>QCXZ01000137.1:37956659-38088838 GCA_025024175.1 Rhyzopertha dominica
TGAAAGCAGCAGCCAAAGATAGCAGCCAATTTTTCCGAAGTTACACGATGGACATAGGCGTGCGTTACATACAACGTATGTATTAATATTAAACGCGCCTGCAAACGCTAATAATTAGAATCATCACATTTATTTCAACGTCGTATTTGTTACGAAGATTATAAGTGACATCCCCTTCCGATGGGACCAGGGAGCAAACAACCCCGAAAATAAAAATTCATATCGCGGAAATCGCGCATAGGAAATATTCAAACTTACACATTTATTTTAGAACACCATATTCTACATAGTGTATGAGTGCATCCCCTTCCGATGGGATCCAGGGGTTAAACAACCCCGAAAACACTGAAAAAAATACATATCACGGAAACCGCGCATAGGAAATCATTTAAACTATAAATTTATTTTAGAACACATATTCTACATAGTGTATGAGTGCATCCCCTTCCGATGGGATCCAGGGGTTAAACAACCCCGAAAACACAGAAAAAATACATATCACGGAAACCGCGCATAGGAAATCATTTAAACTTAGATATTTATTTTAGAACATCATATTCTACATAGTGTATAAGTGCATCCCCTTCCGATGGGATCCAGGGGGTTAAACAACCCCGAAAACACAGAAAAAATACATATCACGGAAACCGCGCATAGGAAATCATTTAAACTTAGATATTTATTTTAGAACACCATATTCTACATAGTGTATGAGTGGCATCCCCTTCCGATGGGATCCAGGGGTTAAACAACCCCGAAAACACTGAAAAAATACATATCACGGAAACCGCGCATAGGAAATCATTTAAACTTAGATAATTTATTTTAGAACACCATATTCTACATAGTGTATAAGTGACATCCCCTTCCGATGGGATCCAGGGGTTAAACAACCCCGAAAACACAAAAAAATACATATCACGGAAACCGCGCATAGGAAATCATTTAAACTTAGATATTTATTTTAGAACACCATATTCTACATAGTGTATAAGTGACATCCCCTTCCGATGGGATCCAGGGGTTAAACAACCCCGAAAACACTGAAAAAATACATATCACGGAAACCGCGCATAGGAAATCATTTAAACTTAGAATTTATTTTAGAACACCATATTCTACATAGTGTATAAGTGACATCCCCTTCCGATGGGATCCAGGGGTTAAACAACCCCGAAAACACTGAAAAAATACATATCACGGAAACCGCGCATAGGAAATCATTTAAACTTAGATATTTATTTTAGAACACCATATTCTACATAGTGTATGAGTGCATCCCCTTCCGATGGGATCCAGGGGTTAAACAACCCCGAAAACACAGAAAAATACATATCACGGAAACCGCGCATAGGAAATCATTTAAACTTAGATAATTATTTTAGAACACCATATTCTACATAGTGTATAAGTGACATCCCCTTCCGATGGGATCCAGGGGTTAAACAACCCCGAAAACACTGAAAAAATACATATCACGGAAACCGCGCATAGGAAATCATTTAAACTTAGATATATTATTTTAGAATATCATATTCTACATAGTGTATAAGTGACATCCCCCTTCCGATGGGATCCAGGGGGTTAAACACCCCGAAACACTGAAAAATACATACACGGAACCGCCCATAGGAAATCATTTAAACTTAGATAATTTATTTTGAACACTCATATTTCTACATAGTGTATGAGTGGCATCCCCTTCCCATGGGATCCATGGGGTTAAATAACCCCGAAAACAAAAAAAAAAAATACATATCACGGAAACCGCGCATAGGAAATCATTTAAACTTAGATATTATTTTAGAACACCATATTCTACATAGTAATATGTGACATCCCCTTCCGATGGGATCCAGGGGGTTAAACAACCCCGAAAACACTGAAAAAATTCACATCACGAGAAGCAGCCGCTGCATGGAAATCATTTAAACTTATAAATTTATTTTAGAACACCATATTTCTACATAGTGTATGAGTGGCATCCCCTTCCGATGGGATCCAGGGAGTTAAACAACCCCGAAAACACTGAAAAATAACATATCACGGAAACCGCGCATAGGAAATCATTTAAACTTAGATATTTATTTTAGAACATCATATTCTACATAGTGTATAAGTGACATCCCCTTCGATGGGATCCAGGGGGTTAAACAACCCCCGAAAAACATGAAAAAATACATATCACGGAAACCGGCATAGGAAATCATTTAAACTTAGATATTATTTTAGAACCTCATATTCTACATAGTGTATAAGAGACATCCCCCTTCCCGAATGGGATCAGGTGTTAGAACAACCCCGAAAACACTGAAAAATACATATCACGGAAACCGCGCATAGAAAATCATTTAAACTTAGATATTTATTTTAGAACACCATATTCTACATAGTGTATGAGTGGCATCCCCTTCCGATGGATCCAGGGGGTTAAACAACCCCGAAAACACAGAAAAATACATATCACGGGAACCGCGCATAGGAAATCATTTAAACTTAGATGAATTATTTTAGAATACCATATTCTACATAGTGTATAAGTGACATCCCCTTCCGATGGGATCTAGGGGGTTAAACAACCCCCGAAACACTAAAAAATTCACATCACGGAAACAGCGCATAGGAAATCATTTTAAACTTATAAATTTATTTTAGAACACCATATTCTACATAGTGTATGAGTGGCATACCCTTCCGATGGGATCCAGGGGGCTAAACAACCCCGAAAGATTTGAAAAAAAATCATATCACGGAAACCGCGCATAGGAAATCATTTAAACTTACACATTTATTTTAGAGATTAAAAATCCACCTAGGGACGTTAAAAGTTGGCTGACAGATCCCAGCTTTCTCGAATTTTTCTTGTGCCGTTGGCGCTGTTAATAATAACGGGTTTAGTTTTTTATAAACTGAAATATTATTGCTACCTAGTACTGACGGCAAAGATCACAAATGCTGTTTACGTAGTGAATCAGCGGTTTTATTCCTTTGTCAATTTCGGGTTTTGTAAAGGACACACTTTTTGTGTGCACTGCGCTTACATGCAGTGCACGTTAATACGTCATTTCCTGCCGAACGGCCACAAAACATACAAGCATTTCCCACCTCGCAAGAATGAGTCAAAAGCATTTTTTGTATCTGCGATCGATATTTACGCATATCCTTGTAGGTTAAGAGGTTTTCTTCCTTGGCAATACAGCGGAAGAAGTAGATGACATATAATCCGCAATTATAACTGTCCTCTTGCCGTATGTGGTCAGGAGCAAGGTGTTGCCAGTTGTCAATGGCAAAGTTGGAATTATGCGTAATATTATGTAAATGCAGAAATTTACGAAATTTTTTAAAATAGATCGAAGTTTTATATTGCGTGCTTCCTAATGGATCTAAAAAGATGAAGGTCTTATCTTCAAAATTTGCTACGGCTAAGCAAAAGTGATTGTTGTTAATAATAATTGGCATTGCTATTTTGGTTTTATTTACTTTAGTGCCATCCATAAAATATTTTGTAAGTCGCGATGAATCACCGTTGTATATAATTGTTGATCTTTCTGTACTTATGACTTGAAACACGTCGTTATGGTTATATAGCCTCAGTGATACATCGACAACTAAACTGCTCAACCAAGATGTTCCATTAAGACTAACGAAATCGTCAATAAGAATGTCCGGCATATTTGAATCTAAATGCTGATATCTGCAAACGATGTATCCTCTGTTGTTTGGAAAATTCTTGTAATATGTGGGATCATCCACTAGGCCGTTTTTTAGTAATACAATATGTTTTGTTGACGTCCATTTTATTTCTGCGGAGGAAAATGTTTCGCCAGGTAGGGCCAATCGGGAAGCATGTAAAAGTGATAGAACGTTTTTAACTTGTGGTATATGCTGTTCCAGAATTCTTCGTCCCGTTGAACTCTGACAATTTTAATGCCCTTATAAGTGTATAACACGAAGTCGCACCAGAATTTGTTGGACACTTCTAAGCTACCTTGCACTTGGTAGTAGTACGGATGGGACTTCTTTAGATTCCCGGCATCATCAAGGCAGTCAAATCGAATGTCGTTGGGATGCTTTGATTTGTATTTGAAAGGACATTTCACTTCTACAATGCCCGTCTGTTCCTGTTACTACAGCATCTGGGGACGCCCCGAGGAAGAAATGTTTTCTATGAATATGTAAACCGGCCTTTCTGCATATTCTGCCCGTGAGGTTTTCATAGGCTGCAATAGCATTGTCTTCGTTATCTATACCGTGCTTAATGGAAGGTACATACATATAGATGATGCTGATGAAAGACTGTCACAAGGAACTTGGAAAAGACATCGAACGATAAGAGACACACATTTTACCGGCCGCTATCTAAAAGAGCAAAAACACTCCATGAAGACAGCAATAGAAAATAAATCTGAAATTATTTTAGACGACCAACCTAGATGTTTGTATTGTGGATATGCGCGTTTGGACACCACAGTAGATTGGGTTCAGTGTGACATTTGCGACGGTTGGATACATCAACACTGCGAAACCTCTTGCGACAAATCTTTTAGTGGAAGTTTCATGTGCAAAATGTGCTGTAGAAATACCGAAGAAGGTTTGTTAGCAAAAGAGAACAAATCATACGACTTGTCTGAAAAATGCAATCAGTTCCTTGATTCACTGTACATGACGGAAGATGAAATTAGAAAACTGGAGGTGACAACGCGTAAACAACGTTTTTCACGAATATGGGTCGAGGAGCGCAAGAAACGCTTGACGGCCTCGAACTTCGCGCGAGTGTGCAAATGTAAAGCACAAACCGCATTTGAGAGAATCCTTAAAGACGTATTGCGACCAACAGACATATCGTATGTACCTTCCATTAAGCACGGTATAGATAACGAAGACAATGCTATTGCAGCCTATGAAAACCTCACGGGCAGAATATGCAGAAAGGCCGGTTTACATATTCATAGAAAACATTTCTTCCTCGGGGCGTCCCCAGATGCTGTAGTAACAGGAACAGACGGCATTGTAGAAGTGAAATGTCCTTTCAAATACAAATCAAAGCATCCCAACGACATTCGATTTGACTGCCTTGATGATGCCGGGAATCTAAAGAAGTCCCATCCGTACTACTACCAAGTGCAAGGTAGCTTAGAAGTGTCCAACAAATTCTGGTGCGACTTCGTGTTATACACTTATAAGGGCATTAAAATTGTCAGAGTTCAACGGGACGAAGAATTCTGGAACAGCATATACCACAAGTTAAAAACGTTCTATCACTTTTACATGCTTCCCCGATTGGCCCTACCTGGCGAAACATTTTCCTCCGCAGAAATAAAATGGACGTCAACAAAACATATTGTATTACTAAAAAACGGCCTAGTGGATGATCCCACATATTACAAGAATTTTCCAAACAACAGAGGATACATCGTTTGCAGATATCAGCATTTAGATTCAAATATGCCGGACATTCTTATTGACGATTTCGTTAGTCTTAATGGAACATCTTGGTTGAGCAGTTTAGTTGTCGATGTATCACTGAGGCTATATAACCATAACGACGTGTTTCAAGTCATAAGTACAGAAAGATCAACAATTATATACAACGGTGATTCATCGCGACTTACAAAATATTTTATGGATGGCACTAAAGTAAATAAAACCAAAATAGCAATGCCAATTATTATTAACAACAATCACTTTTGCTTAGCCGTAGCAAATTTTGAAGATAAGACCTTCATCTTTTTAGATCCATTAGGAAGCACGCAATATAAAACTTCGATCTATTTTAAAAAATTTCGTAAATTTCTGCATTTACATAATATTACGCATAATTCCAACTTTGCCATTGACAACTGGCAACACCTTGCTCCTGACCACATACGGCAAGAGGACAGTTATAATTGCGGATTATATGTCATCTACTTCTTCCGCTGTATTGCCAAGGAAGAAAACCTCTTAACCTACAAGGATATGCGTAAATATCGATCGCAGATACAAAAAATGCTTTTGACTCATTCTTGCGAGGTGGGAAATGCTTGTATGTTTTGTGGCCGTTCGGCAGGAAATGACGTATTAACGTGCACTGCATGTAAGCGCAGTGCACACAAAAAGTGTGTCCTTACAAAACCCGAAATTGACAAAGGAATAAAACCCGCTGATCACTACGTAAACAGCATTTGTGATCTTTGCCGTCAGTACTAGGTAGGCAATAATATTTCAGTTTATAAAAAACTAAACCCGTTATTATTAACAGCGCCAACGGCACAAGAAAAAATTCGAGAAAGCTGGGATCTGTCAGCCAACCTTTAACGTCCCTAGGTGGATTTTTAATCTCTAAAATAAATGTGTAAGTTTAAATGATTTCCTATGCGCGGTTTCCGTGATATGATTTTTTTCAATGCTTTCGGGGTTGTTTAGCCCCCTGGATCCCATCGGAAGGGTATGCCACTCATACACTATGTAGAATATGGTGTTCTAAAATAAATTTATAAGTTTAAATGATTTCCTATGCGCTGTTTCCGTGATGTGAATTTTTTTAGTGTTTTCGGGGTTGTTTAACCCCCTAGATCCCATCGGAAGGGGATGTCACTTATACACTATGTAGAATATGGTATTCTAAAATAATCATCTAAGTTTAAATGATTTCCTATGCGCGGTTTCCGTGATATGTATTTTTTCTGTGTTTTCGGGGTTGTTTAACCCCCTGGATCCCATCGGAAGGGGATGCCACTCATACACTATGTAGAATATGGTGTTCTAAAATAAATATCTAAGTTTAAATGATTTCCTATGCGCGGTTTCCGTGATATGTATTTTTTCAGTGTTTTCGGGGTTGTTTAAGCCCCTGGATCCCATCGGAAGGGGATGTCACTTATACACTATGTAGAATATGGTGTTCTAAAATAAATATCTAAGTTTAAATGATTTCCTATGCGCGGTTTCCGTGATATGTATTTTTCTGTGTTTTCGGGGTTGTTTAACCCCCTGGATCCCATCGGAAGGGGATGCCACTCATACACTATGTAGAATATGGTGTTCTAAAATAAATTTATAAGTTTAAATGATTTCCTATGCGCTGCTTCCGTGATGTGAATTTTTTCAGTGTTTTCGGGGTTGTTTAACCCCCTGGATCCCATCGGAAGGGGATATCACTTATACACTATGTAGAATATGGTGTTCTAAAATAATTATCTAAGTTTAAATGATTTCCTATGCGCGGTTTCCGTGATATGTATTTTTTCTGTGTTTTCGGGGTTGTTTAACCCCCTGGATCCCATCGGAAGGGGATGCCACTCTTACACTATGTAGAATATGATGTTCTAAAATAAATATCTAAGTTTAAATGATTTCCTATGCGCGGTTTCCGTGATATGTATTTTTTCAGTGTTTTCGGGGTTGTTTAACCCCCTGGATCCCATCGGAAGGGGATGTCACTTATACACTATGTAGAATATGATGTTCTAAAATAAATATCTAAGTTTAAATGATTTCCTATGCGCGGTTTCCGTGATATGTATTTGTTCTGTGTTTTCGGGGTTGTTTAACCCCCTGGATCCCGTCGGAAGGGGATGCCACTCATACACTATGTAGAATATGGTGTTCTAAAATAAATATCTAAGTTTAAATGATTTCCTATGCGCGGTTTCCGTGATATGTATTTTTTCAGTGTTTTCGGGGTTGTTTAACCCCCTGGATCCCATCGGAAGGGGATGTCACTTATACACTATGTAGAATATGATGTTCTAAAATAAATATCTAAGTTTAAATGATTTCCTATGCGCGGTTTCCGTGATATGTATTTTTTCAGTGTTTTCGGGGTTGTTTAACTCCCTGGATCCCATCGGAAGGGGATGCCACTCATACACTATGTAGAATATGGTGTTCTAAAATAAATTTATAAGTTTAAATGATTTCCTATGCGCTGCTTCCGTGATGTGAATTTTTTCAGTGTTTTCGGGGTTGTTTAACCCCCTGGATCCCATCGGAAGGGGATGTCACTTATACACTATGTAGAATATGGTGTTCTAAAATAATTATCTAAGTTTAAATGATTTCCTATGCGCGGTTTCCGTGATATGTATTTTTTTGTTGTTTTCGGGGTTATTTAACCCCATGGATCCCATGGGAAGGGGATGCCACTCATACACTATGTAGAATATGATGTTCTAAAATAAATATCTAAGTTTAAATGATTTCCTATGCGCGGTTTCCGTGATATGTATTTTTTCAGTGTTTTCGGGGTTGTTTAACCCCCTGGATCCCATCGGAAGGGGATGTCACTTATACACTATGTAGAATATGATATTCTAAAATAAATATCTAAGTTTAAATGATTTCCTATGCGCGGTTTCCGTGATATGTATTTTTTCAGTGTTTTCGGGGTTGTTTAAGCCCCTGGATCCCATCGGAAGGGGATGTCACTTATACACTATGTAGAATATGGTGTTCTAAAATAATTATCTAAGTTTAAATGATTTCCTATGCGCGGTTTCCGTGATATGTATTTTTTCTGTGTTTTCGGGGTTGTTTAACCCCCTGGATCCCATCAGAAGGGGATGCCACTCATACACTATGTAGAATATGGTGTTCTAAAATAAATATCTAAGTTTAAATGATTTCCTATGCGCGGTTTCCGTGATATGTATTTTTTCAGTGTTTTCGGGGTTGTTTAACCCCCTGGATCCCATCGGAAGGGGATGTCACTTATACACTATGTAGAATATGATGTTCTAAAATAAATTTCTAAGTTTAAATGATTTCCTATGCGCGGTTTCCGTGATATGTATTTTTTCAGTGTTTTCGGGGTTGTTTAACCCCCTGGATCCCATCGGAAGGGGATGTCACTTATACACTATGTAGAATATGATATTCTAAAATAAATATCTAAGTTTAAATGATTTCCTTGCGCGGTTTCCGTGATATGTATTTTTTCTGTGTTTTCGGGGTTGTTTAAGCCCCTGGATCCCATCGGAAGGGGATGTCACTTATACACTATGTAGAATATGGTGTTCTAAAATAATTATCTAAGTTTAAATGATTTCCTATGCGCGGTTTCCGTGATATGTATTTTTTCTGTGTTTTCGGGGTTGTTTAACCCCCTGGATCCCATCAGAAGGGGATGCCACTCATACACTATGTAGAATATGGTGTTCTAAAATAAATATCTAAGTTTAAATGATTTCCTATGCGCGGTTTCCGTGATATGTATTTTTTCAGTGTTTTCGGGGTTGTTTAACCCCCTGGATCCCATCGGAAGGGGATGTCACTTATACACTATGTAGAATATGATGTTCTAAAATAAATATCTAAGTTTAAATGATTTCCTATGCGCGGTTTCCGTGATATGTATTTTTTCTGTGTTTTCGGGGTTGTTTAACCCCCTGGATCCCATCGGAAGGGGATGCCACTCATACACTATGTAGAATATGTTGTTCTAAAATAAATTTATAGGTTTAAATGATTTCCTATGCGCGGTTTCCGTGATATAATTTTTTTCAGTGTTTTCGGGGTTGTTTTACCCCCTGGATCCATTTGGAAGGGGATGCCACTCATAGACTATGTAGAATATGGTGTTGTAAAATAAATGTGTAAGTTTGAATAATTTCGTATGCGCGATTTCCGCGATATGAATTTTTACAATATTTTCGGGGTTGTTTTGCTCCCTGGGTCCCATCGGAAGGGGATGTCACTTATAATCTTCGTAACAAATACGACGTTGAAATAAATGTGATGATTCTAATTATTAGCGTTGCAGGCGCGTTTAATATTAATACATACGTTGTATGTAACGCACGCCTATGTCCATTCGTGTAACTTCGGAAAAATTGGCTGCTATCTTTGGCTGCTGCTTTCACACCGGTTCAGCCGCATTGTCGCAATTGCCGGAATTGCCGTGTCGGACGTGCCAGACGCATCAGCCGCTCACCTAGGGCACCGTATCTGTTTTACTGTGCCTTGTCTCCTTCGAATTTGAATTAATCTCGCCTCGTAACGCATTTGCAGGTAATCTTGCGCATGCGCAAGCTCGGGAGCCAAAGTAGACCGTCTCTCCCTATACTCTTGTGTCCGGCAGACAGCATTAAGCGATTATACGCGTATTGGCCATTAGGTACTTATTTATTTTCTTCTTGTGCGAAATTCTTCGATGATTTCAGATTAACTAAATTTATAAATACAATAAACACATCTAGGTATTTAAATAATTCCGTTAAACATTTGTATCTGCTTAAAATTGTTTAGTTAGATATAATTGTTGTACAATCTGCATGTCAAAATTAATTCTTAGAATTCGACGATTGTTAACGCCGCGCCACCCGCCTTTATCAACTTCAATAAAAATAGATACAATACATAATATTAAATTATGATTGCAAGAAAAAGTAGCCAACGGGTGTCAATTAGATAATTATTAATACTCAATAGAAAACAGAACTACAAAGAGTTGATCAAAAAAACTTAAAATAATTGAAATAAATGTTTTAGTTTTACGCTGACTGCTGCACCAAGCAGTGCAGTGTCTCGATATGAGCGCAGGGTTGCGTATTTGTTCCTTTCATAAGAAAATAATGCTATTGCTTTCTTACTGTGCTGTCTGCTGACTTGGCGCTTAGATGGTACACACATACACGGCGCGGCGAGCCGTGTTGCAGAGTAAAGTAAATTTTTCGGGATGATCTATACAAATATGATTTTAGCTAATTATTAAATKTGCGGCAATTTAAAAAATACGCCCTTACTGTTTTAAGATATCTGAACATAATAAAAAAATTCATAAAAATACGAAAAAAATATTATTTCTTTGATTAAAATTCCTGATCGACAGTGCCGACCTGGACGGACCGCCACTGGTTTTTATAAACTTACCAGCAACAATACAAGAAAGGTAAGGTTTAATGGAACATTACTACATGGCGTTCCTGTCAGGATGCAAGGCTGCTTGAAGTATATTCCAAAATTTTGGAATCAATGGAGCGTTGGTTAAAAGATGGAAGATATCAATTGATACTGGCGAGTTTTTGGACATAAGTACTTGTATGATATCATAAGAAGGTAATAAAGTGGCAGCTAAAAAATCAAATGAAGAAATAATTATTGCTCAAGCAGAAAATAGTGAAGATCAAACGAATGACGCTAAAACCAATAGACAGTAAGCATATAATATTGTCGAAATTTTGGAAATAATAGCTCTTGGCGCACTGTTATTTATAGTAGTCGCCCACTGCATGTTATCATACTTTATTGCTGAGTATTGTGTTTGTATTCACAAAAGCCCGTCTTTCTACAATTCGGTATCGCCAGCTTCCTTGGGTTAACGGGCCTTCGATAAGATGGAAACTTCTTAATCGTTAATTAACCCGCTCAGTGGTCTTGTCGCCTGCAGGCAAAACAAAACTATCAAGTCACTTCTAAAAGCTTATAGACACCATTCGGTAAAGTTAATTTTTAGAATGCTAACGTAAACTGACATGGCCGCTGGCAGCCTTCAACGGATACTTATTTGCGTAAAGGAGATATTTATTAACATATATTTTGTCCCGTCATAATTTTTCTTTAATTGACCAAAAGCTCTATTTTAGGAAGAAGTAGATATCCGTCTTAATTTGCACCATCTTTCATCCGGGTACCGCAAAATTACTTAATTCAGTGCTTGTAACAGGTACGTTTTGAAATTTTCTGGAAAGTTTCACGTTGTTTATCCGCGTCCCAGTACCTAGCTAAAAACTGTCACTTGAATTCCGAAAAATCAGTTAAAGAATCTTTCTTCACATCGCCCCATGTCGATGCAGCACCCCTTAATGCGTTTAGAGCTAAGCTAACACGGCGAATTTCTGGAACACCTGCATTATTAAATACATCATTCAATTTGTTTATGAACGCGACCGGATGCATTGACCCGTTCGATGAAAACACCACGCTAGATCCTCCTAGCTCTTTAAATATTACAGCATAGTTATTATTGTTAATAACTGAAACCTCCCTCACCGATTCCGTTTTTGATGGAGCGGCAGAATTACCACCCTCTTCCGTAACATAATTAGAATCCATTGAAACTTTCAGATTTTTCGTCAAAGCCTCAATTTTGTTTACACTACTCATGAAATTATCAGTTAGCGATTCAACAGTACTAGCTAACTGTTCTGTACAAGTTTTACTAACAACTGCCATTTGTTTTGCAACATTTTCAAACATTAAGCGATTTCGCTCTTCTGATTGTTTAATTAACTCTAACAAAGACATCTCCTTACTATCATCATTTACTTTTCGTTTAGGTCTTGGCATTTTTTTTAATGACTTACAAGTACATCAACAACAAATCTATTTTACTGCCTCCACTACTAACTAATATTATTAATGTTTAGTAATGCCTCACGTTTTTGGGCGCCAGATGTAACAGGTACGTTTTGAAATTTTGTTCAAGTATGAATAAACGTACTGTCGGGGTGTGAGTTCGGCAGGCGTAAAATAAAACACTATGCCAATTATACTAATATAATATAAGGATCGATGCAATGATGCCACGACAAGAAGCAAAATATGCCAGCTAATAACCCAGCAACGAACAAGTCTACTCAAGTCTACGTAATATACAAGGTCACCTGTGACGCCACGCAACGGCAAGTCTGCGCCTTCCCGCACTCCACCGATGCAATTCAAATGCCCATCAACCCAGCAACCGTCTCCTCTGGCCTTGAGGGCAGGTCTCCGCTGGCGTACCCACGCCGGCGCCGACTGAACTCCTCGGGCGGCAAGCCAAACGCCCGCCGATTCCACCCGGAAATGGCCTCCCTGAGGTCTGGTGCAGATGCTCGTAGGCAGCAGGACTCCACCCAGGAAACCACCAGCCTCTCGACGACGATCGTTTCTTTTTTTTTTATTATCACCGCTCAATTTCACCACCACTGACAACGTTCGATGGTCGTTGTCCTGCACATCCGCACACCACAACGGTCAAGACCCTTCTTCCTAGTTTCCGCGGTCCGCGGCGTTCGTACCAATCGCCAACATCTAGTTCCCCTATACTCCACCACCTTATTACGGTCGCATAAAAGGTTGCCTATCACACAGGCTGAACACGAACCGTTAATTGGGGAAACCAGTGCATGCTAACATAGATAAATCAAGAAAGATACCCAACCAATGTACACGATAATTAGCTTTTAGATCTTGATTGTAGAGGGCCACAGTAGTTGGTTCTTAACTTCACTTAAAATATTCATCACGTCGTCAACTAGTTCTGCTCTTCTAATTTGTCCGTGAGTGGAAAGGAATAAGAAACGAAAATTACTCTCTCCTTAAGTAGCGCAGGTTGTCGTTACAAGCTAACGCTGACATACGTACAACAGATCTACTTGATGTGAGTCAGAGAGAGATGGGTAGTTAAAAATGTGCTGCGCTAGATTGGGGCGTGATGTGGTATTACCACGGCCCAAGTGGGTGCCGACTGCCCCGTGTTGCCAGTTTCAGCACAAAAGGCTGAATCTAGCACTTTTTGAAATTTTGCAACTTTTGGTAATAATTGAACACCATTTCAACACTTGCCGATGTTGTTACTACTTTAAGTTTTTCGTTCATAATAATATGTTTATATAGTGTGGCCAAAAACCGCACACCTTTCAGTAACCATGCAACTAATAATGTTATCGTATATAAGTACAGCGCCTTAATGAATTTCGTCCGTTTTGAACACTACCTTATTACTAAAACGTTTACCTTCTCCTAGCTCGAAAACGTGTTGGTTTATCGAAAAAATAACTGAAATAAAAGTTTAAGATGTCAGCTACTTTGGTGTATAAAAATTTGAAAAGAATCGCGTCATTGTCGAATAAGAATTTTTTTTGTCTGGCAATGCCGAATTTCACAACGGCAACCGGCAAGGGTAGGAATGCGAGTAAGATCCAGAATAACTGTACAGCTGCGCGATATACGACCTTCTGCTACAGCGAACGCATAAAGTCGGACATAGTTCATTTTAGAGGCATCATTATAATCAGCGCGTTTGTCATAATAAGCATAGTTTATTTTGTACCAAAATCCTGAAATTTTAAACGCCGATTAAAATAAAACCTGTTTTTGCCGCTGCACATTTTTTAATTTAAATGAATTTAATTTTTGACTCTAGCTCACTATCCGAACTACTGTCACTTTTATTGTGTATTATTATAAATAGATCTGTAATTCATGCAACAAACATGCATTAATTTTCAATATATATAAAAAAACAGAGATTACTTCAAAAGATTTAGATACCTAGGTCTACATAAATCTACATTAGCAAAACGACAATAATTGCAAGAGGGAACGAATAATCACAGAAACTATTTGCAATTAATTATCAATTATGTATGCATGGAGTATCGCGTACCTTTTGGGCTATTTTGAACCATACTCGCATGTCCACGGACGCCGCTGTGAAATTCGACATTGCTACACAAAAATATTATGCCACAAACTATGTATTATATTGCGAATTTGCACACACCAATAAACCAACGCGTTTTTGTGCTGGGAGAAGCTAAACGTCTGGCGAATTAGGTAGTGTGTAAAGCGAACGAAATTCATTAAGGCGCTCTATAAGGAAACATAGTGACGGTGTTATTAGAAATTTAAAAAAATTATATTTGCCATTTAAGCAGCAGCATAGTATCTTAATATAATAAAGGTGAGGTACCAAAGATATTAAAAAAAAAGAACAACAATTTTTACTTATTTTGGAAATTCACCCCCCACAACCCACTGCACAGCGCGCTTTTTTCACGACTAAGACAGTTGTTTTCCTTTTTCGATGAGGAATTATTTGAAGGCAGTCGTAGCTTTTAGCAACAAACTGCAATGGAAACACATTTCTGGAAAGCTTGTTCTACCTGGTAAGGACTACTATTAGGCAAGCTACTATATAGTGTCGTATCATTCGGGCTAATTACTAAAAGCAATAGGTATAGCACCTTAACAAATGTTTTTAAAGGTACCAACCAAATCCGTTGTATTTGTGGATACATTTTACATACATATGCACACTTTACCAAAGAATATGTTTTTTTTATTCTCTGATTAAAATATTGACGCGCGTCGACATTAGTATACTTTTGTTCTTGACTGTTTAAAAAAAGATAGTAAAAAGATAGTATATTACTGCTCGATAATAAAGAAAGATTTTTAACACAATATTGATGCGCTTTATAAAAGTAAAAGAGTTAGCAGTATTTGCGATAGTGGTAGCTATTTTCTATTAATAGTGAAATATCAGTATAATCAGACAGATTACCAGATTTGCAACACCATACTGTAGCGGAAGTAGAAATCGCCGTTATTAATAAAATATGTGCCAATATAAGGTGCGAAATGGATAAAATACCATCTGCATTTTAAGTGACGGGAACTTAGATATAAAAGGCTCCAAGAAACACATACCAGATGTATTGTACTGGATAATTGGTTTGCTTGCATTTAATGAGGGGACTGCTGAAGATCCTGTAGCTATAACGAGCATTTGTCAAGATGCCCTAAACTCGTAACACTCGGAATTTTCGTACATCAAGAATCTAGATCTAAAATATTGGTTGAAACATTACATTCTGCAGGACATTCCGTTTCATATAAAGATGTCTTAAGACTCAGGAATACCACAGCTCAAGAACAAATTTCGATAAGTAAATTGTGCAATTTTGTAAAAAGATTAATTTATTTTATCATGATTTGCATGCAGAATTGTATAATAAAACGGTTAATGAACTACATGCGTAGTTATTAGTTTAATTTTTCTTTCATAGGTTAGTGAGGATTTTTAATATACTTTCGAACGTGTTTGTCAATATGAAAACTGAAATAGGATTAATTAGACAGATTTCCTAATTATTGTATTTTGATCTATCGCGTCTCTCCCTGAGCTGCACTAGTGGACGAAGGACGGAGCTGCGGAAATAGTAGAGATGGACGATGCGGCCACGCGAACACGGCAGCAGTCGCGTCTCCCAGAAAAATGTAATCTTTTACATTTAATTTTATACTACCTTTATCGGTAAATAAAAAAATATGAATTTGCCACGAATGGCACCTATAAGGACACAGCTAACTTTTAATGAGAATATATTTTTTTGAGTTAGGCCTTAGTTTTCGCGGTAATGCGAGGTAAACTGAAAATTAGGGAATTTTGAATTAATTGTAGACGGCGTTGAAACCGAAAAACTAWCCTTTTATTATTTTTCGGCCGTAAGCGGCAATGTATTTTGCAAGTCAAAAATTTATTTAAAGATATTCTGCACAGAAAATGTTTCAAATTAAATACCCATAGAAAGTATACATTTCGTTTTTTAACAATGCACCGTTAGTTACATTTTTAACGATATTGACTTTCGGATCAGTCTAATTTTTATAATTCTGGATTTATAATTATCAATAAATTAGCTTACATTTGTGTAAGTTTCAGCGTTGTCTGAATAATATTATTCAGACAATGGTTTCAGCTTGTAATCCCGAGTCCCCCACACAAGTCAAAATATGTCCGATCGGGCACTCTACTATTGACCCTTCGCTACATAAAATATAATTTTGTTAAGCACTGCGGGTGTTGCAGGCAGCTGGTGTAGAAGTGCAGTGGTGGGATTGTGACTACCGCCCACACTCCGTTCGCATGCTGTCTGGGCGGGAGGGACATACAGTACAAAACCTTTGGGATACAATATCGCGCGCTTTGGACATTCTTTCGCCCTCTTTAATGAAGATCATACACTACGGTTCTGTGGCAATGCGGTGCATTTACATTGGGTATCTTTCTTAATTTATCTATGATGCTAAGATATGAATAAGTTAAGACCACTTTAATTAAATATCTGTTTGTTAACACAAAAATTGTTCAGGACAATTTTTGCTTGTCATGCTCAATTTAATGGTGCCCCAATATGGTATTATATTATTTCATTTCTTTGGTACTCCAAGGTTTGAGCCATCGAACTGTTGAGAAATAGTATTAGGTTTAGTATTAATATTTACATTTAAAATTATCCTGCTGAAGCGTAATATTAGTTGTAACGGGGCGCATTTCCAGAAACAAGTACACGGTGCCTTAGAAATAACTACCCAAATTGAAGAGTATAAAAGTCAAATGAAGCACATAGGAAGCACATGCACATGTTACGGTTTCAGTAGGTTTTAAAAATTCCTTAAAGCGAGGGTTTACGAGGACGATCCGCAAAAACCTTTAAAACATTTGAAATTCGCGATACTGGGATAGTTTATGCTGTTGGTTACAAAATAACAAAAATTACCTAAAATACGTAATATATAATAAACGCATTAATAACAGGGCCCGTCAATTAAGTTATAAAAGGATTTTTCTGAAGTGTTTGACTTTCCAAATCGCATTGTTAATTCTTCCGCAAGCTATACATTTTACCGCCTAATTGTATTCTGATTACTCCACTTTTATTAAGCATTCTAACATGTATGTTCTATCTGTAAGTTAATAGCGGTAAATTATATAAGAACATTCATTGCTGAAAACTGTGATAGTATGTAAGTACTGTTGCCTTATGATTCGATAATATTGTAATTGCACTTATTGAAGGTTGTACCGTAATGCAAAGGAAATATTCTTGCTTGCCCTATAATAGAATAATAGGTATATAATAGCGATTTAATATACACATATACCAGCTAATAGTTAATTATATTTAGTATTAAAAAGGTTATATTAACCCTAGTGACCAATCTGCGATTAAAATACAAATTAATACAACGTACACCATCATTTTCAGCAGTTAGATACGTAGGCGTTTTCAAGTATACGTTGTGTAACATTGGCCGCGCTCCTTCATGATTACGCTTACGCGTGTTAATTTTGTTCATTTTAGATCGTGACTAGTTTTCTCATTAATTCTATCCAAATATTCATCAGAAATATTAGTTTATTCAATTATGCAAACTTCATCATTAAAATCGAATTCCGAATCAGCTGAGAATGCCAGCCAAGTACGGGATATAATTTAATATCTCTGAAGTAATAGCAGTGGTGGTTACTCTTGTGGAGCAATGGAGCGATTGTGCCATCAGCAAAAACGACCCAGAGCTTGTTTTTGCCTTTGAAATAAAAATTTAATTACATCTTTAACATGTTCATTCAGTATGCGTGCAGCATGCTGTTACGGTAATGGCACGATCACGAGCTACACTGACTGATACAGGGTGTCCCGCATTATGTGGGCAACCTTTCGGGATCTGAAGCTGGTGTTTACAGTACTACTTTTTTGAAATAACACCCGCTTACTGAGATATTCATCCTTAAACATGGGGGAATATAAACAGTTTTTCAAAAATATCTCTTTGACTGGATGATATAAATTCTTGAAATTTTGTTTATCATTACCTATCTAGGAGTTGTTTCTGTAAAACTTTCTCTTCCTATATGTTTAAAAGTAAATATCTCGGTAGGCGAGAGTTATTTCCAAAAACGTTATACTGTAAAAAAAGTGTCATTTTTACACCAGATTTCAGATTCCGAGAGGTTGCCCACATAATGCGGGGTACCCTGTATAGGTGATGAGCGAATTGGCGCCGCCATCGGTGGAACTTTGCATTTTTGGTGGGTAAACTACAGTTTACGGTAGGGTAAACACATTTGCTGTCAGTTGCTGTCAGCTGTATGGTATGTATGCTGGAATTACTGTAGCCTAACTTAACTAATTCTCTTGTTTATGTCTGTCTAGTGACTAAAGAACTACACCAGTAGATATATTCTTTGACAGTAATCAACATGAGTGCTGAAAAATATGTATGCTCTTTGCGAGTAAGTAAACAAAATTGTTGTATTGTGGACTGTAACAGTTATGAAAACACAGACAAATTGTTAAAGTTTTACTGCTTTACATCCAAACCTCATGAAGAAAAACGTCGCAAATTGTTGATTAGTAGCATCCACAGAGAAAATGAGTAGGTATGGCATTCTACTTAATATTGCGCTAATTGTGCAGAATACCGGACCATCGCCGAGTTTTGCACACGACTAAAACACTGCCTTCTGAAGACGAATCAGAAATAAATTTCCTGCTATTGCGTCTGGTTTTTTAAAAATGACCTGCGTTACAACGCAGTGTGTTGTTTCTATGCGGTGTGGTATCGCGACTCGAGAGTGTGTTTTCAAGGAGATTTTGGTGTTTAGACACTCGCGTAGCACGACCGAACGTAAAGGAACCATTAAAGAAGCATGCGACACTATGCAGTACCTACAGGGAGAAACACATTGTGTATAAACTAATTGGAAATTAAAACACTAGATACTAAAACCCTTATATTTCGAAAATAAGATGTGACCCCAAGAAGCGGATATTCATGTTCCGAAAGACTGTATTCTAGGAGTGTTAAAAATTTCACTTTATTTGGCGAATGTACGGTATTCTGTATAATTACCAATATTACCGGTTACTATTTTTATACGTCCCGTCAGTACAATGATCAAATTTTATGCTTTCTAACCCCAAATATATCACTGTATCCGTGATTAGGCTTTTTAGAACACGTGACTTGAGCGACTGCCAGGGGGCAAATTTCAAAACGATGCAGCTTCTAGCGCGCTGTCATAGAAACCCCATTACTTAATGCCAACGTCAGTCGATAGAGCGGGGACATTCGATTAAATTTAAATCGTTCAATCAATCGCGTAGATTCGGATCATTCAAGTCGTTCATAAGGATCGTGAATTGAAAGTGACAGCGGTGTCTCCTGTCTCGCCACAGCAAATAAATATGATGTCATGCTGTTTTCTCGTCGTGTGCTGTCGTCAGCCGTTAACCATGTACGACGCACGAACGACGCTGATTCATTAGCTGTGAGCCAAATCATTCAATTTGAACGACTTGGTCATAAAGGACCCAACTCTATCAGCCACGCGTCCGTTTCCAGGGTTTCGCAGGCGCGTCCCATGCGTGCGCTTTTTGCCCCCTGGACGCCATATTGGATGACGTAATCTTAAAAAGCCTAATTAAACTCTCTGACAGAAGGCTGTAGGTTAGGATTGCCCACCAAAGATGTGTGAGTTACCCGCTGCGAGGCGCTGCAAAGCGGCATTCGCTCACCGCCTATAGTCACTGTATCGCGATCTACATATGTATGTACCTACAGGGTGTGCCATTTTCGTTATAATTGTAGAGTATCTCGTTAACTATTAATGCTAGAGGGTTGCGGTTTCGACACAACTGTATTATTTTTTTGTTGTGAGTTGAGCTGTATCATCGCCATTTTTCTATCGTCTTTTGTTTTAAAGCCATAGCAAACTTTTGGAAAATGTAACATTTCTTCAGTTCTCAATATCTCGATTGGCTATGTAGACATAAAACTGTAGGCATTTTTATAGATATTTTTATACTCAGTTTTTTAGGGGATCACATTGTAGAGGTATAACACTAAATTTTAAGTGAAAACCATAGCTGGCTTTGCTATGGTTGAAAAGACCTATTTTTCTGATTAAGAAAATGTATACATTATTGGGTTTATTTGTACTATTTTGGTAGTATTGAAATTATTGCAATAATTGAATGAGATTAAACGTTTTTCATCAAAATGGATGTAAATACTTGACGATAAATAATGCATAGGTATTTATCTCCAAATAAACAATCATTTTCATTAGTTACATGGCTTCATATCCCAATAAACACGCCTACGTTTAATAAACGTTTATAGTGCTCTGACACCATTCATTAAAACAGTGAGTTTATTACGTACATTCGACATAAAAATGCCGCGGTTCTCCACGTTACACATAACCTATCTGTAAACGTTTAATGCAGTAAACATATGTACATTGACAAAACGTACATATTTGATTCACTGGATTAAATATTTTAACGTTGTATGTAACGCAATGCTAAACGTTTGAATCTGGTGTATTTTGAACGTTGTTATGCCTGCATAAAAAATACGTTTTTTTACATTATTATATCTGCTTATTTTAGAGGTAGTTTGACATGTAAAATAAAAGTTCTAAGAAGCTATTTCTAAACATTTAATTAATATTAAATATATAGACATTACAAAAATAAAGTATATAATTTAAGTAAACATCACAAAACAAAAATACAAATTCACTTTTAAAACAAAAATATTCAATACTTTCACATTGTGCACCTAGTACAATTGTAGTTACTGTAAACTCAAAGAAAGAATAAACTATCGACACAACATAGTTTACAAAGATAAATATGTCTTTTATATATAAATATATATTTATATATAAAATAAAGAAGTTAATTCATATAAAAGGTATAAAAAGCCCCTTTGCGGAAACAACCCGAAGTAGCGCAAATAGATCTTGCTCTTTAACATTACACATTCTTTGCTTTAGTCCTGTTGCTGAATGTTTAAGCCATTCTTTTACACTCCATGCTATCTTTCATATCATTTTTCTTGTTAGTCGGAAAATTTAGTTTTGCAGCTTCTGCAAAGACAAATAAACTGAATATAAAAATTGTATTGCAGAACAATAATTGCTTTTTGAATTTGGCAGTTTAACATCAGCAAATGAGTAACTTTTGTGCATTTTTGTTTAATTACAATTTATATTCTAATACACTGCTACTATTGTTTTTACCGACAACACGTTTTTCCAACTGGAAGCAGTCGACCTAGAGAATAAACCAGCAATAACGCTCTCCAGACGGACACTTTTCGAGACATGCAATGTCGTGTACTGAACAGAGTCCACCAATAAGATTATTTTATTTTCGTTCATCGTTTTAGCCCATAATTTCTAACACATGTGAAAAATGTTAATTTACACGTTATTTCAAACGTTTTTTTTAATGTTTATATCATGTACAATTTCATTAAAACGTTTATACTAAACACAATAAAAACGTGAAAATCACGTTCTACAAATATCAACTAATAACGGAACACAACAAACTTCATAAAACGTAGTTTTGGAGGGACTGTAATTACTCGAGTTAAAAGATACCTTTATTAAACGTCGCCTGCGACTGTTTTTGATCAATTTTCTTAAGAAGTTAACATTACGTTATTTGAAAAACCACTGCTATTAAGCACTTTTCGATCACGTTTTTTAACCTTGCATTTAGAACGTTTTATCTTCAACGATAAATAAATGGTTGATTTTATAACAGTTCCTCAACATACACGGTTTTACAACTAATGAAACGTTAAAATAACGTATTTTAAACGTGGTTGTGTTTATTGGGATATTACCTATAMAAAATGCATGAGCGTTCTTAGAAGTGTTATGTATATATTCAAATATGCATATATTATTTTTAATGGATTAAAATTTTTACTTATATACTTATACTTATATATAAATTATAGCGTGTTTTTTATTCCATAGCCTCCCGAATCTAACGTAAAATCTGATTAAGTTACTAAAAGAAAATTGAATAATAAATTGAATTCAAAATAAAAATATCTATAAAAAATTACTTTACAGTTTTATTGTATCTACATACCCAAGCGAGATATTGAGAGCTGAAGAAATGTTACACTTTGCAAAAGTTGGCTGTGGCTTTAAAACATAAGACTATACAAAAATGACAATGGTACAGCTCAACTCAGAACAAAAAAGTAATACAGTAATGTCGAAACCGTAACCCTCTAGCAATAATAGTTACCGAGATACCCTACAATTACAACGAAAATGGGACACCCTGTACATACATACATACATTACTGAGCCACCTATAGTTCGTCAGTGGTTGAATTTGGAACTACCAACGTAGGGCGTACGGCGTGGAGCACGACTAGACGATGCTTCAAATTGAATTGCTGGCGCTATGGGCTCCATCGCTCCATCCATATTATTTACCTACGATAGCCATGCAATCACGTACGTGAACAAAGTTCAACGTGTAACTTCCCGTGATGATAACTTGATAAAAATTACCTAAATTAAGTTAAAAATTAAGAAGAAAATAAATTCTGGTGCAAACGAAATAAAATTATTTAATACCAAACCAACGTATTTGTTCACCTGATAATAGTCCATTTCGTAACTGATCATGCTACACGATCTGACATCCACAAGCCCCACTGAGTAATAGTAATATAGCCGCCGCCGCCGTAAGGCTGTTGGAAGGCTGTTTATATTTTTTAATATTGAAGGCAGTGGCTTATGATCTATTTCCACCATTATGCAGTAAAACGTAGTCAATAAAAAGATACATCTAACAGAGCGTTTGCTATTTGCGGTTGGTTTATTTGAGTAGGAATTTATGCATAGCTGCAACATACTAGTCTGCCTGCTTGCAACAAGCGGTCACCAAACTCATTCTAACTCGTGTCTGCGAAAATTGCAATCCATTTTGTGACTTTCCTTATTCCAGTTTACTGTAACTTTTTGAAATAGTGCACTATTAATTTAGCTTGAAAACAGATTGTTTCACGGTTGAAAACAAATATGTCTGAGATGTAACGATTTAACAGTCATTTTGAGAGCAACATAACTAATTTAAAATGTTTCACATACCACTTTTTAACAAAATAATTTCATATACAGTTTATTGATTTATTCAGAACGTAAGGATATAAATTATATATAGCCCCTATAATAATTAATAATAAATAGTAATTGACATACTATCGAAATTTATTTAGAATAGAACATAATATAAAATAAGAAAATGCTAAATCAACAAAGAAGGAAAAATGGAGGCAATGAATTAATTACAGTCGAAATAAAGGTTAATTTTGCCAGAAGATGTCGTATAATGTGTATATCCTCTATTTTTATTGTAAAGTTTTTAAATATTGTTCAAATGTATTCAGTATGTTTCCTAACAACCAGATAAATTTTATGTTTATCCGGTGCTAATATGCATGGCTTATATATTTAGCGCATATTTCTCAAAATCTTAGGCATATTTACGTGAATATATGTGTGTGTGAATATGTGCGTATTCTTATAATTTTACTTTCATAATATATATTCCAAGCTTTGATTATTATTAATATACTATTTGTTACCTTATTAATCTCCAACTCTTAGTATGCATTGATGAATGATTACAACAACTGCACCAGCGCAGGGGAGTCAAACTTTTTATGACTAAGAACGACTTTTTGTACAAAATGTAGTTGAAAGGCTACAATATGTGTAAAAATTGTAAAGAACTAAGAGTATGTGGAATGGTTTCAAAGGTGCATTCATTGTGAGACATTCTGACTCAATTAGATAGCTTGGAAACAAACTGATTGCTTTGAACGTATGTGCTTTGTCTCACTCAATTTATCAAATAACTCTGACCATCGTTTCAACCTAAACGGTCATTATCTCTGTGAGATAATCGTCATTTATCTGATAAATCGAGTAAGCACATACGTTCAAAGCAATGGCTTGCTTCCAAGCTGCCTAATTGAAAAATAAGAGTGGTAATTTAATAACTACTCATTTTATCAAATGTTATTAATTTAATGTATATCAATTTCAGCTAATTTTTTTTGCTACTTATGGCGACTTTTAGACAAAACTACATAAGCCGGGCTTTTAGTATCACTGTTTGTGCTTTTGAAAATTAAAAAAACAAATATTATATGTTTTAAAATTTTGTCAGAGGTTCGCAAAATGTGTTCAGCAAGGAACTTTTTATTAACCTTAACTAAGTGTTCCGCGACTTTAAAGKCTCACACTTTGCTATATATTTATATCGACMGATGAGCTAAGTATTACGCCTAAAAAATATTGGAGGCTAGTGTTCCGCAACGACAAGTATTTAGTCCTCTGGTCTATGTTACCAGAACTACAATTTGTATTGACTGCTATTAAAATTGAGTTGGTAAAAGGCTCTGGTGCACTTGGTGTTTTTTATAACCTGAATTAATGATAACATTAAACGGCCTTGGATAAGTTTTGCCTAAACATAATAATAGCTATCGTCCACATGATTAACTTAAGTAAACCATTTGTTCACGGTAAAAAGCTAGGTATTTGTTTCCCGGAGTGAGACCACGATTTTGAGGGTTTTTAAGACAATTATTTTTAATTAGATATTTTTAGTCCTAAGACTTAAAAAAAAGAGCAGAAACCCTACGACATTTGTATCGAACTTTACTAAAGGTATTTGTGTGATTTCGATAAAGATCTTGTGTCAGATAATGAAGATAACTAAAGACTTTATTGCAATATTTATATATAACTTGATAGTTATGTTACACAAAAACTACTTTATTCTGTAACAACTGAAACCACCTAGCCGCATTAATTCACTTTTTATTGTTTATGGGATATGTATTCATCAAGAGGATATTAGAGTTGGCGTGGGCTATCCAAATCACTCAATACTTCCATTTACTCCAGTATATAATTTTGGTAGCTTTTTCCTAAGCTGTGCCACGGTACACAATCACAATTAATGTGTTAAATTGATATTATTATGCATGAACTGTATTTGAACAGCAGTAACATTATTTATTGTTTGACAACTTAACTCCAATAATATCTGAAGCATTTTAATTTTAGTGTATAGTGTATTGTACCTATACAGTGAGGCATGTGGGCAAAGTGTAGAACAATAAAATCGGAGAATAAAAGTTTAATTGTTAAAAACTACAACAAACTAGATCATGATTTCCTGCGAATTGTAAAATAATTTCTTAGTACCAGACATCATATGGTAGTTTTAGCCACAAGGAAAACTACACCCTGCACATAACTAAATCGTCTTCAAACTGGAATAGCATTTCTGAAAGAATCGTTAATAAAAGACTAGGTTATCAAAATTTATAAAGCGTAGCAACTTAAAATCGTTTACGCTCGTCGCCTAGCGTTGTCATGTTTATGCAGGGCTACAGCAACTTGCTAACTTGTTTATATTTAACAAATATGCTCGGACCAACGACTAACTCCCATTGTTTACGTAAATAACAGGTCGCATTAACTTTAGCCTATGCGCTTTGCTACACTAAAGCATTTAGTTAAAAGTATTGAGCTAAAAGCATCGTTCATCGCTGTTGTGTATATTTACAATTTGTTTGTTATCCTACCGTGAAATTCCCGCGCTGGAAAATGTCCATACTTCCTGAAATTCTACCGGCACTGGTCAGCTGTAAATATAGCAACATCTGGTTCACTCAGGAGTAAGCGCAAAGCACTTTGAAAGCATTTAGAAATTTTCAGTTATCTTTGTTTCGCTATTAGATACAGTCACAACACAGTCACGGACAATGAATAGCAGTTCCATTGCAGTACGAAACATGAGAGTACTAATTCTTTTCAGTGACAGTGATCACTCTGTTTATACTGACAAAATAATATAATAAGAATTCGAAGTTATTAGATTTAAGTAATTAATTTACTGTGTAATATATCGCCCCATTCAACGGAAACTACAGTACGTCAAAAAATTATCGGATACACATAGCAAGTATAGCGGTCCAGATTCCTCCCGGTGAAAACTGAATATTAGCTACAGCAAACCTTAAATATTTGAGCTAAATAGTTATTAGTGGGCGTAATTTCATCGTCACTTGTCTGCTGGCATTCTGGTATTCATAGTCGGAAGAAAAGTTAGTGACTCTAAACTAATAAAGTTTTAGGCATGTCTTCTATTTTTCCTTCAAAATTCAAACAAATAATTTTGTCACAGTTGGAAATCGGAAATGAAAGTTTTACTGTAATTGCTTGTAAGTATGCAATAAATTAATTAATACTGGTATTCCTTGTTGGGGTGTGGGGGGATTAAATGTTAACGTCCACTTTCAAAGTTTCAGAATTGACAAATCACTGAAATCGTTATTCTTTCAACCATCGAAAACATTGGAAATTGTAGTGTCATACATATTCTACATAATGAACATAAGAATTTATACGTCTAGAGATTAGAATATACATATATACCTCTTCTAAGAACAGCATTTGTTAACTTCATGTGGGCGCGAATCCACCGGTGGTGCGGTGGTATGAAATGGATCCCCTGAAAATATCACAGAAATAGATGCTACCTAACTAAACCTAGGTAATCGCATTCGAATGTAGTATCACAAAAATTCTTGCCTATGGACGAGCAGGTTGTATGTGTTTTTAATATACTTCGTCAAATGATTTGTGGWTTTTGTATTGTATAAAAGCCGACATACTTATTATAAATGCAGTTTTACTGTTTCCGTCTGTCATTAACAAACTCCTTGTTTTACTCCGTGTACTTATCATTCATAGATGTCTTAACTAGCACTGAAAAAATCTGAATTATTGCCCTTTCTTAAATTAAAAACTTGTCCTACTAAGGCTTATAGGATAACTCGACCACTCATTACCAAAATTTCAAAACCTTTCATTTACGAAGTTTCCTACATTACAAAATTTGCAGTAAACTTTTCGCGCATTCTTCAACTGTACAATTACTTTTGCTTTTGACTATGTCAATATCAAAAGGGATTAATACCGGCAAAAAGAGAAATGAATATGCTTCCCAATGGTACAAAAAGCAGTCAAATACGTACAGAAATAAGCCGGAAATGCTATGGAAAAATTTAATTCCGGGATTTTCAAGAAATTAATCTGTTTTCGGAATTTTTACGGCTTTTTGCAATCGCGGATCTTCCTGACCGCAGTGATCTCTTTTATATGTCTTAGGAGCAGATAATCAAGTATAGATTAATTAAACTACTCCGAACAATGCAAAGGCAGTTAACCTTGTCAAAAATATTTAATCTAAGCCTTTATTTTATTTATTGTCATTTGATATATCTTTTGCGTGGTTATTGTCCATAACATGTTGTTTTCCGAGCTGCTTCCCGCGTTGCTTGTTTGGTCTTGACGTTTCGTCCTAGTCTGCTCCGTTATGTATACTCGTCCGGTTCACTGAAGCGTGAGCGTTGTTAGGCATAACCGATTTCCAGATTCCAGGTAGTTCAATACCGCGGTCTCGGTTATAATTGTGCGGATTCTTCTGGATTTCGACGGTTTCCTTGTACAGTCACAGCCAGAATCACGCTTCCCTTGACAACATTTGTGCCTCCTCGAATTTGATGATGTGGCCAGTCTCCATTCGGTGTTCTGCTACAGCCGATCTGTCACACTGCCGGTCCCTGATGTCACTGATGTGTTCTTTGATTCTCGTAGGGATGTGCCTTCCGTTTTGGCCGATGTAAACCTGGCCACAGCTGCGTGGGATGCTATACATATTCCATGTTTGTAGCTCCTCAGTCGACGAATGATATTTCGGAAAGGCGTTAGCTATCTTTTGCAGGGCGCTGAAGATGGTGTTTATCTGATGTCTTCTCAGCAACAGTACGATCTTATCTATACAATGTGTACAACCATTGACGTAGGACAAGTATGCCGCAGCGATGTACTCTTCTGGTTCGTTCCTCTGTGGCCTGTGGTTGCATGTTGATAGCCTTCTCAATCCGTGCCTTAGGATAGCCGTACCCATACCTGCATGCAGATTCATATCATCACCCCGCCCAAAAACAAGGAGTCATCAACACGCTGATACAACGAGCGAAGCTAATCAGCGAACCAGACCATCTAGAAGAGGAATTAGAACATCTACGCAGAGCATTTCAGAAGAATCAGGAATCTGGAAATCGGTCATGCGTAACAACGCTCACGCTTCAGTGAACCGGACGAATATAAATACCTGCGCAGACTAGACAACTTCAGTTTCGGAGCTACTTCTGAGGAAGACAGCGACATGAGTGTCGAAACGTCAAGACCGTACAAGCAACGTGGTAAGCATCCCGGAAAACAACATGTTATTTTGATGTTGGGTTTGTTCTTGGAGAAATCGGTAGACCTTGTAATGAATAAATGCTTAATACACATAGAACTTATTGTTCTGCACATCGTAGACAGGCTCTGAAGAACTAGAACAGATAATTCTTGACTATACGAGTAACTATATCTATCAGCTTACAGTAAGAACTCTTGCATATACTGCTACATTGGCCTAAAGGTGACTCTAAACGCGGTAGGAAGCTTAATCATAATTGTAAATGAAACTTAGAACTCATTACACTGACCGTGTATAAAAGGTACGTAAATAATTATACATTGTAATCAACCATTCAACAAGTCTACTGTGACACCTTTTCATTTAAAACAGAAACCGCTCACCGTTCTAGTAACTGCTGATAACAGATAATAGACACTTATTATCTACTACTGCTAATGGTATCAAATGCTATTTATTTGTCTGTCACCTGTTACACGTGGGCTACCTGTTGTCCCTGACGACGTTGCTGCCTCTCACATGCATCCAGACATTTTCTCACAATCTGAACTTCTTGGATTGCACGTTTTCTTTCGAGAACCTTTGCACGCCTCCAGAACATGTTTGCAGGTTGATTATCCAGATTAAGGCCTCCGATTGCTAATTGTCAATTGGTTTTCATTTTGGACTAATTTTTAATTAAAAATAGCTTTGACATAAACTATTTCGATAACTTATACTCGTATCGATACCCGAAAGAGGTCGCACTGCCAGGACGAGTTCGCGAATCGGTGCCGTGGGGTGCCACTTTGGCGTTTCGATATGTACCACTGTTGCTAAGCTGAATTAGAGATACACAATTAAAGTCCTAAAATTTGCAATTCTCTAACAGTAAAAACGAACGAAAACTTTAATTTAACAAGAAAGTGGTTTTCATGTTAGTCAAATTAAATAACCTAGAGAAATGTAAGATGATGAGGGGCTTTCCTAAAGATGCAAGCTACATCCGGAGAGAATATTCGATATTTTGGAGTCACAACTAAAATACAAAATTTTATTAATATTATATAAATATTAATTTTATTATATTTGTGCTGTTAGATAATTCATAAAATCATATACACAAAGAAAATATAGTGATCAGACGCATTTTACTATATAAACTATTTTTGGGGTTAACTGCAAGTTTTGGTGGATTATTCTAAACTATTCGTACCGAAAGGTTATCAAAATCCTGCTCCAAGTACCAGGAATACCAAACGTGGACGTTCCAGCGTGTATGATGTATGAGCTATGATTTTAATGGCGGCCAAATTACCAAGAGAGTTGGACCGAAAAAGTGTCAGTATGCTTGTCGGTTAGTTGAATGAATAGATGGATGTTCATTTACCTTTTGTGTGCGACTGGGCACTTGGTCGATGCGGGATATAGGGGTTCGCGGAAAACCGAGGGATCGGAACGGATTATAAAAGCACCCCATATGTGCAGTTGAGCCCGTTTGTTATTTCTATACAAACATCTAAAGGAAAATAGCAAGCCGGGTCACGTGATGTGTATAGTAGAAACTAAATATAAAAGTTTTTCATTAACGTATTCTATTATTTTCTTATGTTACCATATTCTTTGCTTTCAGCCGTAGCTTTCCTTTCGTTTTCCGTATCTTTGCTATTATATTATCCCATTTTATCTTCTACCTTTATCGCTTTAGTTCATCTTGGGTTTAGACTCTCACACTGTACAGCCCTTCATTATATGCAAATAACTTATCCAGTTGGACTGTCGATGTATTTACGAGTATCTATGTGTTTATATCAATGTGTTTATACCTTACCTTATTCGTTCGTTTCCATTATTCTTAGTAGACTGCTTTTAAATACTCCATTTCCTTAGTTTTCTTAGCCTAGAGTATGTAAGACTGGATCTAAGTATAACTTAATATATTGTAACACAAACACTGCAATGTGTGTTAATTTTCATTCTTTTTGATTACAACTTTTTTATTTCTGTCAATAACCGTAACATATCCGACTAATATAGGCAATCAGTTTTTAATGTTACATAATAGCGAGCTAACTGTTACCCTGCACGTAACAATCAACAACAATGAAAATCACTTAATCCAAAGTTCTAGTATAGTTTGGTCTCAAAATGGTATTATTCTATCAGAATCGTTTTCAGTCGATTCCTTGAGGATTTTTACTTTGTAAGATTGGTTAATTTCGTGTTTGTTAACTAGTTGACTGAGGGGAATGTTAGGGTTATCTTGCATTACCAACAAGAGACGATGTCCCATTTTCGTTGTAAGGGGTAGCGGTTTCGACATTACTGTCCCACTTTTTTGGTGAGTTCAGCTATCGCCACTTTTATATCGACTTTTGTTTTAAAGCCGACTTTTCAATAACCTTGCATTTCTTCAGTCTTCAATATCTCGCTTAAGACTGAAAATAAAACAAGCTGTAAAGCCATTTTAGACAGCTATTCAATCCATTGGTGTGGTTAGAATTTTTGAGATATGACAAACCTGCACTTTTTAAATGGCAGAAAACACACAATATGATACACATGATTAAGTAAAAATCTACTATAGAATATATGCCTATTTGGATTCATACTTAAGACTGGTAATGGATGCTACGTAACTAATTAAAATTATTGTTTATTTGGAGATAAGTACCTATGCACTGTTGACCTCCATTTACTAAAACCAAAATGAATTTTATAATAACAAAATTAGTAAAAATAACTCCAACAAAGATATATTTTCTTAATCAGAAAAAAATAAGCTTTTCAACATAACAAAAATAACTATGGTTTCTATTAATAAAAGTACATATCGATATTATATCTCAAAAATGTGACCACTAAAAAAAGTCTTAATACACCACTGGACTTAAAATAAACACATCTATGTATTTAATAGTCTTTTTGTATCCATCTACCCAAGCGAGAAATTGAGAACTGCAGAAATGTTACATTATTCAAAGGTCGGCTATAGCTTTATAGCAAAAGACGATATAAAAATGGCGATGGTAGGGTACAACTCGCAACAAAAAAGTAAGATAGTAACGTGCCAACCGCGACTCCTCTGTAACATTCATAGTTACCGAGATACCTACAACGCAAAATGAAACATTATACATTAATGTCAAAATTATTATTACCTGTATGGTTTATAATGATTATGAGACTAGTAATCAAAAAATCCCGGGTTCATACCCTGGTCAAAGCTGGCAATACTTTTTCATAAATATATTTAGTCACAAAAAAACAATTAAACTTTTTATAACACTACTACTATAAATAACTACATGTTTTTCTAACACTTTCCTTTCTACAAAAACATTTTTGCATTTTATTTGCTGTTCTTTGCGATATTTGGTGTTATTGTCGTACCTACATGTCCAATCATCATTAAGATTTCAATCTTTTAACTTTCAGTTAAATTAGGCATTGTCGTCGCTAACTGTAGTACAAGGAAGTAATAATATTGTGCTGCAATTAGTTAGCTGAAGACGATTAAGCATTTGGATGTGATTTCATTTACAAGCGTAGTGTTTTTTTTTATAATTCGGTACAGTAAGTACTAAAGCGCCAGAGCCTACATAAACGAGGTACAGAGGAACCGATGCATAAAGACAAAGGATTGAAATTCTTGAACAATAATTAAGAATGTGTTGTTATTATATGTAGCTCTATTTACTACATTACTATATGTATCTCTTGACCGCTACACGTCCATCTTATTAAATATATCTTATGCCGTCAAAAACGTAAATTACCTTACAGGAACAGCATTCTCAAGGCACATTTCGCAGTGTATGGTATCACTTAGTACGCATAGGTACAAGGAAACTTTACACATATTAAACAAGTTGTTTTAATTTCTTGTTATTAGTTACGTATAGGTGTAAGCTAGATACCAAGTATTACAAACATAGAATTAAAACAGCAACAATCAATATTTTGTCTATACAATCTTTCAATAAACAAAATAAGAAACGATCCATTTGAAGTTGTTGTCAAAGGTGAAACGTCTGCCGTGAGAGGATTTACGAGAAAAAAAGCCTAAATTCTTTTGAGGGATTCCTTTCCAAACCAATCCCGCATTTCTACCTATTTATTAGAAACAGGCGTGGGCAGCGAAATATCAATGAACAGACACGTTCCTGTCATGCCGTGACACGTGGTCGAAACTCAAATTACCTTTATTGCATGAATCGTTAAAATCACTTCTGTAAGTAGTGGGTGTTAGCAAACAATATGTCAAAGCATGTAAAACCACAAGTATTTTGCATTCGGATCCTTTTTTAGCAATAATATATAATGTACATATACAGGGTCTGCCACCTAAAACTCCCCAGGCTCGTATTTTCTTTATTTTTCTAGGTACAACCTTAAGTTATATGTCAAATTGTAGGTCTTTTTGAACTCTTTAAAAATAGCATAGTGAATGTCCAAAAAATTTTTTTCAGATATATTATAATTTGCAAATAAAGTTAATCTTTGTAAATATTTTTTAACCCTACCCCGCATAATAAATATTGCTTCATATCATAGTTGGATGCCAGCTTTTATTTTCTTCAATTTGTGTCCTTACAACGTATGCATAATTTTTTACGCCTTCTTAATGAAAAACAAGAAAAACTCGTCGTCGCCATGTTCTGTTAATAGGGCTGTTCACAATTTTTTTAAGTATTAGTTTAACAGCTTATCATAGTACAAATAATGCTCATATACCCATCGGAGTAACTTTTAAATAAATTTAAGTACAAAATTCGTTTTAAAGGGAGAGAGACTAGAAAAAGGAACCCTGCGACGAGGCTAGTTTGGTTTTCTACATCACGCACCAGCCTCATCGCAGGGTTTCGTTTTCTAGCCTCTCTCTATAGAAAGAACTTTGTACTTGATTTATTTAAAAGTTCCTCCAAATTTTAGAGTTTTGTGTGCAGCGATGGGTATGTAGGCATAATTTGTACCGAAATAAACTACTAAACTAACACTTGAAAATTCTAAACAATTTTATTGACAGAACATGGCGGCGACTACTTTTTCTTGTTTTTCACTAAGAAGGTGTAAAAATTACGCTTACATAGTAATGACACAAATTGAAGAAGACAAAAGCCGGCATTCAACTACGAAGCAATATTTATTATACGGGGTAAGGTTAAAAAATATTTACAAAAAGTAACTTTATTTGCAAAATGTTATAATCTGGAAAAAAATTTTGACACCCGCTATGCCATTTTTAAAGAGTTTAAAAAGAACTACAATTTGACATATAACTTAAGGTTGTACCCAAAAAAATAAAGAAAATACGAGCCTGGGGAGTTTTAGGTAGCAGACCCTGTATATAGGGTGTCCCGCATTATTATATATCTGAATACTGGTGCAAAAATAACACAGTATAATTTTTTTAAATAACGCCTGCCTACTGAGATATCGACTCTTAAACATGGGGGAAGAGAAATAGTTTTTCAGAAATGTCTCTTAGACCGGTTGAAATAATTTCATCAAATTTTGGCTATTATTTGAAGTGGAAGCCGTTAAAATGATGCGCACATTTTTAAATAAATGTTTTGGAGGGACCTCCCACATTTTATCCCTTAACTTTTAAACGGCAAACTATTTTTTTAAAAGTATGTTCTTTGAATTTTTGAGCATTATGAACATAAAAGGTACTCTGTTCATGCGGCTAAAACTTGACCCTTTCAGAGAAAAAGCAATTGAATGTTATACGATTCACATTTTGACTGCTTAACTAAATCATTTTTTTTATCAAATTGGCCGTGATAAATAATAAAATTGTGTTTGATGTCACTGCTACATTGACATTTTAACAATACTTTACATTATTTGTTGCAAACCTACTGAGATAACTGTTGGATGTTGGATGAAGTTTTTTGTTACTCCTTTTTCCTTCCTTGTCTCTCCTGAGCAGACCAGTCAGTTGCACCGAATCTTTCGTGCTGTGTACACTCAAGCTATTAGTTTTCGTGAAGAAGAGCTACCATACTGCACGCCTTGGCCTGCAGTCTCTGTTTGCTACAACCTACCATACGTAAGCCCTGATCTTACTTTATTTGCTTTCCTACGCGACAATAACACTAATTGAAAATTCATATAAATGAGTATGACAGCATGCTCATTAATATAAATACTCCATTACTATTATTTCAGATTTCTTACAAATTATTTGTCAAAATATCAATGCAACAGTTCCATCTAACAGTTTATGATTTATCACGGCCAATTTGATAAAAAAATTATTTGGTTAAGCAGTGAATCCTAACATTCAACTGCAATTTTCTCGGAAAGGGTCAATATTAGCCGCATGAAGAAAGAGTACCTTTCTTTGTTTAAAAGGCCCAAAGATTAAGAAAACACATTTTTGATAAAGATACTTCAGTGTTTTAAAGTTAAGGTATAAAATGTGGGGTTGACCTGCTCCCGGGCCCCCAAAACATTTTATTAAAAAATGTGTACATTATTTTAACGGTTTCTGCTTCAAATAATAGTATCCAAAATTTGATGAAATTATATCAACCGGTCTAAGAGATATTTCCGAAAAACTGTTTCTCTTCACCCATGTTTAAGGGTCACACACAATACCTATCTCAGCAGATGGGCTTTATTTTAAAAAAAGGTTATACTGTAAAATAGTGCTTGTACCAGTTTTCAGATTCCGAGAGACTGCCCACATAATGCGGGACACCCTTTATAATTATAATCTACACGACAGCGCTACATTTGCCATAGAAAGGGAAAACCGTGGCTTGCTTGACCCGTTTATGAAATGAACTGCAGTTTTATAGTAATTTTAGCTTTTATGTATGGTATATAGTAACCCTACATACATGCTAAATGTGACTGGTTAATAATGCCATTATGAAATAAATATGGGTCGCTTTCTCCTATCCTTGTTAAAGTTGATGTTAGCTAAAATCAGACCTGTAACAATGACAATACCTTAAATTGAGGTATGTGATTGGTTTAGATTTTAAATACAAGAGTTGATTTTAGCTTAAAATAGATAAGAGAAACCGGCCCTACGAAAATACAGTACAGTGCTGTTACAACTCTAAGCAGGTCCTAAGAACTTCACATACTTTTTGATAAATAAACCTCTACATCTACGAAATTCAATTGCTATTTGATACGCCCCCTAATTCACATACATTTGTGCTCGATGGATCTAAAACGCATGCACTTGAATATTCATTTTGACAGTTGCGCACCTAATAAAGTGGAAATGAGTAAAGCATTTCACAAGCTTCCAATAATTAATACTGAATATTGCATGTACACGAAGTGGGTCGCTTCAGATGTTCAAATCATGGAACTGAACATGTTTAACTGGTTTATTTGTTGAAAAAACCGAATCCTGTTCTCCCAACAAAGTACTATTTTGATGGAATACTGAGCATTTAGTTGGTATAGCAAATAACAACATGCTTATTGAAAACATAATAACATAAACATATTGTAGTGTTCCTGTGTTCTGTTTGTTCGAATATTTGTATTTGTGATGATTTTGCACAAGGTACGTGCGGATTTAGGTTGGTACTTTTGTTCGGTTGTTCTGGAGTGTCTGACGATACCGACCTTACTCCATTTTTGTTGCGCCTTACCGCGAATGTGCACATGCGTGATCATCACCAGGCAACAAACAATTCGAATTTTTAATTTGTAATTAAAATGTAAATAAACAAGGGTTGTAGACGTATGATGTTTTGTAAAAACGTTCCGGAGTTTTACAAGGTCAGGTCAGGATTACACTGTTTGCAGACGTTCATTTTATGTATTAACCTAATAATACATATATTGAATGTTGTAGCAGACAACAACAGTATTTTTTGTACTGTATGTATTGCCGATGTTGTTATCATGCTCTGATGTACCTACTGATATGTGTAATTGTGTATGATGTTCCCATTTATCCTTTAAACCCTTTGATGTTGACATTTATGTTATGTGCTGTTGCTGTTATCGATTTGCGATTTGTTTCTGTTTGTTAATTTATGTATTTAAGTACTTCTGCAATGCCTTCTAATTTTGTAATATCATATTCTGTTTATGTTTGTTAATTTGTAATATAGTATTAGGTATCGCTAGTTTAGATACCGGTTATTACAAGTACAATATATATTTATATATATATATATATATATATATATATATATATATATATATATATATATATATATATACATATATATATATATATATATATATATATATATTATTTAAGTTTATTAAGGATATTTCGACCTAGATTAAAACTCTATACTTCCAAGCTTTCAACTGATTTACTCAAGTCTTCTTCAGGGAACTACAAGTGTTATCAACTCTAAACATGTATGCAAATACAAAACTATTAACAATACTTACATATTTTGAATTATTATATAGGAACTAGAACATTAATTTATTATTTGACATCAAAATTGAAAGTTGACAAAGCAAAATTTTTTCTAAACAAACTGTGATATTTTTTACATACGATTAATTTATTAAACCACAGGATCTTTATGCGGATTATATGATAGTAAATATGAATAAATTATACTTAAATTTTGAATATCTGTTTTTTTATTAATATTATTATGTTTTTTATAAATATATACCATTTCCAGAAAAGATCTTTTACATAAATTTTGTTCTTTATCTAAAATTTTAATATTATCAAAATATTTCTGTTGGTCCATTTATTCCTGAAATAATTGGCCTTAAGGGATAACCTTCCTTGTGTATTTTTGGATTTCCATAAATTTTGGGGCATACAGAATTATATTTTTTCATTATTTTACCTTCTGTTCCATTAATTACTTTAAGATTTATTAATTTATTAACAAAGTTATTAGATTTAGTTTGAACAGTGCATGTTGGATCATTTTTTAGTTGTTTAAAGTTGTCAGTATTATTAATTATCTCTCTCATTTTTCGATCATAATCACTTTCAGAAATAATAGCAGGCTATTTAGCAAACATTTTAAAAAAAGTTTATAATACTAATAACAATTATTATGTTTCTGACACTTTTAAATTTGCAGAATTTGCTAATAATAAACAGCTACCACAAGGTTATATGATAATATCTTTAGATGTTGTGAATTTGTTTGGAAATATTTCATTTGAATTGATAAATACTGTAATTAAAGCAAAATGGAATTCAATTAGTGAACAGTGTATAGGAATATCTAAAAATGTTTTCATAGAAATGATTAATTTTGTTCTATATAATAACTTTTTCAGTTATAAGGGTAATTATTTTATTCAAACTTTCGGTTGTGCAATGGGTTCAAAATTAAGTCCAATTATATCACAATACATAATGGATTATCTTTTAGACCAATGCTTACCTAAATTAACATACAAAATTGATTTTATAAAGAAATTTGTAGATGACATTATACTTTCTATTCCTGAAAATGGAGATGCAGAAATTTTAGAGGTTTTTAATAATTTTAATGAACATATAAAATTTACAATTGAAAAAGAAAAAAACTCCTCAGTTCCATTTTTAGACAGTCTGGTTATAAGAACAAATCAAAATTTAATCAAATTGGACTGGTTTAGAAAAAAAACATCTTCTGGCAGATACATTAATTATAATTCTCATCATAAAATGTCAATCAAAATAAATTTTATAAAAGAAATGAAACATAGGATTGAAAAAATATGTCACGAGGATTATTTCAATAAAAATTTAGAAATACTGGAAAATTTATTAATACAAAATTCTTATCCTAAATCAATGATTCGTAAAATACTTTACACTCAAAATTCAAGGGCATTTAATAACACAATAAATCAAAATACAAACAGTACACAAAATTTAATGAATTATGCAAGTTTACCATATTATTCAAACTTAACTGACAAAATAATTAAAATCTTTAAAACAGAAAATATTGTAGTTGCTCGCAAAACTATAAAAAGTGTAGAAAAAGTATTTAGTAAATTAAAAGATAAAACTAAATTATTGAATAATTCAAATGTTGTATACGAAATTAAATGTTTAACATGTGAGAAAGTATATTTAGGACAAACTTCCCAAAATTTAAGAAATCGTATCTCATTACATAAAAGTGACATCAAGGGTAATAAACAGAGATGTGCACTTACTACCCATGTTATAGATAATACTCCACCACATAAAATGGATTTTGATAATATTAAAATTTTAGATAAAGAACAAAATTTATGTAAAAGATCTTTTCTGGAAATGGTATATATTTATAAAAAACATAATAATATTAATAAAAAAACAGATATTCAAAATTTAAGTATAATTTATTCATATTTACTATCATATAATCCACATAAAGATCCTGTGGTTTAATAAATTAATCGTATGTAAAAAATATCACAGTTTGTTTAGAAAAAATTTTTCTTTGTCAACTTTCAATTTTGATGTCAAATAATAAATTAATGTTCTAGTTCCTATATAATAATTCAAAATATGTAAGTATTGTTAATAGTTTTGTATTTGCATACATGTTTAGAGTTGATAACACTTGTAGTTCCCTGAAGAAGACTTGAGTAAATCAGTTGAAAACTTGGAAGTATAGAGTTTTAATCTAGGTCGAAATATCCTTAATAAACTTAAATAAAATACATAAACGACCATTATTATCAATTAAATATATATATGTAGAGGCATAATGCTTATTAGCATCATAGTGGTAGGTAGGGACAAATCGGGGCTTTTCTCTGTCATGACTTCTACGTAATCCTATGCAGGTCACGGCAATCTTTTAACTTATGTCTGGATTCCTAAAACTCCAAAAATCAGTGTACTGTTTGTTATTTAACTGTAAATTTTGTCTAGAATCTTGAGGGTATTGCATAATTGATCAAATACAATTGAGCATTATTTATTAAAGGCTATGGTTGATTTACAACGAGTGACTTATTATAATGTGGAAGTTTTAATCTGGAACAACAGTTGTCTGCTGCCGTCAGACCACCCCTCACCGCTTAGCTTAGCACAGCTTTATATTATTCGGCAATAACAGCTATATAGGCTATGTTTTTTGTTCTTCGGTGTTTGCTAGAGCTTCAATGCTCATCTTCTTGTTTGATGTTTGACATATTTTTGTTTTAATTGATGATATATTGTGAGGGGTAAGATAATAATTTACCTAAAGCAGTTATACACAGCATACAGCTTAACACTGTCAAAACAACATTAATAACACTTCTATACTATCAGATATACTTATCTCCCGTCTAACTTCTACTGCTAATGGTCAACTTTCATTTTCCCGAATAAAATAGCAAACCTCTCCATCACTTAAAACTTGCACGTTGTGAATATTATTGATAACGAATCTAAAATGCAATTCAAGTTCCTATAGGTATAGCCATAATCAAAAACAATAAAACCAACACTTAAGTAATGGAAGAAAAGAAACCAATTAGATTACTTGCATTTTTTGCCCGATTTACAACAAGCGAACAAAGCATACACATGGTCCTCTTGTAACAATACGCAAACAGTATGCAAATTTTCTCTAGACTAATTTTCACGATAAACTGGTCCGCCACCGCTACACAAAGTCCGCAGGCCCCCAACAAGGAGCCATTAGTTTATGATGTACGTAAATCTTGTTCCTGTTTTGTTTTTGTCCTGTCCGGCGTTTGGTGGAAACCCGGTATATCACCAACGCTGTATGTCGTAGCATTTAAAATTGCGACATTTATTTTGATCAAACATTAATGTACTGCATGGAAATGTATTAAGCTTATAAGTATTTTGACAGATTTATTTCTTGCTTTTCTTGTCTTGTGGTACAGCGATTTTTCGCTTTTCACTGGCAAAGTAGGATCCACATTATCGAGAGTAAATTAATTTGTAATTTCTATAGTCAAAACATGCAATAATAATATGGACCAGTTTTGAATGTTGCCATGACGTAACTGTATTGTAAGTCGACAATGAAGGATTTTAGTTCATTTCAAATTGTAACTATTTCTAAGCACCACTATTTTCTTATTTGGTCTTTTAAATAAGAACTGCAGGGTATGTAAGATCCTAAGACCCCATATTTAATTTAAATGCAAAGGAAACATAACTTGTAGTTTCAAATATACGATTTATCCAGACTACAAGGTTAAGGGACTGGCAGGAGGCATGGGACACGATAGGATTGCATCTCTAACAGCCTCGCAGCGCATATAAATCCAAGCCACCAATTGGCACCCAATAAAATATTTTTCCCACTTACACCGGTTCATCCTACATGTTGGAATCGCTCGCAAAAAGTGCGTTAATAACAATATAAAATACTTATATTCGTGTATCTACAGTTATTATATACCGAATCCGGCTGTTTGAGATAGTTTCGGTTCTTACCATTATGTCCGACATAAAAATTATTATTATTCTATATTTTCATTTTTTTCTAGTCCTTTCTCCAAACGTAAGTCATTTCAAAGTACTGCAGTAAAATATGCAATTAAAGCAACAGAGCATTTGCATTTCATTGCAAGTGCAAAATTGACAAAAGACGAATCCAACAGAAAAAAAAATCAGGAGGTGGGGTGTGTTACTTCCGTCAACGACTTCAATTTATGAACACGTAGCTGTAAAAGTCGCTCCGCCGCCACACGTCTTTGCCCTTCAGAAACTAAGTGTCGCGCCGGTATACTTCCTTAAGAAATGGGGTGTAATCATTTTTTCTAACCTAATTTACGGTACAGCTAATTTAAGGGAAACTCGCACTTATAAGGCATATTTCCTATGTTTAGCAGATATCAATTTCACCAATTTCTTTTTACAATTACTACTATTATAATCATTTTAAAAGTAACCGTCATGAAGCATCTGAGAATAGTTTAGGCATAGTCCATTCTCCTCTCATTAGCCGTACTAGGTTATTATTAAACTTTGAACTGAACCCAATTCAAGAGGTACACATGTGATAGAGGTTGGTATTCCCACGACGCAGCGTTCTCAATAGCGGGCGGGACTAAACCTTTATATAGGTGCTTTGTGAGTTGCGTTTGATGTCATCAGAGATTTCTTGTTATTAAAAGCTTCAGCGGAACCAACATAGTTGACAACGCACAGTAACTTTTAATATCCTAAACAAAGGAATACATAAATATTCGTTAAACCTTTACCAAACGCTAACGTTTCAGGTTTCCTAGAATCATGCTCCGATCGGTTGGCATTATCATATGAATATTTTACATAATTTGATTTGATATTGTAATGAATATTACTTAAATTAATCCCAATTTTGATTATACGAAAATCTACTAGTTTTTAAACATATTATAGTGCCTCTAAATAAATAAGTAAGTAGGTAACAAATGAAGATTCAAACTTAGTTAACAACAGTATTTGCATGAACCTTATCGGTCAATGACTGTAAGTACAACCACCATCTTCTCTAATAAGAATATTCTGGCAAGCAGACAACACATCCGCTTCACAGTGAAAACTTGTGAATACAACAGATTTCGGTCCTTAATAACTCACCCGCTTCTAATTAATTCCTTTCTAAAACAGGTACCTAATAAAAATGTAGTAAAACAAGCTCATTTTATTTAAATTATTTGTTACATTTTGCATTATATAGGATAGTCCAAAAGTAATGGGAACAATACAACCGTATATTTTCTAGGCCGAAATATTACGATTTGAGTAATCTTATTCCAAAAGTTAACACTAACAAAGGTACGTGATGTTAAAATCAAGATTTTTTTCAATATTAATTAATAACTCAAAATATCGAAGTATTGAAATAAACTTAAGTATGAGAAGCATCATAGGTATTGCAACATCTAAAATACTGGCAGTATTGAGAGAAATGAAAATATTAAAACTTGAAACAATACAAAACTGGAAAAGTGCATATAAAAAAAACATCAGCGTCCAAAATATTGCATGAAAAACAAACAAAGCCAAAATTCTTGCACTTTGTTAGGTAAGAAAATATATTACCTTCTAACGCCCTAGCTACCAATGTATCTGTATTACAACTTTTATCTGAAGAGGAGGGTGGATTTCCTCTAAACATGTACTAACACAATTACAGAATGTGCAGTAAAAAAAGATTTTTAGCCCGCCACAATGGTAAAATTTACAATAAGGAATGGGAATTTATAAACTAGTTGCACTACCGGGTATTTTACGCGGAATTTCCCTTACCTAGACACGGTAAACGGCTGAAATGTGGTGGTGCAATGCTAGTTATWATAGAAGTACAGCCAYTAAAATAGGGAAAAGGAYTAGACTGACTGCGTAGGCTTTCAAATTTGCTGAAAATAATTAACTTTATAAAGCCAWGTTTTTGAYCGCAATAAAGTAGGGTTATGACGGTCGTAGTTATATATATTAATGTTGTGTAGGTTCGTACAAGCAAGTTGTTGTTATATACTTGCATGTGAAAGAAAAATAGAACGTTAAATTGTTGTTACTTTATCCGCAACCCTTAGTACAGTATTTAACAGTTGACAGTATATATTTACAGAAACCCTGTATTAAGCAACATTCACAACACTCTTACTCTGGGCGGGACACGAACCTGCAACCCCTCGCTCCTGAGAAAGATACGCTACACCCTATTGTATCGAAAACAACCAAATAAAGATATATAATCAACCAAGTGTGGTAGGGTGTGGCAACTTAAGTTACTAAAAAATACACCACCTAGTAAACAATGGTTATTTTCATGTTAGACCTTTGAAGAGATTAAAATTACAATGTAAGGGTATAAAGTATCAAACTAGGCCAAACAGCACACGAATCAATGCATACCGATCTCAGTTTATGTTACTTGTTTTGTACCTATGTGATACATGTCCCAGACCAATATTTTGTTTGCTATATGTAGAATCCTTACACTGTCACATATTTTTATCGCGATTCGTAGTTATCAATGTTACATAACGTTACCTGTTTTTATCCCTAGTAAAGCTAAAGGCTAAAGCCTAATAATAGTCACAATCAATGTAATACAAACTACAAATGACGTTGGATTTATACGTTATATTATTATTATATTTATGTATATGTATGATGCTGCTAAACAATGTTTGACCACTTTTCTTGTTTCATATTGCAATGTTGTTTTCATTGTAATAGGCATTACAGCGTGTAAAAACGAAGATAATGGAGGTGTATTCCAAAATACTCGCACTTGGTAGCATAGCATCAGCAAATATACATTACTGGATACTGGATCAGACAATCGTAAAAATAGGAAGTACTTAGCACAAAGAAATATAAACTTGTCCGCTTTGTTCATTGGTGTTTGGTAGGTAATGCAGAAGGTCTTCACTTTACTCTATACAGGTTGCATCAATCGGTCGGTTCATGCGGGGAATGACGTATGAAATGACGTATGCGAGCGACTCAGGGCATCTCTGTCGCAACCGTCTATTGCCTGTAAACCGACTCTCTTGTACTTACAGACGCTTACGAGGCTTGTCTAGATCTTTTGTATTCCTATGAAGTCCATCTGAAAGAGGCACAGGAGAATACCTATAAAAATTTAGCGGTTTTTTGAGCTTCACATTAGGATTGTTCTACTAGTAGAAATACAAATATCCTGCCATAGATCTACAGGCAAACCGCTAAAGCAATTACTCGTATGTAGGTATAAATTCATATTAAATTTTTAAATCCTCAGTGAATAATTGCAAGTGCTCTGTCATCCAACAAACGCGCCTTGATTTATCTTATTTATCTTAGTCGTAGAAGGTATCCCATAAATACCGTAAACTGACAAACTGATTAACCACTTAATCAATGTGCGTTGTATTATTGTAAATTGAACTGGCGTCTGTTTTGTTCTTTAAGGCTAATAATTACGGTACAAATTTTGTTTATTGTTAGCTTCTAATTGTATTGTTGCTATATTAGGGTGTAAATTATATGTACATATAAAATTAAAAAAAAACGAACTTTTTTTGTTAGTTGCATTAGTTACAGCCCAAAATGCACTCGTAAGTAAAAAGCTGTTGCCTACTTTTTTCTTTTGCTTTCATTGCTGTTTTGTCGCTAAGCTTTGTGAAGTACCTACTTAATCTGATTTTCCTATCAACACTGAGTTTATAGCAATATAATATCGGAGTACCGATAATATAGAATGTTATAGTCAAAGGTATTATAATGTATTGTAACATAGACTTTCCGTTTCAAACTTATTTGAACTATATGTACTAAAAGCAGATATAAAGTATAGGCCACAAATTATAAATTTACATAAATTACAAATGTAATTATGAAATACATTCAGGCGATACAACCTTTAATCTTATATGATAAATTATAGTAGGTATGCAGCCTTCATTTAACTTTTAGTTACATAAACAGCTAACTGCTAATAATTATCATTAAGAATCACACACGTGGTGCCTATAGTAGGTAAGTATAATATTTATGAAAATAAAATTTATTCTAAATAAACAACGAATTGGTTATATTATTACGCAATAAAATAAGAAACGTGCGAGATGAATTTGAAATGTAAATACATCTACTACAATTCTAATAAGTAGCAGTGGCAATTTTGCTTTATATTATATGAATATACGACCGCATCTGACGTTTATACGTCTCCTCTGTTTGGTATTATATAATTATCACTCATTCCGCTCCCAATGAAACTTGTAAATCGGATCCACAAGTATAATTATTCAAAATATTGGGAATTATGTTTCGTTGGTACTTCTGCATACCATATATTGCGTTAGTGTATGATACACGCGTCCATAMGAACTATGAATATAAACGAGAGGGAATGAGGCGCCCGTTGACGCAATTGCTCCCTATTGGCTGGAGCTCGAATGATAACCKGTAGTAGTCGAATAGACATTGGGTAATGCTCGCATGGAGAATATCGGTAACGCAAAGGTTAAGCTGAATATTTCACCGGGAATACATTACCATGATTACTCATATGCTAAATCTAACAGCGTGCACATGTGGCTAAAACCATCAAGGTTCTTATTATTCTATACATGGCATAAAACACCATAAAACTACATTACATTTAGTAAGAACTAAGCACGGTAGTAGATAGAGAGGTATACGCACGATGTCGTGTGGAGCGGGCCAATTCCGAAGCCAATCGCGTTAGAGAGAGATAGAGCATAGTGGGAATCGGTCCGCTTTGCATAAGGCTACTTTACAGCGCACGCTGTGTTGATAATATCAATTTGATTCCCAAAATTACCTAACCGAATAGCGATGGATCATTTATCTTTCAAAAAGTGTGGAAATGATAAGTTGTTGCTGTTGTTAATTGTGCAACAATTTTAGAACAGATTTGCGTCGGATAATGAAAATCCGCTGCAAATTGAATCAATACTTCCAGATCAAGTTATCAAAATGAAATTTACGCTTTTATTTTTTATATTATACCATCAATAACGAGGTTTTGGGCATTTTTTATCTCTAGACATTTTTTCTACGACAAACGGTTCTCGTGATATTAGCAAAAATCATAAATTTCTAAAATCTTTTTTTTGTAAATAACTCGAAAATTTTTAACAAAACAATTGCAAGAGTACTTTTCAATCAAATTTAATTTTCTATATAATAGTAAAATTTAAAAAAAAATTGTGTGGTCAAGGTTCAAAATTCTTTTTTTTGGAAATATTTCGAAAATGACAAAATTTTGGAAACATTTTTTAAACACTTTTCGTAAGAAATTTTATTTCCTATCGGATGGTATTTTCATATGTGAATATATTAAGTATATTCTGAGATATTTGGGAAAAACCGGTTTTTTTAAATGACCGTTTTTTTCTTCTAAACAGTTTGCTGCACCGAAAATTTAGAGGGACTAGTAATACTCGCAATTATGCTACTAATCACATACTAAAAGGCAAAAAATAAATGTTTGCAAAAAGGGTAGTTACCCCAGAATTTTAGGGAAGGAGGCCCTATACCCTACTCACCCCAAAAACAACATGTTTTGGGTAGTTGAGATTTATATGTATGCCAAATTTCAAGTTCTTTCGAAAGTTATCGGGTCCACAGACACACAAACACGAAATTTTTGCTCAAATTTTGCTTTTGGACGTTTTCGAGCATTTTAAAGCGATTGAGCAGATAAAAAAATTTGAAAATTTCTGTCGCGATACAACATTCGTTGGATGTGAAAGTAAAATTAAGTACAGAGATACGACTACCTACTCTATATATTTCTTATATTATGAAGGTAAAACTAAACTTCAGAAGTATATCAAACAAGAGTGTTAGGAAAAAGTGGTGCTTCTGCAGTCAAGGTTTATTAAAAATACACATACAAGGAGATCTAAAAATTAAAAAATACTGTAAGTTAGATTCCTTCTTCTTTCTTGCACTTGATTTATCAGTATCTCTGTCATTGTGCTTATAGTACTACTTAATTCTCATTATAATATAACAATAAACAAAAATTTTAACGTATTTCTGCTTCGTGTTCTTTACAAGGAAACGAAATAGAATATATGTTTGAAAACAATTCACTCACTACATTGTCAATAACAACACTGAATATGTTTGGTTAAAAATTTTTTTTAACTGTGAAATGATCTGATTTGGTTTCTGGATTTTAAAATAGTAAGTCTAGATGAAGGTCCAGCTGTATCAGAAACATTTGTTCGATAAAGATGATCCCTACATGTGGAGCATTTCGATGGTTTAAAAATGTTTTTGCATATAAAGCTCTATCGGAAGAATTACTGTTACAGTTCGGCACCACGCAATACATTCACATTTTTGTTATTTCAAAAAACTTCACACAAATACCACACCGAATGTATGGTTGTGCATGCCACTGGCGAGCGCTTTTACTACTATATTGCATCTCTTACTAGACCTCTCTCTTCCACACTGACTACGAATCTGGGCCGCAGTTGCATACAGTTACCATACGGTCGTGCGTATACCTCTCTATCTACTACCGTAGAACTAAGCTAATCTGTGGCATTCTCTAATAACGGTACAGATTTTTATAGTCTCTTTGTGCCTTCATTTCTTGGTTTAAATCATGTTTTTTGTTTTGCACTGCAAGCGTTTGATCAATAGCTAATATGGTTGTGCTTAATGGATCAAAAATCATATCTAGGAGGCATTAGATTACATTATACTGCATAATATACAGGTTATCATCGAAATATACCGACAACGTCTGACAGGTGATAGAAAATGAGATTCTAGAAAACATTTACAAAAAATATTTTTTAACATTATTCCTGAACTATAAAAGATATCAACTTCAAATTTGGTAAGAATCATAATGGTATAAGGTAAAATATAAACACGTGGCTTGAGGTTTTTAAAGCACCAGTGGCGTGCGCTGGGGTAATGCAGACCCCCGTTTTTTAAATGAAACTTTAGGCATGTGAATTTTTAGACAAAACTAAAACACTGTTACAATCCTTAATCAATTCTAAAGAAAACATGTCCCAATGATGTTTGCTGTAAATCGACTCCCTAGTCATTAAATATTGATGTTTTTAAGGGAACCAATTTATTAGTGCAACAAAAGCAAGTTAGCACAACCCCCACCCTTACATAAACAACACCACTCGACAATTACCAGTCCAATCTGACACACTTAAAAGTAAGCGGGACGTAAAGTTCAACAATTCACGAACAAACTAGATCCACTTATCTGGGCCTCGCCAAAATACACGCACGCGTATCACGTTTGCAGTTTTTAACTTAGATCCATTACTATAGTAATAACACTGGTAGTTTTGTTTAAAACCTTAATTGAAATAACGGGATTATGCTGTGCTAGCAGATATTATGTTAAATAAATTGTAACAAATCTGATAACTCGTGTATTACCTGAAAAAAAAACCGATAATTGGTGTTTGTAGTCGACGGAGTTGCGTTCAAAACTAGATCATTAATAAGTGCAGAAGATCCAAGCTTCCGTTATCACTTAAACAAGCTGTTAACATCTATCTTCGCGCCATTATCCCAATTGGTTAGTGGCCGTATAAAACTAGGCTAGAATTTTTGAGCTTCAGTGGACAGACAGAGCTGTGCCTGCGTCGACAACTTCTTGGGCAGCGGTGCATATACTGTTGCTTATCTTCTAAGTCTTAAATGTATGTGCTACGTAAATATCAATTACAGTATAAGTTGTTTGTTATGAGTTTGATAAATTCAAATATGGTACAAGACTTATCGTGACGCTGTGCCTCACTTGCCTCACCTAACCAGCCTTCATTACCAAAATGCTTACGGACGAACACAAAGAGCGAAGAATATCAAGTGGACGGGCGTTTTTGAACTGTTATAGAGTCGGTCATAATATAAGAAGTGATCATTTGTTTTTCCACATTGTTACGGATGACGAGACGTGGATGTCCTACGTGGATGTCCGGAAATCAAACATCAACAGTCAATGTTGAGTAGTGGCGCTCTCCAGCTTTACCAAAACCAAAAAAATTCAAGTAATCTTCTTACACGACTCGGAAAATGATGGCTACCTTTTCTGGAATGACAAGGGCGTTCCTTTGAATGAATTTACAGAATGTGGGACAACTACGGCTACTGTTAAGTACTGTGAAACATTTACCGATCCAAAATCGTAGAAGCAGAAATGTGTCGACTGAAATAGCCTTCCACGACAATGCTCGTTTCTACACCGCAACCACAACTAAGGAAAACATTCGCGATTTTCATTGGGAAACTTTTTGATCACCAACCTTACAGTCACCATCTTGCATCTAGCGACAATTTTCTCTTCTTACACTTTAMACAGTGGCTTGGTGGACAACGTTTCAAGAACGACGAGTATCTCAAGACTGCCGTTATGGACAATTCCCAGTACGAGGACTTCTATGCACAGGGGTTGAAGAAGCTGATGCAGCGTTACGAAGTGTTGAAACGTGAAAGGCGATTATTTAGAACAGTTTGTAGGATACTAAAGCCATGAACAAAAGTTTTTTCKAACGAATATTTTCTTTTACTGACAAAACTGTTTTTCACGAATATGCTCCGTATCCTGAAAACGATCAATTACATCGAACTCTGAATAAACGACAGAAGAACGGATATTGCAATAGAAAATAGATAGAGAGTGACAGAAAAGGGTTATGACGTTGTAAAGCTACTTACTGTAGTAAGCGCCACGTACAAATAGCATCCAATTTCCTTGGCATAGAATGCGAATACCAATTTATATTTTTCAATGATTTAAAAATTATTTAGTATATCTAAACTTCATCACCTTCTGTAAAGTGATGACATAATTTTAGCTTTTAATATTTATTGTCGTGTTTAACAAATACATGGAACAATAAGATAATATTTTGTCGGATAGATCGCTGTCTCTTGAAAACACCGACAAAAAGTTTCGATTACACCTGTAATCTTTGTCAAAGACGAAGAACCTCAAAATTGACAAAGATTACAGGTGTAATCGAAACGTCAGACTATTAACTTTTTGTCAGTGTTTTCAAGAGACAGCGATCTATCCGACAAAATATTATCTTATTATATTATGGACGCTGAAAGCATTTACCCTCAAATACATGGAACGCCATGACAAAACTGAACAACTTGAAAGAAAAACGTAAAATCGATAATAATGGCCGGCAATGCAGACACCGCGCACACTCAGCTGGAGAACCGGGGAGGGCTGCTATCCAATACGCGACAGACCGACGAGTGGCGCCATCCGTCGTTGACTGGGAAGCGGTGGCGCGCTAGATTTGAGTTGGAATTGGCTCGTATTGTTGGTATTAACTTTTGGAACGAGATAAGTTTAGTTAGGTAAACAGTAATAATCAGATCTAAGAAATATAATGCTGCATTAGTTCCTATTACTTTTAGTCCACCCTCTATATATACACTTTAGGGCTGAAGGACGCCCTGTTATGTCACCATCACTCCCACCACACTTTCACCTGACATTATAATACCGCCTGCCTATTGTGAGCGAAAAGCACCGGCTGTTCGACCAGCTGAATTGAAAAATGACTTGTTTTAGTTCAACATGTACTCTCCTCGAGAGCAGCTGCTATCCCAATCGGTTTAATTAAGTAAATTGCAAAAGACGATTAACCTTTAACTAATCTGCTAATACGAAATAACAGGTTATAAACCCTTCAAACGATCAAGATAATCGAGCAAATGCAGCCTTCCCTCAGTACATGATATTAGTCTTTCGCTGGCACAAGCTAGTATTTAATATTCTGCTTTAAGTACGGCAACTAACACACATATGTCATCAAAGTAGTACCTATGTGCAAAATATAGCGATTGATATAAAACAATATTTAAAACGTGCGATACGTGTCACCCAGTTGGAACTTGGAAATACTTGGTGTATAATGTTTAAGCGATGTCTTTTTTTCTTGATATTTAATACACAAGAGTTCCACATATCGTTAAAGGCATAAGTGTTTTATGCCACAAATATGTCTTGCTGAGGGAATGTATATATTGATGGACAACTTTGATAAAAATTACAACAGAATTTTAGCTTCATTGGCTAATATCTCGAAAACTGCTGCTACTAAATTTACAATTCATCCGGTCTGCATGGCGCTTGCCTTTAAACTCAAAGATCTTGTAAGAAAAAAGACAATGACATAAAATATTCCTATTCACAGGCGGATCACTCCAATTTTTTTATCATTTTGGGAACAGTTAGTTGCTGAAGTGCTATTTGTTTGATTAATAAGCAATATGCAGTTTGTTAAGATATCGTAACAAAAATACTAGAGGCCGTGACGTATATAATGATGTACCAACATTTCCATTGAGAATATCTCGAGGAAAATTTAAATCAACTACCTCGTMTTGAAATACAATGAAACTTTCTACTTTAAGACATTCTTCAATTAGCACTACCCCTTTCTGAAAACGGTACGAGCCATTAATGTCAATGCAATACAGTTAACGCAGGTCACCGCTTCTGGCATTCACTGAAAAGCACTTCTATCAGAATACGGTTCCTTTCTGTAGCGTAAATTGCAATAGTATAACCTCTACGGGCGAGTTCTTACTTGCATACTTATTTTACTGTATTATCAGCAGGTGTTGCAATTGAAAACACGGAATCTGGCAACATATGGTCAGTTGTTTGGTTATGAATTTCAAACTTTACTTTTAAAAATAATAGCATTTAGAAAGAAATGCTGTCACTAATCTAAACACACAAAGAAAATTAATCTGAAGACAACTTTAAAAAATGTCTGACACAAAATAAAACATTTTTTTAAATTGTGTCGGACTGTGGTAGTTGTATTTACTCTTGCCCAAAGAAGTCAGTATTCTTAAAGGCTAAATGAACTAATGGTGCATTTTTGAACTGGCTCATTGAAAATTCAAAGAGCAAGATAATTATATTGCATAAATTGAGAAGCAAAGATTGCCACTTATTTTTCTTACTAATGTGAATAAAGCGTGCACACTTGTTGCTTGATAACCAAATCCAGAAGTTGTTATGTTACAATACTAAAGTGTTTTAATAACAACTCAATATATACAGTCTTTTCTCTGATCCATATATACATTGTTTTATTTGAGCGAAAAACATAAAGCTGCAAATGTAGGTTGAAAAAACAATGCTGACGACATTCTTGCAAATTGTATGATTTCTAACTTGTTTGGTAACTAAGCATTCAAATAATTAGAAATTAAAGTAGCACCTTACGCATTTCATATTTTAAAAAGTGCCGTGGGGGGGCTGCTGTCAAATTGAAGTATGCAGTTGCATGCCAATTTGTCAGACTACAGGTCACTTCCTTTAGGAAGTAGTTCCCGTTTAGGCAGCTAGGTGGCTTTGTCATCATGTCAGTGTAATGCTGACAGATGGCATTGCCATCCTAATTTCTTACTTTCATCATACCATTGCTTTGGTATATAAGCAAAACCAGTTCTATGCCGTGTTGTCTACACTAGACCTAAACTGCACTGATGAGCTGTAATGACAGCGAAATAGTACTATCTGCAGTTGGTTGAGGTGTAGACAGCACAGCATAGACATGCATTTTACTGTTAAATATTATCCAAAAATTCCCTTTGACCTCTATATATGAGATTATTTAGTACCTAGTTCATACAAATGAATGCCAGACAAAAATGCCACACACCTTCATTCGTATAAAAAATTACTTAAACAATATTATTTCGAGTTCAAGTTAAGCAAAAATGCCAAATTTAACAAGCCCTAAGCACTTGTTTAATTATTAATCTTGTCTGTAAAAAAACTATTGTAATGAAGTATTTCATTGATGGTTACAATAACGTATTTGCTCCGTATCATATTTAGAGCTACACTGAGCAGTAATTATATTATTAGTCAACATTTCTAATTAAAATATTAGCAATTAACAAGAGGATTCAATTTATTGTGCTTTAAGAGAAGTTAAGTGATCTAATATTTATTGTTTTTCAATTTAATTTCATTCTTTACGATGACCATATAAAACTTCGTATTTTTGTAATATCCAAATGCGAAACGTGTTCAATTGTTTAGTTATGGAAATGATCAGCAAAAGGTACTTAATCTTGTCAAAATGCTTAAATGTGTAAAATAATAAGCATCCCCGAAAAAAAATTATATTTCGTATAAAATCACAGCTTGCAAAACATGATAACAAAAAAGTTATTTAATATTTCAAGGTGGAAAGTAGATAGTATTAATAAATTATAATTTATTTAGGCAGAAAACCAACCGGACTTGGTGTAATGGGTATTCTAGTACATTAAAAAGAAGGGATCTACTACATTAAATTTTTACGTTTCTCATAGGCAGGATATTTATTTGACATGCTTCCATGCGCAACAGATATAAGCAGCACATCTCAAACAGCAGTTATAAACATTTTTTAAGGAGATTCATAGCTCGACCTGTAAAATACTTATAAGTGACTTCAACCAATCAAACGAATAAGTACGATTAGCTCCACGTCGTTATTAACGAAGAAAAGTCAAAGGCTTGAATGAAATGTTCTATATTTTCAAACCTAATGCTTACTCGACAGAAGCAACATGAAAAACGAAGGGTATAAAACTTTTCTAATTAAAAGCTGTTTTATCGTGGAGCATCAATAATTAATCCGATTCATTAAAACTCTTTTTTTGTAGAGCAATAAAACCTTTTCATACCAGCCATGTACTTCGCCTGATGTACCTAGCTAAATTTATAATGAATGCCGGCTTTTTTTTACTAACTGAAAATACTGCGTAGGAAGTCTTCGTATTCACAAATGCCTTTGTCGCCGAATGACTTATTTAGTCACTCTCCGAAAAAATTCTGAATTTTGTATCCTGTGTTTGTCACACTCGGGGCGAGAGATGCACTATGGCCACATTGCGAAAAGAACACATTTGGAAGTTCATGATTTGTAAGTACCACTTAGAAGTAATAAATCCTTCAGATTCAACTTTTAACTTTAAATAGTAGAAATTTTTTATTAAGTTAGGTTTTTTGCATTGGGGGCGTCACTTGAAGCACCATGTGCTTCCTGACTTCATATTTATTAAATTAATTTTTGTCCCCTTACTACTTGTGTATTTCTTCATTCTTTTGGTAATGTGTACACATTTTATATATTGTTAAAGGGCTCTCAAATCTTAAAGCCGGTATTATTATGTCCGAATTGCGAAGTCCGTCTGCCCTCAACTAATAGCAATATCCTACACAAAGTACTGCGCCTCGGCGAATTACTTTCTTAATGGAAGACAAATATAATTTAAAGATTAAAAGGGGAACCTTCTAGAACTAGGAAAAAATTTCACGAAACGTGAAAGCTTCTACCAAAACGCATTGTACAGTGAGTGAGTATAATGACGTAAATTTTTTTCTTATTCTAACTGAACCGGCCAACTATTGCGGCTCATACAAAGAAAATGACATTGACTGGAGCAATTACTAACGACTTGCATCTAAATGAAACTAGAAGAAGAAATTATTTTCGTATGTATTCAACTTTAGAATAATTAATTTAGTTAGAAGAGTAATACCGTGATTAGGTAAATGCCGTAAAACAAGTACTTACGTGCTTTTGCCTTCAACGTTCACTAAAAAGCGATCAATTCGACAAAATCAGGGTGACAGTATTGACGAAAAAAACTTATGAAAATGTGTAGACAATGGCCTGACCCAATGTTTATGTTTCACATACAACTGAGAATGTTGATCAGATGACGGTTAATTACATTTTCATCATTTCTGCGATCGAGACTATCTCACCCAGCATATCCATAAACTATACCCTGCCCACCTGTTTGTTTCCTTTAATTGCCAATAGACTTTTTCTTAAGAATATAAAAAAGGGAAAATAATAATAATAAATAAATAACAAACTTTAGCAAATATAGAGGATGTCAGAAATAAATAAACAGTAAAGATTTTGTCGCGGTGGAAAGTTCCGAATCGAGTTTAATTATTAATATGGATATTACCGTAAAAGATCAAGAAGAACCGAACGGTTTTTCGTCAAAAATGCTTTATGCAATTCGTGTCAAAATCCAGTGGCGTTAACATAATTTTTTAAGGGTCATATTTTTACGGTATAGAGAAACTTTTTAATGGAAACCATTGCTAGGCTGATTACGAAAATGCACACATAGTTTTTACTAAGTTTGGTATTATTCCAGATTCTGTAGTAATTTAATGAAGTTTAAAGTTTGAAGTAAATATTAATTTGATGGTAAACAATGCATAAGTGCTTATCTACAAATTAACAATGATTTTTATTATTGGCATCCTTGGTTACCGCTAAAAGAACTGCGTCTTTACGAGTTTTAGGTACGTTTTTAAAAGGCATATATTCATTTTAATGGATTAGAATATTTTCTTGTTCTTGAATAATTCAGGAATTATTGAAAATAAACCCAACAATATATATATTTTCTTAATTAGAAAAGATTGGGTTTTTTGATTATAGCAAAGCCAACTACGGTCCCCATTAAAAAATTACAACAAATTGGAACACCCTGTAGAATGGCCTGTTGGTTGTTGCCTCAGTAACTAGCGAAAGAGAATAAATTGGTGAAGGTGTTTCACTTATATTGAGGTTATGTTCACGTCCAAAGAATTATAACACAATAACTAACAATAACGGGGAATGGACATTGGGATGATAGTCAAACAAACATTTCAGCTGACGTTTCGGTTTACTTAAACCTTTTTCAAAGCTACAAAGGAAGAAAACATATAATGAAAACACGTGCAAAAGTTACAAAGTAAAATCCCTACCTTCATGTCTCAGTAAACTAATGTAAATCATTAAAGCAGTGCGTAACACAACAAGCAACACATTCAAAACAAGAAAACTGTTTGTAACAGGGATGATGTCCAAAACATATATAAAACGCATTTACAAAATAAAATGGTGACCTGCCTACTGCCAATAGCTAATATCAACTCGGCTGGCTGCCAACAAACAACTGCAGTCAACCCATAAAACTTGAAACTCCCACAACACCAAAAAACAAAACAAATACAAATGAATAAATAAATAAATTCAAGAAAAATATTTCAAGGAAACTAATTCATTAACTTAATCTCACGTATTAGAGGATTATAGATTTGACTCAAATTTTCCGTGTCAATTCTGAAATTTACCGTTCTATTTAGATTAATGTATATAATTTCACTGACCTTCCTCTTACTCAAATTTGGTTCACTGTCTAGAGTGCTGTAATCTTCAAAATTAAAATTGTGTCCTTGATCAAAATGGTGAATAGCTAAAGCTGTCTTATCTTTTTTATTAGAATTAGTGATATTACAATCATACCTATGTTGGTTGATTCTATTTGTTACGTATTGTTTCGTTTGACCAATGTAGCATTTTTCACAGTTATAACAGGGTATCTTGTAAACAACATTAGAAACTTCTTTAGCTTTCAACTTGTCTTTAAGGCTACTGTAAAGTAGTCTACCAATATTATTTTGGTTATAAAAAGCTAGGCTTACATTTGTGTTTCCAAATATAGACTTCAGTTGGTTTTCACATTTACCAATTAAAGGAAACTTACAATACGTAGTTTTATCTTTTTCCATTGTCCCACAAACTCTAACATGAATGTTCTGGAACTTGTACTTACTTAGACACTTTTGAATTAGGTTAACTGGATAATTGTTAGCTTTTAAAATATGTTTAATTTTGGCTTCATTAAACTTATGAAATTTTTTATTACTCAATTTAAACACTCTAAAAATCAAATTATTAATGATGTTTAGTTTCATTTTAGTACTGTGCCTAGATAGATAATTCAATAATCTACCTGAGCTACTCGGTTTTTGATACCAATCTGTTTCTATTATTCCTTTGTCAGTTCTATACAAAATTATATCCAAAAATGGAATTTTATTTTCAACTTCCACTTCCATGGTGAATTGAATCTTTCTATTTACACTATTGAACATCTCAAAAATTTCATTTATATTATCTTTCGGTACTGCTAGACTTAAATCATCTACATAAATTTTGATGTAGGGAATTTCAAATCCTGAACTTCTGCTGAGCACAGTGCTAATTATGTAATTCATTGTGATATTAGCTAATACAGGGCTGGCAGGGTTGCCCATCGGGGAGCCATCTAATTGTAAAAAGTACTCGCTATTAAATATAAAATAACTTGAATTAAAATAGAATTCCAAAAGTTCTATCATAAAATTTAGGCTAATTTCAGTATAACATGAAATAAACTCCCAATCTTGTTTTATAATGCTTATCACTAAATCTTTTGGTATATTTGTGAATAGTGACACCACATCCAGTGATATCAAAATGTGATTTTTTGGTAACAAAATATTTTCCAGAAAATGAACCAGTTCAAAAGAGTTTCTTACACAATGAACAAAAGTAGTTGTATATGGATACAAAATATTATGAATTAATTTAGCAATATTATAAGTAGGAGATCCTATACAACTTACTATGGGCCGGTACGCTATTGTGTCGCCCTTATGAGTTTTACGTAGTCCGTACAACCTGGGTGTCACAGAATTATGTTTCACCAATCTTTTGCTATCCTCTTCCGTTATTATTCCTTCTTCTTTCAACTTTATAAGTAATTTGTTGGCTTTCTCCTGGAATCCTGCAGTCGGGTTTGCTCTTACTTTCCTATATGTAGTCTCGTCCCTCAGCATCTCCTCCATCTTCCCAATGTATTGAGCTCTGTCTGTCACTACTGTCGCATTTCCTTTGTCCGATTTGGAGATGATAATATCAGGATTGTTCTTAATGAAAGACTTGGTCACCTTGTAATCCTTCAGAAGTTGTGTCTCAATCTTGGTCTTCTTTTCATTCCTATGTAGGTTGCTTAAAACAATGCTCGTAGTCTTTCTTCGAATTTCATTCTTAAGTTCTTCATCGCCGCTTACGTTTTTCACGGCCCACTCAAGGTCTTTTATGATTGAAACTATTGGCAATTCATTGGTTGGTAAACAAAACTTAGGGTGCAGTGTCAGCAGGTTTGTCACACTCACTGGGAGCTCTACATTTGTGTAATTGAAGACAGCCTTTTCGTTCTGTGCAATAGTAGTTGTATTCGTAGTGCTCTCCAACCTCTTTATTTTATCAATGTTCCCTACTTTAATTTTTCGAAAAAACCACTGGTAACTACAATTCCATTCAGCTGTAAGTTGGGTGAAGATATTATTAGTCAGCAACATTGATAGATCTTCCTTCAATTTTTTGTTGTCTCTCGTGATCACATTAATCTTATGAATAGTGATTTTTATTTCCAGGTTCAAGACTCGGTTTGTAAATTTTGTTTTAATTCTATCCAAATCTGCCATGTACGGGTGAGTATCCAGCTGCAGGTTAGTAATGCATTTAATGTTCTGTCCAATGTGTCTCGGGATTATCTGTTTTTTCCTACAGGTCAATAAGAAGTTCCTTCGATTAATCATCGAAGCCAACTTCCTAGCATTGTTTGACCAACTTTTAGCCTTATTGCACGTATTCCATCCAAAATCATCCCTGATAACATTAAAAATGCCCCTCGGCCTAGACATATTGAGGTTATGTTCACGTCCAAAGAATTATAACACAATAACTAACAATAACGGGGAATGGACATTGGGATGATAGTCAAACAAACATTTCAGCTGACGTTTCGGTTTACTTAAACCTTTTTCAAAGCTACAAAGGAAGAAAACATATAATGAAAACACGTGCAAAAGTTACAAAGTAAAATCCCTACCTTCATGTCTCAGTAAACTAATGTAAATCATTAAAGCAGTGCGTAACACAACAAGCAACACATTCAAAACAAGAAAACTGTTTGTAACAGGGATGATGTCCAAAACATATATAAAACGCATTTACAAAATAAAATGGTGACCTGCCTACTGCCAATAGCTAATATCAACTCGGCTGGCTGCCAACAAACAACTGCAGTCAACCCATAAAACTTGAAACTCCCACAACACCAAAAAACAAAACAAATACAAATGAATAAATAAATAAATTCAAGAAAAATATTTCAAGGAAACTAATTCATTAACTTAATCTCACGTATTAGAGGATTATAGATTTGACTCAAATTTTCCGTGTCAATTCTGAAATTTACCGTTCTATTTAGATTAATGTATATAATTTCACTGACCTTCCTCTTACTCAAATTTGGTTCACTGTCTAGAGTGCTGTAATCTTCAAAATTAAAATTGTGTCCTTGATCAAAATGGTGAATAGCTAAAGCTGTCTTATCTTTTTTATTAGAATTAGTGATATTACAATCATACCTATGTTGGTTGATTCTATTTGTTACGTATTGTTTCGTTTGACCAATGTAGCATTTTTCACAGTTATAACAGGGTATCTTGTTTGACTATCATCCCAATGTCCATTCCCCGTTATTGTTAGTTATTGTGTTTCACTTATCTGCGGCGTCAAATAACGGGGGTGTTTTGGGTCACGTTACAATATATGAAAAAGAATCAATTATTTTATGTGATTATTGCAGTTTTGTATACAAAAATAGTTACATTTCTTTTTAAGTGAAGTATGGTGCTTTATTATCATTATAAGTGCAAGACCATAATACAATATTAATTATCAATTCAGTGCAATTTGTACACCTGGTTCCTACACGATTTTTGCGCAAGTTCGGGTTGGCTCCAAAAATTTGAAAATCTATACGGGATCCGCAAGCTTAAACTTAAGATTTGCGGTGAAAAACCATCTAGATGTGAGTGCTGTTGAGCCCTTTCGAAGCGGTTCCTGGACAAAATCCAATAAATGGGGCTCGTTCCGGCCAAAGTTTACAAGGACGAGAGCGGATTATTTTAGTGGCTAAAGGAGTGCGCCAGGTAGGGAAACATATAAAGGTAGAATAATATTTATAACTTGTACTATCTCAACGGGCAGTCCCAAACTAAACTGGTCATCGGTAAAACCAACAAACCGCTAGTATTTCAATATTTTCCAGTTGTGTACAAAGAGCATTATAAAATAGGGGTTACTAGAAAAAAAATTTCAGAACTGTTCTGTAGCGAATTTATTCACTTTATTCAACGTAAGATGAGGAAATTGGGTTTGGCACTAAAAGCACTACCTACTCATCCTAAACATGGTATAAATCACCCTAGGGAAGAGGATTTTATTACACTGCACACCCTTAGGGTGCGTGCAGAGTGACGCGTCGAGCGGCGAGTAAAGCGGCGAGTCAAGCAACGCGGCGAAATCAAACATGTGTATTTAAATTGGAGCGTGCATAGTGCCTAAAAGCGTCGCGGATTCAAGCGGCGAGTCTAGCTGCGCGTTTGAACTTGTCGAATTTCGCCGCTAGACTCTTTGCAACGGTCGTGCTATTTCAGTGTCTTTTTTAATTCCAACGGTACAAGAATGAATATTGAAAATTTAATAAACCTTGTCTTCGTTCGTACCCCATTGTGGGATCAGCGGGATGGACAACATCACAATAGATACGTGCTGGATAAGCGTTCTGTATAAGTGACGAAATTCACCAAACTTATCCCTTGCTTTGTTAATGGGGTGAACCCCAAATCTTTTTTTTTTATTTTTGCGCATAATTAGGTACCAAAATTTGAAGGACGAATCCGAACAAGCAGCAATTACGTGCTTTTGTTGAGGCATTCTGAGCGCGACTATAACCGCCTCACAATGAACACTCGTTTCTTTGCTCTATTCTACGTTCTGCTTGACTCGCCGCTCTACTCGCCGCTCAACGCGTTACTCTGCACGCACCCTTACTAAACAAAACATTAAATTACACTGATATGCGCGCAGGGTTGAGTCTTTGTTTAGTTCATAAGAAAATGATGAAATTTCTTGTTTTACTATGTTGTCTGCAGACTTATCGCTTGGACCATGGATAATCCAACCACTTTAGGAATTTCACCTCGGAATGAAAGATAAGAAGCTATAAATTTGTATAAACCTTTATTATAACATACTAAGTCTTGACACAAAAGTCGAAAATAATATAGTGTGCCCGCAAAGACAAAAGGCAAAGGTCCCAAAAATCAGTTTGCTGTACTTATCTTGCTCCCTATGCTTTAAATTGTATTTGCATGAATTACAAAAGTTATAAAGCATTAAATTCTCTATACATTCTGTCTCAAAGAATTTTCTATACGTTTAACCAATCATAACTCCCAGTTCATAACAGAGATCTTCAATTCAAGTATAAATGCTGGGAGGGTTCTTTCAACTGCAGCAACGAATATGAATATTGTTCTTTTTCAGGTAGCTCTAGAATTTCACTTCTGTTTGGTCACTCAAAAATTTCGGATTGGTCATAATCATCCTCGCTATCGCTGACATTCGTGTCTAAACTATAAAGCAATTCAGTTATATGCACTTTCTTCAGCACTGCCACGCTGTACGTCGCGTCGTGTTGTCGATTGGGTATTTTTTTTCTGGATAAACCGACTTTAGCTAATTATTAATTTTACTGTAATATAAAAAACCCACTACTTAACTGTTTCAAGATATCTGAACATGATAAAATAAAATATACAATGAAATTTAATCCGCCGTTGGTGGTTGGTTACGGAAGAGGAACCTTAGAACTGGACCAGAATTGGTTAATTTCTGCAGCTGAAGTGTGTATTCAACACCATCTAGCAGAATAGGCATATGAGCTCGCAAAAATTTTACAGTAATGTAGTAACATAACATCCACTATTATTAGGCCTTTTCATTTTGCTTTTTTTTACACTAATGTCGACTGACTAGACAAATTAGCAGCGAAGTAATATTTTTATACGACACAACGTCGTTAGGTGTACCTACTAACGGCTGGCGGCGCGTCGTATCAGATATCTGATCGGCTTCACATCACGTCATATAGTTTACAACCAGCCTAAGGCTAATAGGCTCCTTTATTATCACTATATAAAAAACAAAAACATTAAATCATCGAGCAGCATCAGAGGACGACTACCTCTACAATGCAATGAAAACAACCTGTTTATACAAAATATTACTCTATTCGTTTTACATGATATGAATTCTAGGAATAGGATTAAAGTTTGGATTGATATCGATGAAAACCATATTTCCGCCTATTCACGGACGATAAAATAAAGCGGGCACCGTTTAAAATAAAACGCTCACAATAGCAATCATTGAGAGGGTTTCAGACCTATTCATTTTCATAACACCATTTTTGCTGCATAGGTCGATTTAAATCATTTTATTTCATTCCCAATGTGACCGTGAACCTAACTGCTAGCACAAACCTTGGATAAACACCAGAACCATGTGTGTCCATTTAAACGGTCTGCCCCTTTCTTGAAAGTACAAATTGTTCATTTACATATCAGCCTATGCAGATTTTTTGCCGACACAATATAAAACAAAAATAAATGCAGAAGCGATTGAGGTAGGATTACATCAGTTTAGAACATAACATGTTAATTACATATTATTATTATTATTGTGAACTTAAATTGCATTTACTTTCGCTTGAATTCTCAAAATAATTTTTCTGTATTTATAAAAGAAGGCGCTCCTGTAGGTTATAGAGAATGGAAATACTTTTAATTACTTTTGATTTTTGAATCTTAAATATTATCATGCTCGGTTTCATCTTGAAGCAGCAGACAAAATATTTTAATTGTCCTATAAAAATATCAAAGACGGTAATGATTAGCAAGCGTATGTAAAATTCATATAAGTACTAGTACTTTGAATAAACTATAAAGCGGCAATATCACCAAATATGTTTATTTGATGTCACTGAAACTTCATCTAACAAACCTAATCACGTTCTGTGGATGAGATTTTTTAAATTTCCGTAGGATGGAACTGCGTCAGCAGTTGACTCAGTTAGCGGTAGCAGTTGAGTCACATCATTATTTCTATGCAAACTTTACGCCATCAAACTTGCTGCCACCCTTAGGCAAATATATTTGAAAATTGTAGCGATTTTTAACCCTCAAGTTGGTAAATGTGCCTTGTATTTATTCAAAAGTTACAGGACATCGAAGTTTTGAGAATTTGATATTCGTATATCACTCATTGAAACGGACTTGATCAGATCACGACCAAACTTAGTATGGTAGTAGCCCATGACCCACTGACCTCCAATCCGGAGCCCTACGGTGTGGAGCTTTCTGCTTTAAAAGTTACAGGACATCAAAGTTTTGAAAACTTGATATTCATTATTGATCGAGTTGGAGTCCATCCTAGGTGAAAGCTTTTTTTCGTTGTGGACGATTCCACTGGTCTGGTGTTTACCAGAACCAAAAAAATTTTAATTCAATTTAATTTAAATTTAAGATATTTGAACACGTCGTTTACCGCATTATAAAATTATTGAAGGATTTCAAATGTGTATATATTTTAAAAAGTAATTTGGTTTGTACAAAAAATAAATTGTGTCCAAAAAACGTATCCTAGGATACTAACTAATCAGTTTTCATAAACTTTACTCTCTGTGGTACAGCTACGGATACAATTTCAATGAAGATTTTTTTCATCTTTGTCACACAACACACAATAATAGTGTTCCTGACATCCATAATATAAATGAACAAAATGTCACAGCTGTGAACTAGACTAATGCAATATAAAAAATAAATTTATTCGGGCTCAATAACGACAAAATTATGCATATCCTAACCAACAATCAACAACAGAAAGTAAACAAATGCTAACGTTTATGCACCTGCACAATTATTGGCCCGAGGTGTGTATTGGGAGTATATTTGCCCTAGTTCGCAAGTATAATTTTATCCAAAGATTTACACCGAAACTTGTCTAATACTGTGTTATAAAACGGAAATTATTTGAATAATATTATGTGCATTGTAGAACCGGGGCTACTTATATCTGAGTAGATAAAATACACAGTGGAAAAATATTGGAGTTTATAATCATTGATAACTTTAATTATTATTGATTTCTAAATTTCATACTGACAATGGCAATATCCACAAGCTTAAAGCCTATCAAACCAACTAACCATATCGCAGTTACCACTAAATCCTTTCGTGCAATTAGGAACCACAACACACAATGTTGTATTTCTTAGAAAACCTAATGCCTGAATCGAGGGTAATAATATGACGTCATACTGATTCGAATAGGGATGTTGACTGTATTTAAATGGTAGTTTCTATCATGAAAATACTGTAATCACAATATTTTTCCTTATTTTTACGTAATTTTATTAATATTTTACAAATAAAATGTAATTCAATCACTCTCAAGTCATGTGACAACGAACACTAATAAGAGTGCATGACGTCACTTGTTTCTATATATTAGAGTTGGGCAGTCCGGGTTCCGCAGATGGATTCGATTCCACCGGGTCCAAGCAACTTGCGGACCCGATCCATCGGACCCATTCCAGTGGGTCCGATACGAAGTGAAACCATGTGTAACAAATTACATGTTCGGCGCCGATTCTTCAGTGGAACCAATGCAGTGGATCCGAAAGGCGTAGCCTTAGTTGGGCTTTAGCATTAAGCATTCAATACTATATGACTGCGTCCTACTGCAATTTCATTTGCTCGCATTGCTTTACTTACTTTAATCGCATTACACACAACTATAAAAAGGTTCCAGTTTAGATGAATATGAGTTGAAATGAAATGCCAAATAGTTATATTTATAAAAACTACATTTTTTAAAATTTCATAGCAGTTCAGTGCATTATAAATGTTAGATCCGTTTTTTAATAATATCTAGGTATGTAAACAGACCATATAAAATTACTGAAATGTATTTTTTAATGAAGTTGTATGCCCCTAAATATAAATATAAATATAAAATCTTTATAAATGTGTGGTAGTGAACTATGCAGGGTTTGTTACGTGCTTGGATCCAAAAATAATAAATACGACTCTTGAGTTTATCTCGCGGTTTATTGAGAGTATGTACAAAAAGGTTGAGACAATCTCGTTGCCGAGCTAAGACTAACTGTTTATAATATGTACAATGCTTACAAACTAGGTAAAAACGATAGTGGGGTTAGTGCAGAAATAACTGGGAAATCCCGAGCCCTTTGTCGGCGAGTTTTAGTGAGATAAGGGCAGTAAGCACAGCGAAGTATGAATTTTAAATGAGCAAGATGGTTAGTTTAGTTTATTGCGGAAACATGCAAAATAGAAAGCAATAGATAAAGTCTATAGATAGAAATAGAGGTTTTGTCGGCAGGTATAGTAAATTGGAAGGCGGATTAGTCGGCATGCAAAGAATTAGGAAAAACCCGGTGTAAGATGTCAAATAGAAAGGAAGGCATAGAATTTTACAAGTACAATATATACATTTAAATTATGAAATAACAAATTACTAATATTTACACCTTAATTCGCAAATATATACATATGTGTGACGGATGTCACCACAGTACCCCCCTGCTAGTGAATCTTCCTATGGAAGGCCAGCCTGAAAGCGATCTGGGAATCGTACTCTTCTGCCGGACCTGGTGCTTTGTGGCAAGGGTATGCCACTAGACTGTGGGACAGCTGGTAGGACACGGATGTTGTAGTCGTCCTCGATCACACCTGGTGAGCCCGACGTTGATGGTACTGGTCTGTCATCAAGCATGTAAGCTGGCTTCAGTCGATCGATAGAAACAGTGACGTCACGCCCATTGACGTTCACCACAAACGTCTTGCTGGAACGCTTGACAACCTTGAATGGACCATGGTAAGGCTGTTGCAATATTTTCTTCACTGCATCCTGGCGAATGAAAACCTGGTCGGCTGTGGATAGATCTTTGAAAATAAAGACCTTCTTGATGGCGTGGTTGGATGCTGAATTCCTGGGCTGCAAGGTCTGCATGTGCTGGCGCAGCTCCTTGACGAACTCAGCCGAGTTGTCTGGACTGGTTTCGGATGTTGCAAGGAATTCACCGGGAAGTCGCAGGGATTGGCCGTACAACATGTCAGCTGCAGTTGCCTGCAAGTCCTCCTTCCATGCAGCTCGGATACCCAGAAGCACCGTTGGAAGAATGTGCGTCCATCCAGGGGTATCGTGACATCTGATTGCCGCCTTCAGTTGCCTATGTAAACGCTCCACCATGCCATTGGACGACGGGTGGTAGGCTGTTGTTCTGATGTGGGTCGCACCTAATAAACGATTCAATTGTTTAAACAAGTGAGACTCAAATTGCCTACCTTGATCGGTGGTAATACGTGTAGGAACACCAAAACGGGAGATCCATGTTTCGTAGAATGTGCGGGCTACGGTTGCGGCTTCCTGGTCGCGCATTGGAGCAACTTCTGGCCATCGGGTGAAGCGATCCACCATTGTGAGGCAATATCTGTAACCTTCAGATGGTGGCATGATGATAATGTCCATATGTATGTGCTCAAAGCGATGAGCTGTTGACGGAAATGTTGCTGTTGGAGACGACACATGACGCGTTATCTTCGAGCGCTGACACTGGATACAACCGCGGGTCCACTCACGACTGTCTTTCTTAATAGCAGGCCACACAAAACGTTGCGTCATCAGTTTGACTGTAGCTTTCATCCCGGGATGACTTAACTGATGTACGGAATTGAATGCAGTCTTTCGAAACTGTTGCGTAACAAAGGGTCGAGCAGTTCCGGTTGAAATATCACAGTACACAGATGCATTAGTGTTTGGAATGCGCACTAACTTTAACACCAACGACGTGTCTTCTTGTAGAAATCTCGCGAGTTCACCATCCACTTGTTGTGCAACTGACAGGGACTCATAGTCCAATCCAGCTGCCAATTCTTCGATTCGCGACAGTGCGTCTGCAACTACATTATGCTCTCCGGAAATGTGTCTAATATCTGTAGTAAACTGGCTAATAAAATCTAAATGGCGAAATTGACGTGGTGAACATTGTTCGCTTTTCTTTTTAAACGCGTAAACAATAGGTTTGTGGTCCGTATATATAGTAAACGAACGCGCTTCAACCATATGTCTAAAGTGCTTAACAGATAAGTAAATTGCTAACAACTCACGGTCATATGCTGCATATTTGGTTTCTGCTGGACTTAACTTCTTTGAGTAGAAGTCTAAAGGTTGCCAACTATCATTGACGAACTGTTGAAGCACTGCACCTACTGCGATATCAGAAGCGTCCGTAAATATAGCTAGCGGTGCTTCCGGAAGTGGGTGTGCGGGCATAACTGCCTGTGCTAGCTGTTCTTTGCAAGCCGTGAACGATTGTACAGCTTCTGGAGTCCACTTTACCGGTGTTCTACCCTTCACGTTGTCTTTCAGCAGATCGTTGAGAGGTGCTTGAGTTTCAGCTGCTTTGGGTAAAAATCTCCTATAGAAATTTATCATACCCAAAAACTGCCGAAGCTTTTTTACTGTTTCTGGTAGTGGGTATTCTCGGATGACTTCCACCTTCTCCGGAAGTGGTCGAGTCCCGTTACCTGTTACTAAGTATCCCAAAAATTTCACTTCCGGTTGGCCAAAAACGCACTTGTTCGGATTAATAACAACACCATATTGACGCAGTCTATAGAATAATATTTCCAAGTGTTCGAGATGTTCCTCTAAAGATGAGGATGCAATTAGGATATCGTCAATATAGGCGTAGACAAAATCAAGCCCATGCAATACCTCGTCGATAAAACGTTGGAAAGTTTGAGCTGCATTACGTAAACCAAATGTCATATAGGTAAATTCGAATAATCCGAATGGTGTTGTAATGGCGGTTTTTGGTATGTCATCGTCGGTCACGGGAATTTGATTGAATGCTCTAATTAAGTCGATTGTCGAAAATATTGATTTACCATGCAACGATTGTGAAAAGTCCTGTATGTGTCTAACTGGGTACCTGTCAGGCAATGGTTCTAGCATTTAGTGCTCGATAATCACCACATGGTCTCCAGTCTTCGTCTTTTTTCGGCACCATGTGTAGTGGAGCCGCCCAGGGGCTCTGCGATGGTCTGGCTATGCCAAGTTGTAGCATAGATTCAAACTGCTTCTTCGCTGCTTTTAATTTGTCTGGAGCTAAACGACGTGGCCTTTGGGCTACTGGAGGTCCCGGAGTCGTGATGATATGATGTCGTGTGGAATGATTTACAATTTTAGGTGCTCCGCCAGGGCGAGTGATTTCCGGAAATTTTTGTAGTAATGCCAGGAACGGCGTATTTCCGCAAAAAGTTTTTACACTGGGAATCCCGCATTGAACCACTTTACCGATCGACGCGAGTTGCGTTGTTCAATCTAGTAACCGTTGATTTCTGACATCGACAATTAGATTGTAGTAATTTAGAAAATCGACACCTATGATAGGTCTCGCGATATCAGCTACTACAAACCTCCACACGAATTCCCGACGTAGTCCTAAATTTAGGGTGAGAGTTATCGTGCCGTATGTGGCAATTACAGTATTATTAGCAGCAGAGAGCTCGTAAGAAGATTTCTCGCGCTGACCACTAATCATTGTCCTTGGATACACGCATAAATCCGCACCGGTGTCTATCAAGAACTGAATTTTCGAATTTTGGTCCGTAACGAAAATGCGGCGGGAATTAATGTCAGTACAGTCGCTAGCCGCCATTAACGACTGCTCGTTGCGTTTCCCGAAGAATACGAGCACGGTTGTTTACATTTCTTGGCTTTGTCACCGAAATTACTGTGATACCAGCAATTGCCGTCCCTTACCTGGCTCCTAGGTCGGGATCTTGATCTGGAGCGGTACCGATGGTTTCGTGGCGTCGCGGCCGGAGAACTCTTGAGCTCGGCTATTTCCCTTCGCAATGTTGCCAGTTCATCTTGAAGTGACAGCGTCAGCTTCTGTAGCTGGAGGGCCATGATGTTCTCTGTTGTTTCGGAGATATTAGGGCGAATCGCGGTTGAATCACTAATGACGTCTGCCAATTCTGCTACCTTGTCAAGTTCTGCATCCTTTTGCGTTGCCAAAATAGCTTGCATTGCCTGCGGGAGTCGTCCGAGCCACAAAGTACGCAGCATCGTATCTGGCACTGCTGTACCTGCGAGGCTTCTGAGGTGTCGCAAAAATTGAGAAGGCTTGCGATCACCAATTTCTTCGTGCTCCAATAATCTCCTTGTTTTCTGCTCTTGTGAAAAACTAAGACGTTTGATGAGTTCACTTTTCAGTTTTTGATACTGTCCGTCTGTTGGAGGATTCAGGATAATATCACGCACTTCCAAGGCATATTTCGAATCCAAAGCCGATACTACATAACCGAATTTGGTACTGTCTGTTGTAACGCCTGCAGAATTAAAACTACTTTCTATCATAGAAAACCATAGTTCCGGATCCGTTGCATTAAAAGCCGGTATTCGCACAGCTACACGATTGATGGCAAGCGCGCTCTCGATCGCGCTAACTATAGAATCAGCGGTTTCGGACATTATGAGAAAATAATTTGAACTACGGTATTAAACACTGTCCACATACACTGTCGCGGTCACCACTTTGTGGTAGTGAACTATGCAGGGTTTGTTACGTGCTTGGATCCAAAAATAATAAATACGACTCTTGAGTTTATTTCGCGGTTTATTGAGAGTATGTACAAAAAGGTTGAGAACCTGACAATCTCGTTGCCGAGCTAAGACTAACTGTTTATAATATGTACAATGCTTACAAACTAGGTAAAAACGATAGTGGGGTTAGTGCAGAAATAACTGGGAAATCCCGAGCCCTTTGTCGGCGAGTTTTAGTGAGATAAGGGCAGTAAGCACAGCGAAGTATGAATTTTAAATGAGCAAGATGGTTAGTTTAGTTTATTGCGGAAACATGCAGAATAGAAAGCAATAGATAAAGTCTATAGATAGAAATAGAGGTTTTGTCGGCAGGTATAGTAAATTGGAAGGCGGATTAGTCGGCATGCAAAGAATTAGAAAAAACCCGGTGTAAGATGTCAAATAGAAAGGAAGGCATAGAATTTTACAAGTACAATATATACATTTAAATTATGAAATAACAAATTACTAATATTTACACCTTAATTCGCGAATATATACATATGTGTGACGGATGTCACCACAAATGTAAAAAGATTTTAGGCTTGCGCCTATATAAAACGAAACATTTTTACGCAAGTTACATTTTTATTTAAATATTAAACACTTTGAAAAAATTAAGTATTCATTCGAAAGAGACATTCGAATAAAATAAACCACGCAAGTAAATCTCACGGCTCAAAGTCGAACTCAGTCGGTTCCAGTATACAAGGTTCACATAGCGGATAAAGACAAAGACCAGCAGGCTAAATGTTTCCGTTTGGATCCGCATCCGCTTGCCGCGTATGCAACCGCGATAGCTAACAAAACTAGACCCGGAGCCGGACCGATTAAGCGGGTGGATGCGTATCCCACGGCTCCACTTGCTGATCCGAATCCATGGAACGGGTTCGAACGGACTGACACATCTCTACTATGGGGAGCGTGCACGTTGACAAGTAGCGCCACCGGTGGTGAAATAAGGCAAAATTGAGGTATACTCAGCATGACAACCACAAATTTCGTTTACTTTTGCTTTAATATTGTGAGGGAAGTGTGTAATACGTTGAAAAATGCCTAAATCTCAAAGAAATTGTTGTGTTGTGGACTGTAGTAATACTGAGAACTCGTGTGGCAGCAAAAACATACGCTTTTATCGATTTTGTGGGAATCTGAACAAAAACAACATTGCGTTATGTGTTTTGCAGTATCTAGGTATACCTAGTACAAAACGACTCGAGCACTTGACCCGCGAGAGATGGTTGCCCAGCAGAACAAATTGTAGCGTGCGACGTTCGTCTGTTGGCTGCGGTTTAAACAAAAAACATTGTCACTTTCGCTTACCGTATTTAAGTTCTCCCAGTCTCCGCCTGTTTCTTATCATCGGTGAAAAATCCTATTTCATACAATGGCTTTACCTTCTTGGAATTTCGTAATAGATTCCAACCCTGCGTTTAATAAATTTCAGGATGCTTTAGCGTTCGACCGGTACTACGCTATAGTTGATGATCTTCGAAGCGAGGTCCGCATTCGCGCATCTCGCGTGTTATGTCTTTTTGTACCAGCTTATAGATACACATTCATATTTGCTGTTGCTTGACTAACAACGAATGCCATTAAATGAAGATTGAAAACTGAATTTGTAATAATTATTAGTAGTTACTACTGTTACATTCGTTTTTCAAACTTTAATAAAATTTGGTAATTTCGCCTATTTTTACCTGAAGGATAGGCAACTATTGTCTCGTTATTCTAAATAAAGCGCAGATCGACGCTTTATCTTCTGATCGGTTTTTGTGGGTTCTTTTTCTCGTGCGARACAATTCGATTTCTGTGAGAGGAGTGCACTTTTGCTTGCTAGTTTAAAGTGGACGCACTATTCAAGCCAGCATTTATGCAAGTTTTGTAATTATCCGAAAGGGATTCGAGGCTGAGTGCGAGGGCTAATGTGTTATATTAGTTGAGTCAGTGTGCAGTTGGGTAGAAAATCTCATTGACTGCGGAATTTTTCCGGATTTCTCCCGTTCCATCACCATTTTTACACCTCAGAAGCCACACCGTTTGTGTAAGTAATTTTCTTCAGTTAGCGCGTCATATACAACTTTGGGTTTTCTTTAGGGCTTCTATTACGAGGCTAGCAAAAGTTCCGCTACTCCTCCAGTACGTTACATATAGTACTTCCGATTGTACGGTCCCTGTCTACCTAGGACTTTCCATATCATCTGGAATCGAGACATAGGTTACATCTGCGTGTGAATTCGACATTCTGGTTATCCTGTGGAGCCATTGGCCTTCCCAGATCGCTGGAGCTGCTGTAAGGTCGGATATTTCTGTGTTAGTGTGTTTTCTTTGTGTACATACAAATAGATTCGCATTGGACCAATTTAACCGCGTCATTTCAGTTTTTTTTAATTGTTGGTTAATCACTAATCATTACATATTATTATACTTATAACGATTTTTTTGAGCTGTTCTAAATTCATCATAATATCATTACCGGTATTGCTTTTCGTGTAAGATTGTGTTCAATTTATTTATTGAAATTAATATACGTTGCGACCGTTGGCCGAACATTTGTAAGTTTGTAAAGTGCCATACGCAGTGTACACTTGCGCTCGCGCTACTTGCGTTCGGAATACTGATTCAGTCCAGCACAATTGTTTAAATTTAATTATACATATACCGTGTGATTTTCATATATTTAGTGCGGATAGCACGAGGTTTATGCTCTCTTTTAGGACATTGAATATTTGGTTTATGCATATAGTAACGGTTTTGAATATACGCATATACTTGTTGGGTACAATCGTGTTTTATTTGTATGCATTTGGTGGAATTTGGATGCCCTTACCATCTGGGAACCGCCTGGCTCGGTTGCTGTGAATTTATTTTCAAATTCGGTTGTAGGCCAGTGGCGCCCTATCTAGTTTTGCTCATTTTGTTTTTCTTTGTTTGAACCCATACCCATATACCGGCTGAGCTTGGGTTTTATTCGCGCTACAGCAATCCGTATTTTCACAGTCCGTGTTGTATGTTTGTTGAATACTGTGAATTTAAATATCAATTGTGTTTTTCTATAAGTAGCGTTATATAAATTTGGCGCCCAACAGATGTGGTTTAAAGGTGTTTTGGTTTCATAGCACATTAATCGGTAATTTGTTTTATATTTGGAAAGTTTTTTTTGTGTGCTGGTTTTTACAGCCAAAAGCGATTTTTTCGCACTTTTATTTTATTTCAGCAACTTTTTAACGGTTATCGCGATTATTTCACTATTGTTATTTACATTTGGGTATTTTTTTGTTGTTGTTCGCAATAACCGCTCTACTTTGCGGGTCGTTTAGTTAGTTTAGCTTAGATTATTTTTTCTGCTTCAAGTTGCATCCCTTTTTTTTGCAATAAGTGTTTTGTCGGTTGCCTTTACTTCTTTTGTGTGGGGGGTGGATATTATAAATTATAAAGTTTTTTTACACGACTCCTTATGCATATGTAGACTTGATACTTCTGTGGCTTGTTTTCTTTTCTTTTCAATTTCATCATGGATATTAATCGTCTTTTATCTGATGAGTTGGATTATGAATTAACAGTTCGAGGGCTATCAGTTGCGGGTTGTGTAGACGATAAGCGCAAAAGAATTCGGGGAATATTACGATTAGAGAAGATGGGTATTCAGTCTACCTTGCCGTCGTTAGAATTAGATCCTGCCTCGGAATTAGAGATTTGTTCTAAGAAATTAGGGGAACTGGAATCGGCGATACATAATTTTAACAGGGAAAATGCTGTAAATGAACGGCAACGTATATTATCGCGTATCTATCATATAACTGGGAGACTTAGTAGAATTGCGGACGAATCTGTTGGTCTTATGAAGTCGGAACTTCTGTCACGGKCGGGAATTTTCTGTGAAACATTGGAGTGTTTATATTCTCGGACTCAAAGGTCAGATCATCAACAATCAATTCTTGACGAACCGAATGAATTGCTGCCTACAGTCATTAATGCCAATTCCACTAGTCGGGAGTTGCATCATGTACCTACAGCATCGTTAGTTGATGTACCACTTCCTGACGAAAATATTTTACAWTCAGAATCAGAAACTCAGCATAAGCGTGATATTAATCCATTTCCATCTCACACGCTGAACTATGTACAGGCTAATCCTACCACATCTAGTAGCTTTCTTGGACCATTAAAAAGTTTCGAAACAATTTCAAAGTGGAATCTACAGTTTGATGGGAATTCAAGTGTGACTGCTTTTATTTCGAGAATCGAAGAGCTGCGATCAGCATGCGGTATTACTAAGGAACAATTATTTAGAGCGGCAATTATATTATTTTCGGGTACTGCGCTGGTATGGTTTCGTGCAACAAGATCTTCTGTTCAGAATTGGGACGATTTAATAAGGAAGCTAAAGGAAGTCTATCTGTCCGCTGAATACGAAGAGGACATTTGGACTGAGATTCGTAATCGGACGCAAGGTTCGGAAGAGAAAACTGCTATTTACGTTGCAGTAATGGAAAATCTCTTTAACAAATTGTCTAGTAAACCGGATGAACAAACGCGACTTAGAATTATACGGCGAAATCTACTACCGCAATTACAAAGTCAACTCGCTCTTAACGTGATTTTGTCTATTGAACAATTGTTGTCATCATGCAAGTTAATTGAGGATGTTCATCAGCGTGCGCTTCGTTTAAAACCACCTCCTTCTAACCCTAGTTCAGTTTTGGAACCAGATTTAATGTATCGGCGTCCACGCCAACAACCTCGGTTGAATACTGTGGACACAAATGAATTTGACATTCCATCTTCTATGGAAGCATCATTTTCTGCAATGGCTGTTAGTGCACCAGCCGGAGCAAATAATTCTAGATTACGGGAAGTAAAGTGTTACAATTGCGATAAGTCCGGACACATCTACAAGAATTGCACGAGTCCATTTAGAAAAAGATGTTTTAGGTGTGGAAAACCTAATGAAACGATAAGATCTTGTGGTTGCTCGGGAAACGAAGCGAGGAGTCACGAGTAAGTCGAGCCGTGAATCCTACCAGTTTACAAGTCTCGACACAGAACCAATTGACTGATCATTACGTTAAAACTTATGTAAATTTTGTCCTGGCCAACAGTGGTATGGACGAACGACCCTATCTTCACGTGACAGTATACGGGAAAAAACTTTTGGGACTTTTAGACTCGGGAGCATCCAGAACTATACTTGGTGCATCGGGCTATAACACTTTTAAAAATATGAACCTCCGGTTAAGTAAAAGCGATGTTACTTCTTGTTCTGTGGCGGATGGTAGGAAGTGCACAGTGATTGGCTGTGTGAACCTACCGTTGGAAGTCAAGACTCGCAGAATTGTGCTCCAGGTTTTAGTTATTCCGTCTCTGCCTCATACTTTGATTCTTGGTACCGATTTCTGGAAGCAAATGGGTATCATTCCAGATATACGTCATGGAGAATGGACTTTTAGTAGATCTGAGGATTGCAGTGTTGTCGAGGTAACAGATAATCCTGATGCCTTGACCCCAGAACAAAACGAAATCCTTTCCAGGGCCATTGATCAAATATTTTCATCTGCTCCATCAGGTCTAGGGTGTACTGATTTAGTGCATCATGTCATAAAGACTACGTCAGGCCCAATAAAGCAACGATTCTACCCTATTTCACCGGCATTGTTAAAAACTGTAAACGCTGAGGTCGATAAAATGCTGGCCGACGGAGTTATAGAGCCTTCTTCATCACCTTGGTCGTCACCTATTGTAATCGTTCGGAAAAAAGACGGTAGTTATAGATTTTGCGTGGACTTCCGTAGAGTCAATGAAGTTACTGAACGCGACGCATATCCCTTACCGTTTGTGTCCCATACACTTGATAAATTGAGGGACGCGCGATATTTAACATCATTAGACATTAAAAGTGCGTTCTGGCAAGTGCCGCTGGAAGAGTCGTCAAAGCCGATAACAGCTTTTACTGTCCCGGGACGAGGGCTATTTCAGTTCAGGCGTTTACCGATGGGGTTGCATAACTCACCAGCAACATGGCAACGCCTCATAGATCGCGTTCTAGGGCCGGAGTTAGAACCATACGTAATAGTTTATTTGGACGATATTCTCGTGGTTACCCAAGACTTTGATAAACATATGGATGTTCTTAAAGAAGTGTTTAACAGATTAACTAGGGCTGGACTGACGGTGAGCAAGGAAAAATGTTTTTTCTGTCGCCCTCAACTGAAGTTCTTGGGTTACATTGTTGATAGAAACGGCCTTCATGTTGATCCTGAAAAGGTTAGCGCTATTGTCAATATGCCAGCGCCTCGAAATATTTCTGAAGTACGTCGAATCCTTGGAATGGCGTCTTGGTATAGGCGTTTTGTACCCAACTTTTCATCGATCGTTGCGCCTATAACAAAACTTTTGCATAAAGGAATGAAATTTAATTGGTCTGAATCTTGCGAAAATGCCTTCCGAGCTATTAAAAATCACTTGATTGCAGCCCCTATAATGGGATGCCCAGATTTCACATTACCATTCGTGATCCAAACTGATGCGAGTGACTATGGACTCGGGGCAATACTTCTACAAAACCACCCTGAAGGAGAACGTGTAATAAGTTACATCAGTCGTTCATTGAATCCAAATGAAAGGAAGTTCAGCACAGTGGAGAAGGAGTGTCTTGCTGTTGTATGGGCCATTCATAAGTTCAGACCGTACGTGGAAGCAACAAAATTTACCGTCCAGACTGATCACCATTCTTTACAGTGGTTGCATAACCTCAAGGAACCGTCAGGTCGCCTTGCTCGTTGGAGTGTGCAGCTGCAACAATATGATTTTGATGTGACTTACAGGAGAGGTAAAGAAAATATAGTGCCTGACACATTATCGCGCTCAATAGCTGATGTGTGTAGCTTTGATATTTCAACAACCAACTTCAGTAGCACTAAAGATGCTTGGTATAAAAAATTAGTCACCAATGTCACGAAATACCCACTCAATTACCCTCTGTTTCGTTATGACAACACAAAACTTTTCAAGCGAGCTAAATATCAATATCCTGGACTGGGAGATGCGGAAGATGGATGGCTCATAGTAATTCCAAAAGAATATCGCAGGGAAGTCATGCAGAGTAACCATGATATAGTTACTTCTGGACATTTGGGTGTATACAAAACCCTAACCCGAATATCGACAAAGATGAGGGCAGACGTTGCAAAGTATGTACGGGCATGTACCATTTGTTCCCAAGCAAAACCAGAACAAAAACGTCCTGCTGGTCAATTATCTGGTAGACCAGATGTTACTCGACCATGGGAACTGATTTGCATGGACATAGTGGGTCCTCTACCGCGATCTACTAATGGGAATGCTTACATTTTAACCGTGCAAGATTATTTTAGCAAATTTGGCATTTTGTTTCCCATTAGGAATGCCACGTCAAAGAAAGTAATTAGCCTTGTTGAAGATCAAGTGTTCTTACTCTTTGGAGTCCCCAAAACTATAGTATGCGACAATGGTACTATATTTACTAGTGGTGATTTCAGAAATCTTTGTCAAAAGTACAAAGTAAGAATTGCATATACGCCACGATACCATCCACAGGCAAATGCTATCGAAAGAATGCATCGTGTTCTCAAAACAGTGTTATCATCATATGTTAAAGATAATCACCGCACTTGGGAATCGCATCTTCAAAAGGTTGCTTGTGCACTTCGGACTGCAGTTCACGAAACAACTAAATGCTCTCCATATTACATTAATTTTGGAAGGGAAATGTCACTTAGTGCCGAAAACGTAACAAACCCTGAAGATAGGGAGAATGAAGAAATTGATCCATCGGAATATGCGCACAGGCGAGCTGCAGCTTTCCAACTCCTTTACGATGACGTAAGAAAACGCCTCGATCAGGCCTATGCTCGCAGTAGGAAGATTTACAACCTTCGACATCGAGATATCAGATATGAGGTTGGCGACAAAGTATGGCGTAAGAACTATCCAGTTAGCAAGGCAAGCGATTATTACACTTCAAAGCTGGCTCCAAAGTTTATAGGTCCATTTATGGTAACGAAACGACTTTCACCGTGGACTTATCACCTTAAGAATTTGGCAGGAGCTGATTGTGGTATTTGGAACGTAAAGGATTTGAAGCCACACTTTGAGGATAATAACGAGGAAGCTAACAATTGACACAGCTATCTCAAGTTTTATGTCAGTCTTGTTTTATTTTTTTCCTTGAAGCTAGGTTTGGGAGCCTAGTGAACGTTTTAGTCTATAGGAGCTGTCCTTTTTAATTGGGTGTATGTGTTTGGGGATGGCTTTGGTTTGGGTCTTCGGTTTGGTAAGTTTTCACTTGCTAGGACATAGATTACGTCCTTGGTTATGGATATATATCCTTTTTTTTTGATCTTGGTGTCGTCAGTAAATTTTGGGGAATATGCCTTTGCCTTTTTCCAGGGAAGGGGGAGATGTTACATTCGTTTTTCAAACTTTAATAAAATTTGGTAATTTCGCCTATTTTTACCTGAAGGATAGGCAACTATTGTCTCGTTATTCTAAATAAAGCGCAGATCGACGCTTTATCTTCTGATCGGTTTTTGTGGGTTCTTTTTCTCGTGCGAAACAATTCGATTTCTGTGAGAGGAGTGCACTTTTGCTTGCTAGTTTAAAGTGGACGCACTATTCAAGCCAGCATTTATGCAAGTTTTGTAATTATCCGAAAGGGATTCGAGGCTGAGTGCGAGGGCTAATGTGTTATATTAGTTGAGTCAGTGCGCAGTTGGGTAGAAAAATCTCATTGACTGCGGAATTTTTCCGGATTTCTCCCGTTCCATCACCATTTTTACACCTCAGAAGCCACACCGTTTGTGTAAGTAATTTTCTTCAGTTAGCGCGKCATATACAACTTTGGGTTTTCTTTAGGGCTTCTATTACGAGGCTAGCAAAAGTTCCGCTACTCCTCCAGTACGTTACATATAGTACTTCCGATTGTACGGTCCCTGTCTACCTAGGACTTTCCATATCATCTGGAATCGAGACATAGGTTACATCTGCGTGTGAATTCGACATTCTGGTTATCCTGTGGAGCCATTGGCCTTCCCAGATCGCTGGAGCTGCTGTAAGGTCGGATATTTCTGTGTTAGTGTGTTTTCTTTGTGTACATACAAATAGATTCGCATTGGACCAATTTAACCGCGTCATTTCAGTTTTTTTTAATTGTTGGTTAATCACTAATCATTACATATTATTATACTTATAACGATTTTTTTGAGCTGTTCTAAATTCATCATAATATCATTACCGGTATTGCTTTTCGTGTAAGTTTGTGTTCAATTTATTTATTGAAATTAATATACGTTGCGACCGTTGGCCGAACATTTGTAAGTTTGTAAAGTGCCATACGCAGTGTACACTTGCGCTCGCGCTACTTGCGTTCGGAATACTGATTCAGTCCAGCACAATTGTTTAAATTTAATTATACATATACCGTGTGATTTTCATATATTTAGTGCGGATAGCACGAGGTTTATGCTCTCTTTTAGGACATTGAATATTTGGTTTATGCATATAGTAACGGTTTTGAATATACGCATATACTTGTTGGGTACAATCGTGTTTTATTTGTATGCATTTGGTGGAATTTGGATGCCCTTACCATCTGGGAACCGCCTGGCTCGGTTGCTGTGAATKTATTTTCAAATTCGGTTGTAGGCCAGTGGCGCCCTATCTAGTTTTGCTCATTTTGTTCTTCTTTGTTTGAACCCATACCCATATACCGGCTGAGCTTGGGTTTTATTCGCGCTACAGCAATCCGTATTTTCACAGTCCGTGTTGTATGTTTGTTGAATACTGTGAATTTAAATATCAATTGTGTTTTTCTATAAGTAGCGTTATACTACATTGAGTAGTTTGTAAACAAGCTGGTTTTTGTTTGTGCTTCGTTTCACACTATTTATCTAATAATTCGACGATTAAGAATGGTTTCTTCAAAATGATAAATAGTATGATACAAAGTACAAACAAAAAACCGGTTTGTTTGCAAGCTATTCAATGTGTTAATTTCGACATATTTCACAAACACTGCGCCTCAAACTATTACTATTATTATTACTATATTATTATAAGTAGTTACTTTAATACCTCCAAAACCATATTTGATTATTATTTCGTTCATTTCGCACAAACCCCTGTTTTTACTGTGTCACTTTACATACGATTTAATTTGTATTTGTACCCCACATTTGTCTGTTCATTCCACCAGAGTTCTGTGAACGCGGGCGCGTGCACGCTCCCTATACATCGTTTACGCTGTCAATAGGCAAATTTACTACAATAATGACACATCTGGCGGCAGATACATAAAATATTAAGAACAGTACTACAGTGCTGGAAAAAGGCGGGATTGTTATGTAATAGGGCTATTTTTGTTATATCGTATTAGCATCTTTAAATTGTGGGCAGTGTATATTATTAAGAAAAATAGGATAAATGAAAATACAAAAAGCATGTGTGATATTATATTATAATAATAATATGCGGTTATGTGGTTAAGCTACTATCACATAGGTTATTGCCACGAGTGTGTTTTGGTTACCATTACCAGTTCCTTTGTAATAATTATATTGAATATACTCGTTTGCGAACCCATCTGTGTTTCATTACGCGATACAGACGAGTATATTATAATAGCAAGTACTGTTCATTTCCGCCATTTGCAAAGGCACACTAGCGCCACCAACGGTCGATAAACTCTCCTTTAGGCTTCATTGTTTGGATAAAATAATTTTGTAATAATCAATAATTTCTTCCAGATTCGCTTTGAAAAAGTTTGTAAGGTGCTTTTATATCATGCAAAGTTAAGTAGTTCAAATTTGTTGAAAATTGACTGTTTTACAGTGGCCACCTTCTTCGCAACAAATAGTAAATTCTGTTCTGCTGAATTCAGAAATGTGAAGACCTCCATGTAAGTAATATACCAATATTTGTTAGTTCTGCAACCAAATTTTAAATTACAGTAATAATACATTTTTTATTGCGTCGCTATAAGCGCCGGATCGGTGCGGGCAAGCTGAAGCCACAACACTTATAAAACTTACAATTCATATTATACATATCTCCTGTGGATTAGACATACGTGCCCGTTTCTCTCTCTCTCTCTCTCTCTCTCTCTCTCTCGGTCATTATGTGGATGCTGTGCAAATGCATGCCGTCAATTAATGGCATCATTGACATTTCATCAGTGGCGTTGCATTGTTTGTAGTAATTTCCTCGTAGTTTGTGTTTTAGTCTTGCAAATACTTAAACATTTTATTGAACCTTTAGTGGGTGTAGTTTATAATAAAAGAACTTGTATAAGATGGCGTACTCGGCCATCAACCATATAGATTAAACTTGGGTATTTCAAAAGGGTGAAGCACATAACTGCTGCACGGACCAAGGCACGGGTCCGTGAGTGGTTGGAGATACGTGGCATCCTTGTGGTCAACACTTTACTTAAGGCCGAGCTGCTGGCATTGGCCATAGAACATGCTTCGGCTACGCAATATGTAGTAGATGAGTACCTTAAACCTTAAGGGTCATGTTCACAGGGTGCTTCGTCTGTGCTGTACCAGTGCCACTTCAGTGATACTGATTCGATCCTGGCACAGGTAAGACAACGCGGTAATTGTTGTTTGTACTCTATGCTGATGGAATGTTGTTCATATGCAATGCACTATTATGATGAATACTTTGGCAAAGAGGGCAATGCCGAAGCCCATGTGTTGGCCATGGCACGTGCACCCCCGAACGTTGGTGTTCAGTCGKTCGGCACCTCAAGCAACTGATTAACTCTTGGTACTAACAGGCGCGAATAATCTATGAAATAGCACCGTTAGTCATTAATGTTGAGAAGGTGGCCAGCAACTGTGATTTCGGAGATACTGAAAATGTGGACAAATAATCAGGGTAAGAATTGGAAGGGTTTAAAATCAACCCTTATGTCCACAGATTCTTATTTGTAGGGTTGAATAGCCCACATTCCGCCGTTGATAATGAAGCGGATTGGTTGTGGCGGGTTTAAGCATATTGTAGTGCGAACTTGCAATATAAATAAAAGCGAAGCCGTATTATTCTGTTTGTCTGTTACGCTCACTTGTCTGCGACGCCTGATACTATTTTACAGGAACTTGAACGATGATACCTTAAGTTTACGAGAAATCTCTATAAACTTGAAATCGACAGCTCAGTCTCCAACAATCGCTGTGATATGGACAAAACAGGAGGAAGTGTATCTGCTAGAACAGAAAGATAGGTTATTTCGGTAGTAAAAAAATATTTACAGAGTTACAAGGGTGAGAATCAAATGTCTTGCATTGAACAAACAGTAGCCGAGAGTATGAATATAAACCATTCCAACTGCGTTGTTGTAGGGGTTTGTAGCCTACATCCCCCCAATTATAATGAAGCAGTTTGGTTGGGGTAGGTGTGAGCATTAGAGAATTATGGGAATTCGAACTTGCACTAAAGAACCCGCCAGTATAGCACATGCCGAAACTGTCTCGAGATGGAAAAATTGAAACTCGATGTTTCGAAATGTTCTGAAAGATTCAATAGAAGACGAGAGAATCATCAAGTTTGGGAATTTACCGAAACTCTTTCACTCAAATATCGATGTTTCGAGAAGTTCTGAGAACATTCTAGAAAATTTGCAGAAGACTGGATCCTCCAAGTGTGGCACGTTTCTGAAACTTGTTTTCCAATTAAAAAATAAAAAACGACGTTTCGAGAAGGTCATAAACCAGTCTATAAAATTTATCGCATGGAGGAAGTCATATATTTGACGTTTGAGAATGGTTAATAGAAGTCAAGATAATCCTCAAGTGTGGCAATTTACCGAAACCGTCTCAATGTAGAACTCAAAAATCGATGTTTCGAGAAGTTCGTAGAAGGTTCTAGAACATTTGATAAAAGCTAGAGATCCCCTGAGTGTGGAATATTGCCGAAACTGTCTAACGTTTTAAAAGTCGAAAATCTACGTTTCGAGGAGTTCACAGAACATTCTGGAAAATTTATCGCCAGACCGAGTAACCTCTTAGTGTGACACATTGTTGTAACCGTCTCGCGTGTGGACTGGAACCGTCTCACGATGGGAAGTTAAGAAACCGATGTTTCGAAAAGATCAAAGAACATTCCAGAAAATTTTAAAGAACACTAACGAACCCCAGCACATTACCGAAGCTGTTTTGCGCTGGAAAAGACAAAAATCGAGGCTAAGGCACATAATAGGTAATATATAGGTATTACCTATTCTGTGGCTAAGGTTTCGGATATTGGAGTAACGTTCAATTGTCGGCAGGTGGGTTCCCTAAATGCGTCAAAACTCCACCACGGCTTTCCTCTAGGATTTGAGACTTAGTCAAATCTCACGCTGACCGATAAACTGACTATACTTAGCGTGTAACCAGACCTGACCGTTGAGCTGACTGGACTTGAGTGATGGCCAGCCCTGGCCGATAAACTGACTAGACTTTAGGGTTGGCCAGACTTGACCGATAAACTGACTAGACTTAAGAGGTCATCTCAAGATTACCACAATTTCTAGAACTTTCTGTAATTTTCCAAAAGTGCATAGAATCTTTTACAGTTCTTCAGTAGTTACAAAGTATAATTAAATCTCCTCTGAGCGGGTGAAATAAGGGATACTTTTCTAAGTTGAATTATTTACGAAGTAATTAACATGAATTACGTATTTAGGCTATTGTTTAGAAATTAACACACACCTATTTATATGATTTCGAAATTGCACCCTTTAGAGTGTGAAAAAGGGATGAAAATTGGCACGTGGTTAATGAAATAATAGTCTCAAATACTTGGGGAGATACCCGATCTGGCGATTTACGATGACAGGTCGCTCGCTTTGCCGATGGGATAAGTCGTTGAAGAATTCTCTTTTACCTGCTTCGGTCCTTGTTCGGCGTCATACACTTCAGATGCAAGCAGTTGCGTTTAACAATGTGATAATCCTACTGTGAAAATTATTTAAGGCTTTAGTCAAACTTTCTTACAGAAATACATGGACTATCCGGCTAAAATCACTCCTATTTAATTGCGTTGCATTGCTTGTATTACCCGGGCATTGCCAGCATTCTTTAATTTTACCTCTTTGTTCGTAACATTAAAAAACTTGAAATCGGCAGAAGTAAAATTACTGATTCGTATAATCTACAGATGGAGTAAAACGGGGCAAAATGGCTAAATGTTTAAGGTAAGTACTCAGCACATTGCCCTATTTTGGTATACGACATCTAAAAGCATTATTTCCTTCACAAGTAATGTCGGCTTACTATTATACCTATTTATACGAATAACTACAATTTAAGCGATCAGTTATTCTAATAGAGCGACCATATTGCAACATAATTTTTGAATGCAAATTCAAAAAGAGTAAAAGCTGTAAATAACTCTAAACTTAGCAAAAGGCATTTTTTGTGCATGTGTGCCACCAGAAGGAACTACGAAGGTTTGAATGGATAACTTCTACTAATTCTGAACATACATACATACACAATTACCCACTTGAAATTTTAGGTATAATTTAATCTTCCGGTAGCATTTGTTACGATGTGCGAATATTAAAACATTTTCTGTATTAGCTGTAGCAATTCTTTGCCCAGTTTCGTTACAAGGGAATGTGCTGCGCGGTAGCATCACAAGTCGATTTATTTCGAGAGGGATGCTAATTTATCCGAGCAAACAGAAGCAAATTACGATATTACGTTTAAATGTGATATCAGACACGTGGCGCACTGATGCATCGGATTCTGAATATATTGAAAGTATATTTATAAATTACAAGCAATTATTTGATAACCGTATCTCCATACCGTCGTGCGTTTACTTAGATAATTTTTTAATAAAGTTAAGTTAAAGAGAAATCTTAAAATGAAGTCGGCTATACAGTATACATTTCGATAACAGTTACCCGCTCTAAACTTTGTGGTGGGTTTTATTAAGTCATCAATGGATATAGTAAGAAACTAGAAGGGACAATTCAGACAAATACAGTACAAATGAAACTATTCCTTTCATACTGTGTAGCCATTAGAAATAGGAAAAACTATTGTGTACAAAAGAATTTTGCATCATTCTATATCAAAAAGGTATTTCCATTGAACCCTAAAAAGTTTCCTATTTCTATTTACAATGATAATATTTCTAGTGCTGTTTGAAAAAACTCTTACTTTAATTTCTGGTAGGTGTTACAATTGCGATTGGTTTGCACAATATTGCAAAGATATTGATGCATTTTAGACGTCTTGTATAGTACATAAAGTGACTTTAGTACATATAGTATAGTATATATAGTATAGTACATACGTACTCAAAAATTCATACGAATTTTGTATAAAACAGTTCTTTTTATATATTGTAAGTTATTATAGCTATGCAGCCACCTTATAGGTTATACACTTTATATATCTGCATCGAGCGCATATAATTATGGAGGTTTTATCTTAGGTCTTGCTGAAGCCAGCACTACATAACCAACCACCACAAAATAGTGTACCAAACATTGTACAGAATAGAATTTTTAGAGTTTGCAAAAATTTTATTAGGATACACACTCTCTACCTTGTACTAGATATTATAGCAAAAAGTATGTAGTGTATCCTATACACAAGGTAATTGTGTAATAGCACCGTGGTATAAGGCGAAGGAGTTGCTGTGACTAATGAGTAGTACATATTATTCAAACGTTCACACTAGACATAACTTAAAGTAACATCAAAATGGAGGTTTAGGGCAGTGTCGTGAACCTCCACCGTATATGTTGAGCTTAGTCAATAAGGAAAAGATTTCCAAGCTGATAATGTACTTAAGTAGGACGCACAARCTGCGCTGCGATAGGTTAATTGGAAATCATTTGCAAATAAATATGATGATCAATAAGCTCGATTGAATATTGCCGAAACACAAACTTGAAGTCTTTAGAACCCACCTTTAACCTAAACAACCGCCACCGTGGCGTGAGAAGTTATGCTCGAGAGGCGTGAAGGATTGATGATTCCTGGCGCTAACTACATAATTGGTTAATGTATTTGCGAGGGACAGGAATTCCACCCTCAGAAATGCAGGTTTTAAATCGAACATTGTGTGTCTGAAAAAGCCCCGAAAAGTCATAAAAAGTCCCAATCATCTGGCCGTTTTTGGTGTTAAGTATAAATTATGTAAAAGTTCATCGTCAGGTTTCACGTTTTGAGTTTGAAGTAAATTGTTAGTGGAAGTCCACTGGAAAAATATGGAAGTAAATAGAATTTTATTAGTTGTCCTCCGAAATTTCTAATGTTAGTTAATGTATTGAATCCATGATTTAGCGTGCTCTAGTCACTCGTGTCGAGTAAAAAATCCGTGCAGTTACGAATTACTTAGTTGGGAGCCATGAGACCAACTTGGATTAGCAGTGGTCGTAGGTAAACGTGGTGAGTCAATAAGCTTGCTTGTTCCTGCTTAAGTGATTAACACCGACTGTCTAGATACCAGAGTTCAATTAACTATCGTACAGTTTACGTCAAAATAACTAGAATAAAATTATTGTCAGTTTGTGTGATACTTTCCAGCTTCAGAAGAAACCATGTCTGTTCATATTTCGTTACTGAATACTTTATTCTTATTAACTTTATAATTTTACAATTCTTGTCTAATTTCTTGTACTAGAAAGAATCCCTAAAGCTCTGGTGGTGCAAACCAGTGCCAGATTTATCACTTTCTTAAATTTCTGCTTATTTTTATATCATAAATTTAAATTGTCCGAATCCTTCATTTTGGACTTGTGGCAGCACACCTCTGATAAATTAATTCCAAATTTATCATCAAAATCCTTTTACGTATTGCGAAAACCGCGAGAGAAACCAGCGACAAGGTAAGTGAGTTCTTTCTTTTCAAGGTGTTTTGTTGTAAATCTAGCCCATTAATATCGGGGTGATAGTCATCCCTCTGACCACCCCCAAATCGCCGTTATTACAGCAGGGCTAGGCCGAATAGAATTAAAAAGGACCTACATATAAAAATATTATAAAATAAAAAACATTTTCCAAGACGAACGAACGAACGAGACAATTACTTATATGAAACTTGTGCACTTTATTTCATTGTCCGGCAGTAAGGAAAACACCCGAAAAAAATTAGTCTGAAATAATATTACTTTCTTTGACAACTGTCAGAMGTGACAGAATAACAAAATGGCGACTTAAGGACACGATTATTACGTGATGTCGGCTTCTTCCCTTTCTACTTCCGTGTGTAATACGCGATGGAACGTAAGGTTTCTACTCTAGTTACATAAATAAATAAACAAGCATTTCGCACGTGGCGTGTTATTGTTTTATAATAATTATTTTTGTGTGTTTAAACTAGTAGCTGTTATAAACGGTTAAAACACGCACCACAGATTTCGCCGCGTTTCCAGCGTAAAATAATGTAACAGAGAGCATTTCACGTAAGCACTACCGTGGCGCTGCAATTTTAAATTCCATTGCTATAGGCAAGGCTACTTAATTATGAAAATGAAAGTAATAATTAAATATGCTTAATCTCATGTTACTCGTTTATAGAAATAAAATCTAAACTTCACAACAAACAAGCAACCTCGTTTGTAATCTGCGTCTGTTCTAATTTTTAGACATTACGTGTATATAGCGTATGTGCGAATGGATTTGGTACTGGTGAACAAATCCTAGTAAAGATTAAGATGAAACACTGCAGCTAACCATGGAATAGAAATATATAATATTTCTTTTTTAGGATTACAGATATCCATCAACGTTAGCAAAAAACCAAAATAAAGTACAAAAGTGAAGACTGCTCAGTGACAGTTTCGTGAGGGTCTATCTGATCGTACAAATTTATGTCTTGCATATTTTTACTTTTTTCATTTTACCCTGGCTTATGCTTGAAACCTGTAGTAGATATTTACTATATCCATATGTAATTTCAAGCGACACAGCTTTCATTACACTGTTTTGTGCGACATCATCTGTTCCAGCCATTCAAGCGAATTTCAGAGGCTCTGCACATGATGTTTACGATCACTGAGCATTAGGGCACATGCACTAAGGTGTTCAACCTTCACCGCAGATATGTTAGCTGCACATTATATTCAGTAGAAAACTTTATCCTCTGCTAACATCAAGTGAGTGAAATATAGCATTTGTATGATTACAATAGGTATCGTGCACATCTCATTTATGGTGACTTAATAATTTTTCAACTTACAAATAAGACTATGTACGGCAGTCACTGATGAATTTCAAAACTTATAATGATGAAACGAGGTACATACTTACTGAGCTAAAGATAATCGTATTTTTGGAATACGGAGAGAGAAAAAGGATTATTCGCTATGGTTTTAGTGCCCACTTAGAAAATGTTACTGAAAAAGCAATTGTAGCAGTCAAAATTTATGTAACAAGTTTATTACACCTGTATCTGACCAAAAATGTAAACGTATTAAAATATCACAAACTTCAGCTTTATATTCAAGTTGTGTAGGATTATTTTACTTGTTTTGTTTAAATAATCGTATCTTACTGTCTAGTTTGTTCCATTTCACATGTAATGGCAGGTCGCATTTTGATGTTTGTACTTTACTGACTGCCTATACAAGGGAGATTATATTTATTATGAAGTAATCATGTCATGCTCCTGGGAGAAGCTAAGACTAAACTCAATTTAGGTTAGCAAAACCGTTTAATTGGAGGTATGCATAACGTGTTTTATTATTACAAGAGGCACATGGCTCTATTATCCTTGCAGTGTATGGCTTTACATGTAATCTTGTAAATAAGGTATTTGAAAATAACGTATACTAGAAAATATAGAAACATGGACTATGGAGAACTCGCAAGAGTTCTTCCATGTTAGCAGTTAATTCCTTATAACTATTATAAGTAAATAAAAAATATTGGATTTCCTACATTACGTTGTTATCAACATTTTCAGATTTATATGCGTACATAATAATATGTATTTCATGCGCACTTGCTCCTTATCATTAAGAGGGGCATTTACTTGGAGCGATCGGGCAAAATGTAAACTATGCAACCCATGTTACCAGCGGGACATGGGACGTAAGAGGGTAGCCGATAGGTTGAAATCACGCAAAGATCAGACGGGCTAAACTAATATTCGGAAAATTGCTGATTGTAGCGTGTGCATAAAAAAGTAAGCATGATATTAGTAACTTACTATGATATTATACCAGGTTATTCAAAATATGGAACAACCCATTTATTTCTGTAAATATGAACTATATAATATTTCATTCTAACTGCATGTCGACTATGATTTCTGGAGGAACTTTTATAATAATTCTCATTGCTTCGGCAGACAGTAAATTAATGTGAAAGAGCTTTTAACATTAAACTTGTCACGTGTATTTAGACATAAATGCTTAGAAAACCGGTCATATCGGAATCAATCGTATACCGCACGATCATTCCCGACAGGTTTGTATCTAAGCCTCACTGGTCTCTGGATACCACGCGACGGATCTGGTGGGGATGGGCATTCGCATTCCGCTCTCTTGACGGACTCGTGCGAAAGGGTTTGCGGTTTTAGATTTTTTGAATGTTTTTACTTATTTATCGTGCTCATGTTTTTGGTAGTGTACAAAGAAATATGTAGCTACAACGTGGAGTTCGAATTTTTCGTTTATGTGCCTTAGTTTTCGAGAAATAGCTCGCCAAAAATACGCATTTTTAAGCAAAATATAACAACAAATATTTACATTACTGTACCAAATTTCACTTCGAAAAAGTTTCGAATAACTCGGTAAAATGTAAAACGGTAGGTGCTTAAAATGACCCGCTTCGCTCTAACAAATAAAAGCAAAAGGGCGAAGATACCCAAATATGTCGAAAAAACAGCCATTGTTCTAAAATTAAAACTGCTTGACCGCTGACTGCATTTACCAGAAAAAAAGGAACCGTTAGGATACAATCTTCTATGTATGCACAGAAACATACGATATTAATCAAACTTACACCGTTTAATACCTTACATTAACCACTAATGGTACCAAGCTGGTAGACTGCAGTTCAAATGATTTAGAACCTATGTAGAAAAAAWTTGTTAGGGATGACCGCATTTGCAGGGCTGTAACTTTTGAGGTGTGCGTTTCTGGATATCGATAAATCTATCTAAAATCGTTCCTCGAGCTTACTGTAAAACGTTGCCGGTTGTTTCTAGGGACACCCGGTGTAGTTGTCAGCTCGATCTGGCATATATGACGTACACCAATGTAACCAATAGTTAATTTACGATCGGCGATGTTAAAAATCGACAAATCAAAAAACTCGTCAAGGATATCGGCTATTGAGGTATACTTTTTGCACCTTTCATTTAACTATCCTAGTGCGCCGTTGGTGGATAAATGTAAACGATGAACTAAATCATCGTTATACTATAAAACTGTGCAACCTTACAGAAACAATTTGTATCAAATGCATAAAATGATTTATACCAGCACACGTACCGAAGACAAAGCACCAATTCAGAGGTCCAACACGTTCGGCCCTATTCATAGATAAGGCCCTGGTAGCTTGCTAGCATCATACTAGCTAGTGGCCACTAACATCCTACTAAAGATGCCGTATTCATAGTACTTTTCTTTAGTAGCTACTAACTAGTGGTAGAGTACAACGAGGAACGAGAAGCGAAACTCCTCGAACAATCACAAAAAATCGCTGGTTTTTAGGCATTATGCTGGTTCCAGCATATTGTAACGGTCGAACGCTGCGCATCGAGAAAGCGACGAACAGGACCGTACTGGTAAATTCTGTAAACGGCAAAGCGTGAAACTATTTATTGTGGAAGTAATTCGAAAAACAATGAAGTTGAATAGATTTTCCTAAAGATATTATGCGGTAATTTAGTTTACCTTTTTTAATAAAACCGGTGCATTAAACAAATAATTTAATATTTGTGTGCGGGCATGTCGATGCCAACTAATTTTCTTTTTAATACAGCCCTGTACCGCAGTCGCATCGTTTACGAACGGTCGAGGTTATAGAAAAAAAAATAGGTACTGCACGTACATCCGAAGTAGGTAGGGATTTTATCACATAGTAGATATTGGGTATATTTTGACCAGGAATGGAGTTAAGCCGAAATGTGAATTTCATAATTGGTTATTTTCGCAATTTCTGAAAATAGTGCGAAGGGAATATACACTTAAATGCATATCATGAAGTTTGAAGATTCTATTTAATGTAATTATATGAATAACTAACAATACTGTTAAAACTGAAAACTTCCAGCGTAAAACAGCCTCTTGCGGTTACGCAGTCGTGTGGCGTAATTTGCTGTATTTGCCAATTGCAACAATGACGTTTTCAGGGTTATTTATATATACATAGTCCTACCAGTTTCAAAACGAAATGAATACCCAACATATTATAGAATAAATGCAAAAGTCGCAGTCTGATGCTAAATAAAAGTTGTGAAGTAAGTTTCGATAACTATCAAACATGAAAGCTTAGACGACCTTATGCATCATATCCGTTTTCTTTGATACTGCTTGTTTTTGGAAATTATTCAAATAAGCATTCTTTAATAAATATGTAAGAATAATCATTGCACTGATAGCATACTTATTTATGTATGCATTGTTTTGTAAAGTTTTGTAGCGGAGGTGATTTTTTGTATATGGCAAATTCCTAATTATGCAGAGTACCCGATCTTAGCGAAATTCATAATATTTTCCGTATCTCTAGAACATGGCCTCCTGAACAGGAATCTGAAATCCGTTTCTTGTAATGACATCTACTTTTTAAGAAATGAACTGCTTTACAACGCGCGGTATTCTTCTGTATGCTATGAGGCATCGTATGCACACATGTTTGTTTCCAAGCAGATTTAGGTCTTTTTTTCTTACTTAGCGATTTTGGGCGCTGAATAGGGTTGTGCAATAGAACTACTCGACTTGATTCTTGATTGCAGTCGAAAGCAGTAGACACTGAAAAAGGTTGGAGTTGGAATAACGCAACCGGGCGGCGGGGCATATTTACCGATCTTTAGTGTTAGACCCTGCAAGGAAAAACGAGGGCTCTGATTAGCTAGCTACTCGTATGCAGTACCGGATTGCGGCATTGACCGAGCGACTTCTTAGATTAGACTAGACTTCCGTAACATGATGGCCTTTGATTTGTGCTAAGATGCATTCGAAGTGTTCGCAGAAAAGAAAATAATGAAAAGCACATATGCGGAATTTTTAATTTTGCTAGCGATGGAAAACTTATTTAAGATGGATGGAAGGACCTCTGGGTTCATATGTTCCAACAACAGTTGTATGAAGAACGTTTGGGAAATGCGACAGTTATTAGTGGAGGTGTATGAACTAACGCATAACGAAAAAACTCGACCTTGACTGCAATTTTCCCGAAAACGCAAAATCTGTTGCCCTGAGTCTAGGCGCAATATACGTCTTAGAACGTTTCTCATCGAATCCGCTAAACCGAAGGTAAAAGAAAGAAAATCGGAAATCCGTCGTCCGACCTCAACCGATTTCCCATTTTGTTTCGCGAATTTCAGCTCCTTCCGATTTTCCGAAACTGCCAATTTTCGTTCTCGTGCGGAAAAACGAACACAAAAGTCGTATCTTGGTATTATGACTTTTGGTTTCATCATGCGGATTTAAAAACTTAATCAGCTTCAATTTATGATTAAACGACGAAATATAAATTGCAGCAGCTGATATGTGGGTCCACTATTCAATTATAAGTTAGTCTTTGAAGGAGGCGTCCCAGTTTATTAGTTGAAGCAAGGGTTTAAAATAATGACGCAGCGTACGCTCACAGCTTGGCGTATTTAACAATAAAGGGATTGTGTAAGGGGACAGAGGGTAGGAGAAATAATTATTTATTAATAGTTTACGGTAGTGCATTATAAACTTTATAGCTTTACGGTATAGCCAAGTTTAGCGTTCAAGTATAATAAACAACAACAGCCCTGACATAAAAGTTACCCTCGAACAGTATATCAGATAGATTCAGAGTCATAAATTAGATTTATGTTAAATGTCTCATAATATGTTTACTAACTTGGCTAACAAACTAAATAACGTGTAGATATATTGAATATGCAGATAGGAAAATTTTCTTGAAGAATAGAAGAAAAAGTTGTAAGACTGATTTGGATGCATCGGCGCAACTTCGTGTTCTGATTTTTCAGTCTAGTTATGCTGAGTAGCTAATTCTCAATTATGCCAAAATGTTTCTTTTACTTTTCGTAATCTTTTAAGGGTAATCAACTTTCAAGTTATATTTGTGTTTTGCATAAAAAAATTAGCTTAGTCGACCCGATTTGCCTAAAAAGAATAGTTACAGAAGTAAACAGAAAAGTAAAATATACATGCATTATTATACGACTGTACATTATACTGGCGACTCTATATGCATGGAGTAAGTGGTGAATTTCGCTATTTGTATCTTCTACGGTTAATCGCCACATAACCTCGCATCTATAAATTCCATTATATTTTATCAGTCATCACATTTCATCAGTATACAACAGTAAAGTAAAAGAATCAATTACTCTATTGCCGTAAAAGAGGTATGAGTAGAGTGCTGTGTTCAGTCTTACTATGCCTAAAGTATAAACGTCATTAAATTATAAAAATAAGTAATAAATAGAAAAATGAGACAAGGCCTCTGTATTCCAAAATACACAGAAACTAAATGAATTATCTTGCAATAAAGTGGTAAATGAATTTTTCAAGTAATTGTACCTCAACTTTAATCAAACAGTGTGCTTTAAATGCGAAATGAAGTCACATTTAGAGCAAAGATCTGTAAACGAAACACACACACATTATCAATTTATGTAAGAAACAACACAAAACTTAAATATCAATTCCTGCAGATAAGAGTTTTGAAGAAGAAGAGTGTCTTACATATTGCATTTGCAGCAGCGAATATTTCTTGGAATAAACTTACATGTCCTGAATTTCACCGTTCCTTAACGAAATACTCAGGCAAAAGTATTCCACATGAAAGCATTTTATAAAACATAATTTATCACAAAATTGCAAGACCCTAGGTATTTTCATCTGCTTTGCTTTCTGTTTATTTAGTTATGGCTTTTTAAAAAACGTTCGGGTTTGTATTGGAAACAATGATGTTTGTATAAGTGTGCACGGAACGACAGGTTGTTTTGGCAGATACATGGCACATTTAATCATAGGCATATAACGTTCTCAAAAAGCTGCGAGAGTATCCCAATGTGAATGCAATACCTAACTTTCAACATGAAATAAAAGCTTCTTGTAAGCGCCAACAAGATTTAAGTATTATAAAGACAAACCACTAGATTTACCTCTTACCTCCTGAACCTATTTTTGCTAGGCGAGTTACTTACGAGTAGATTAAGACCGCTACTCTTAATGCAGAACATTTCGATATAATTAAATAAGCAACATATCATATTAACATTACAAACTTTAAAACATTTCGTTTTAGATTGTAATGGAATTCAATTCCTGTGTTGTCCAATCCACTGAACTAGCTCGACTGAGCTTATTAAAACTCGACATCAAAAAGAGATTTGTTGTGCATTAAAATTCATTTCAAGAATATTTGTGACACATTGGTAGATGAAAGACTGTTGGACTTCCTTTAAAAGACTGAACAAAAATTATAGATGAAATATACGATTAAAAAAAGAACAGTCCAGGTGATAACAAAAAGCTTTCATATAATTATATGCTACGAAAAATGCAATCTGTGTAGAAGTTAAAGATAGAAATTCAATATTGTAATTATTGTTTTGCTCCAATAACATGCGACGTTCAACAATCTTGTTCTAGATTAAAAAATATTATGACTGAAAAACGACTCAATTTTGTCCCAAAAAATTAAAGCAATATATTGTGTGTAATTTACTATTGTTTTATAAGCATATTTAGCAGGCAAAATTGTTTTATTGCATTATTTTAGGCTTGGACCTAAATAATAATAACCTGTTTCTAATTCTTCTTCACCTATTATTTATAGTAACCTAAAACCAGCCTTTTTAAAGTTCATTACAACCTAAAATTGGGACTTTAATTATGCCCATTTCCACAATGTTTTTAAATATCAGGTGATGCAACAGATTTACGAGTATGTCTTTAAAACGATGGTATGTAAGGAATTACAAAGGAGGAGTAGAAAAATGTTTGCACGGATTTAATTGCGTATAACAAAACAACTTTGGAGGAAATTAGGTCTAAAATAAACAGAGAACGACAAAAAAGCAAACAAGTCAGTAAGGATATTTGAAGACCTGCCATTAAAAACACTTTTATAATTAGTAATCCGGCTCGTTTTAAATTAAAATATGAAATAGAACAAAACTGATGTGGAATATTTGAATAGAATACAACTACGTTGGTTGGTTAATTAACATTTCACAAGCAAACTTCAAGTAATTTATTTTTACGTGTATCAGAAGAATAAATTTGAATTTTTGTACAGAAGCTGTGCGTTTATTTGATCTACCCCTTTTTTGTGTGCTCTTACGAGCAAGCAGATTTTTTAAGGCACCATAGATATAATATCGATTTTTATCAGCATTTATTAAAGAGTTGGCTATGCTAATAACATTAATGAATTAATTCTCAAATTATGTTCGTCAATAAAAGAAGGGTAATGGAGCTTCTTAAAGGGTTCTCCTGTAGGATTATAATAAGTATTTATTATCGTCACTAATTATGTAGTATTTCATCGTTAGGAACGATAGAAACTTAAAATTTATTAAATGAAAGGTTGAAATTTGCAATCGAAAAGCGGTGAAATTGTCTTATAAACAGCAGTAGTAAACTATTGCACGATATTAAATTATTAAAACTCTTATATTGGATTATAACGCACCCTATGAATTCAGCATTCCCATCAGAAAAATCAAAATTTCATAATTACTAATGAGCGAAGAAGGAACTAAGGCGATTTAATAAATTCGGCCCATTCTATAAGAATTTAAAACATACAAAAAGCTTTTCATTCCTGAATAGGTGGGATTTCCGGATCGCTCAGTTTCGTCCATCGACTAAATCCTAAAGAAGGGTCGTGAATGACCCAAATAGAATTCGGCACATCAAGTAAATGGGTCACCAATATCAACTCTAAAGAAATGTGTTCTGAAGGTGTAAATGGCGTAACTACACTTGATATTTTCGCAAAAGAAATTTGTATATGTATAATGTATATGGGTATCATATTGGGGAATATTTTCTGCTCATTAATTTATTTTTTTAACTATCAGCACCACAGAAGAAGCGAAGGTAATGGCTGGTTGCATGCCACAAAACCATAGATGGTTACTAATGGTGCACGTCAGTATATTATAATACAGCACGCATTGTCTGTAAACACTAATTTAACTATTAAAGGAAGTTAATAATATATCTGCAAGACGCAAGACGTTGACATAATATAAGATAATACCACTGCAACAAATTTACTCATAMGCAAAATTGTTMAGGTTAATTAATAAACAAAAACTAAACCTCGTGKTTTTATAATCAACYTCAAAACGTTTTCAATATAATGKTAATAATAATAATAATAAATTGTGATAATCATATAGGCTTATATAGCTTTAGTTAATGTTCTTTGCTATATTCAGTCCTTCTGGGGAGAATCATACTATGTATATACATATATAATTACATAGGTACCTATATGGTACCAGGTACCTATGTAATTATTCTTCGGTATACTTTGTACCGCCGTCTTATTAGGTTCTAGTTTTTCTTTCTCAATTTGACTACAGTTAATTTTAATGTCTTGCACTTGCCTTTGATTAGACTAGTACGTAAATTCCGATCTCCTCTTGAGTTATCGAATAGACAATACCAAGTGTTTAGTGCAAATTGACATTAAATTATTTAAAAAAATATCAAGATTACTAGTTTAATAATGTTGACAATCCTCTAAAAATACTACTTAGTATTTTAGCAAAAAAAATTATCTGTTCCAAAAGGATATAGTCCCTCTGTAACACGAGTAGTTTTGGAGAAAAAACTGAAGTCTGCCCATACTAAAAAGACGTGATATTAGAAAGGCATAAAAAATCCAAGAATTTGCAGAATTTACCTATGTTCTAATGACATTTTAATATTCTATTCCTTTCTATTCCTGAAAATGAAAACTTACTACCCATGTTATAGATAATACTCCACCACATAAAATAGATTTTGATAATATTAAAATTTTAGATATAGAACAAAATTTATGTTAAAGATCTTTTCTAGAAATGGTATACATTTATAAAAAACAGAATAATATTAATAAAAAAACAGATATTAAAAACTTAAGTATAATTTATTCATATTTACTATCGTATAATCCACATAAAGATCCTGTGGTTGAATAAATTAATCGTACGTAAAAATATCACATTTGTTTAGAAAAATTTTGCTTTGTCAACTTTCAATTTTGATGTCAAATAATAAATTAATGTTCTAGTTCATATATAATAATTCAAAATATGTAAGTATTGTTAATAGTTTTGTATTTGCATACATGTTTAGAGTCGATAACACTTGTAGTTCCCTGAAGAAGACTTGAGTAAATCAGTTGAAAGCTTGGAAGTATAGAGTTATAATCTAGGTCGAAATATCCTAATAAACTTAAATAAAATACATAATACTACCATTATTATCAAATTAATATATATATACTCAAGATCTATACTTCCTTTACATACTATTAAACAATGGGTGCTTGTGAATCCGTCAGATGACGGTGCACCAACAGTTCGAATAATATCAGATGAACACATTGCATTGCATTGCATTGGCAATAAATTTAGACTAGCATTAAACAGTTAGAAATGTAAAAATGCCAATAATTGCCAGTCGATAAATTTTGTAAAATTTACAAATTTGTTTTAATTGTTTTAATATTTATTCCGTGGCCCTCACAATCTATGTTTTTTTTTTATTTTACTGACAGTTAAGAAAATTTTCATCATGTTATCATCACCGGTAAGAGTTACGGGTTTACCTGTACTTAAATTCGGATTGGTGTAGCTATAGTACGTAAAGTAATAAAGATGGAGCGGACACAAATATTGCTCCAACGTACCTTAAGCGCGCCAGTAAGTATTTGAACTGTAAGTGTGCTCCGGCGAGCTGAGATGATTTACATAGTTTTTTGTGCGAGCCTGCAGAGCTCCATGCACTGCGTTGATACGTAGGTACTTTCATAGTGCCAAATTGAATCAGTGGCGAGGTATAGATATGTCTATAATCTAGCTAGCGATCGTGCCATTACCGTAAAATAAGGTGACCAACCGTCCGGATTTAGCCCGAAAATGTTTGTATTTTTGTTTATGAGTCCGTATTCAATATGGTATCCGTATTTATCCGGATTTTCAAAACTTTGGATTTGTCCGGTTTTTTTATAGCTTTGGCTAAAAGTGTGCACATGGTATTTTACTTTTTCATTGTTGCCGGCGGTCTTTTCATGCAATATGTAGAGGGCTAATTGTTATGGCATGCGCGAGAAAATATTGTAACGACCCGTAAGCCGCCATATTGCACGTTGGTAGGTCAGTGAGTCCGCGCGGTAATTGGTTGGTATAACAAAGTGAATGGCGAATGGCGAAATGTGCGGCAGGCCCTGTTGTTTATTGTGACGTTGCAATGACGTTTCCATGTTATAATCTTTACTGCGCGTGCGTCTGGCCCTACCTGCCTAAGAATTATTCATCACAATCAATTGCGTAAAGCCGGCATCGCATAACCTAATGTCTGGGCATCCCTCTTTATCCTATATTAGACATAGCCCCATGAAGACGTCCGGCGTCTGGTTTGGGAAGTTGGCCACCTTACCGTAAAAGCACAGACCGCCAACACCCAACAAATGTATTAAAAAGTATAAATTAATTACTGTTTATTATTTCAAAAACAAAAAAACTGTTATTTTCACTAATGGTGCAATCGCTCCATTGCTCCACAAGGGGAACTGCCACTGCTATTGACTTATCATTTGTCGAAGTACCCAACGCTTGCTAATATTAAAAGACGATTTCGTAAAATTTGTATTGAAAAATGGAAAAAAATATTAGATATTTTACATTTGTAAATAATTGGCGCCTTTATAAATACTTATGAAATATTCAACACGCTCTCCGAGAATATTTATGTACATGAAATCAAGAAGTCAGATGCAAATAACAAATTACAATTATCCGGGCAGATTTTATTATACATGAACTAAGAGCACTGTGTGTATGTGTTTTAGGTTGTCTTCAACTTTGTTGTATTAAGCTTTATACAATTAGACCTTAATAGTTACGACACCATCAGTAACTAAATCGAGTTTTTTGCTATTACATGAAACTTAATTTGTTCGCTTTTGTCCGAATGTAGAACTGCTATACGAAGTAATTGGAAGTCATCTAAAGCAATACTTACTAAACGCAAAAACAGACAAAATTATCTGTAGCGTTATTCAATAACAGTCAGCAGAATGTGTATTTCAATGTGTCTAAGATATAGTCTTAAATCAATTAGTTTTGTGGTTTTACGGAATTAATGTATCTTTTTTTCTAAATCTTCATTAGTCCACAATTATTCTGTTCTTAACAATAAAATACTATTATAAAGTCTTTCAGGCAAAAATTTGTAAAGTAGCGACCGCTGTTGTTTCCTATCGTCGCCATTATAGTTCTGCGAGGGTGTGGATTCAAAAATGCAAGAACTCATTAATTTTGGCCGAAAGATAAATTAAAATAGGGCGCCGTGTCACAGAAGGTAAGTAATCTTTAATCTCAATGCAAAGAAAAAAAAGGCCAGATGTAAAAAAGTACTGCGTATTGCGTGAAATGATTAAACTAAAAATCAGCTCATAGTAGTAACTGATGACCGTTCACAAAAAAGGCGAATTAAACTTGCTTTAGCTATTTTAGTCCACAGCGTCGTGTAAATTACGCGAGGGCGACCCAAGGTTCGACATAAGACTGGCTTCCTCGGGTACCGCAATTATTACCCGGCACAGACTTGCATACAGGAACTAGCCAAATGTGCTATGCGCCGAAAATGTACTAAACTCATACGCAGAATACTGGGTTGTGTGAAATTTAAATGCGTGTGGAAAAGCTACAAACCTTATGGCTTACCTCGTACAAAGAACACGTCACGTTTGGATAAAAAACGGCTGCGTGGCTAAGCTATTTGCAGATCTTCAAATCCACAGTGATGTTCCATTCGAAGAAATCCAAATATTAATAATTAAGTACTCCAAAATCAAACAGGAAACATAGAAGAACCGATTTCGAAGTACTTAAGTTATTTCGCGAAATGAAACCTATTTATTACATGAATACCTATCGTTCTTTTATGACTGATAATTTCTGCTTTCCTTTCTTTTTTCGACTGAATTCGTGAATTTCTGTAGAAAGAACCCAATATATGTGTTTTTAACCCTGTTTTTTCGTTATTTATTATATTCTTAACCAACATGCCCTGAACAATGTAACATGTCATGCATATTTATGTGTATGCGCCTACATGTGGAATCGCTGGAAATCGAATAAGCATCAAATTACCTACCAAACCTCAATAGCACGCCCTTACAATGCCCTGTAACATAATACTGCTAAATCTCCTACCTGAACCAACTGTGAACCTAAGCTACCGTGAAAATCACGTTTCAGAAGATTTATTGCGATTGGCGCGCTTTCTGGTACTAAACGAAGTGTGATATATTGTTTATATGTCTGTAGTTTTCGTCTAGCCGTTGAGTATATGAACTCTACACCAGCTATCTGCGATGCAATTCCGGTCTACTTCACAGTCGACATTCCGTGTTATACGCTTAGATTATATTACAGCATAACATGTACTGAACACAATGCACAAGCAAATGTCATCCCGGAAAATTATATTAATTTATTTAAATTCGGTATGTATTGCACAGCTAAAGCTCCAACACTTTTCTTACTATTTTTGTAGTACTCTCATACTCCCAGATAAATTCATTGATAATCCCTAAACTAATGTGTACTATACAATATATTCCCGGATTTAGTTTTTTCGCCAAGGCTGCGCAGGAAAACGACCTGAAACCATCAAATATGCAATAGAATCTTCATTATGCTGCCACAGTGATAAAAAAGTTAATTTTTATTTTGAATTTGGGCTTTGGACTTTCTTTGCTTTTTGGATCCCATCCCATTTCACGGAAGTTAAATAATAAAAATGTTTGTAAATAACACAATTTTATTAAATGGCTTTCCAAGAAACACATTCGTGATAAAAAAAACAAAGTAATTTTTAACTAGATTAATTATTATTTAATTAACCCCCTCACACATCTGCCCACAATTCCAATCTAAGGCGAAGTTCCTTAATACTTTGAATTTCTCGATGCGCAATGACGCTAGTGTCTCTTAATTTTTTTACATTAGTAGTTATTTCTATACATAATGTACTTTAAATGTCCCCTCAAATAAATACAAAATTGTTCAATCGGCCGCAATACTGAATTTCTTTCCATCCATTAACCTTCAAAAACCAATTTAAACAATGCAAGAATATCTGCAGGATACCCGCCCTGTTGAAAAAGAGGTTGTACGTGGTAATTAAGTTCTAAATATATGTATGTGCTTTTATTAAAAAGCTATAGACCTGTTATCCCGTGTTAACCAACTACACTTCATTCTGGCAACTTTCAAGGTTCTGAAATGTGGATTACCTTCGCTTCAATACCTTATATGCTGTGAGGAAACTATCCCGTTATAAAAAGTGCTACCTCATCAAGAAACATTAGTCTGGCACAAAAGTTTTGATCTCCCGTCCACAAACATAAATATAAATATAATCATTTTGTATCATTCACTGGTTCCAATGCATGATTAAATTTCTGTTTGTATGCGTGAATTTTCTTCTCTTTCGAAATACTCTGAATGTGGGAGTGATCGCCCCCTTACTGAGGCATTTGGTTAATCCTGCACATACATATCCAACAGCAAAGAGTAGTAGAGTTTTCTTTGCCTTACGGTTTCTACGTTTCTTTAAATTTAGAAAAAAATGTATTCGTGAAAAACTTTTTTATCAATTCTTGGCCCCATAGAGAAACTTCGTAAATTTCTCATTGAACTTTTCAATAACAGATCGATAATTTTACTAACCTGTACCCTAACACTGAATCAAATAAATTATCTGCAAAGTCAATATTTTATAACCTGATAAAAACTTTCAAGTTGGATAACAAGCAGAAACTGTTTTTCCTTTACGGCTTTGATGTAAAATCAAAGATACAAAATTTGTTTCTCTTGTAAACTCAATCCGGGAAGATAAAGTATATAGACTTGATCTTTTGGCAAATATTTTCCCAACAATTCGATTACTAAGCTCACTAAGCGGAACAAATAATAGACATTAAGATATAGTAAAAATACAACTTCCGAGATAAGCTTTGACTAAGTAGGCACATGTAACGCACCATCTTATAATATTTTGGGCTGTTTTCAACAAAATGTAAATTTTTGAGATATAATAAATTTGTTACTGAAAAAACAAAAATTAAAAAATGTTACATTGAATAACATTTTTCATTTAAAGTATCCACGAATGGTAAAAAATAATTGCAATCGTAAGAAGAATATGTATGACCAAAACAACAGAAATTCATGACTTTAAAATAGATTTTTAAAATGTGGGCCACTTCTTTGCAGTAATACCGCAGCACGCCACATAAACAAGCTATACCAGTTAACCAGTTGAAGCAGAATTAAACTTTACGCGTACGAAACAGCGTATCGTCCAAAGGCACTTCTCAAAAGAGCTCGAAGAAAACTGACCAAGTACCGCCTATTACGATTTCGATATAAGACCGCACACTTGAAATACATATTAGGTATGTGTATAAGTCCGTAGCTAAAAGCAAGCGAACGTGAATCTTACGTAGGCGACCACATTTCGATCATGGGCAACGCTGGGCACATTTTGGAACGTTTTACGTGGAATCATCCTGCACGGGATAACAATTTTTTGTTGTAAACCTTCCAAGCTTGCAGGTTGTGTTTTGCAAACCAATGATTTCAGATAGATAACTCTATAGAAAAGAACCTCAGGGGCGATTTAATCGGGTTCCACGGCTACCAATTCATTAACAAAGACATATAATTTTGGACATATACCTGCTTATTAGATGTGATGTTTTCTAACAAGTACTTTTTTATTCTGAGACTAGTAAGGACAAATTTTTATTTCAGGCACAAGAAATTGAATGCTATTGAAAAAAGCGGTGTTATTCGCTTATTCCTAAATAACGTTTTCTGGGATACATGACATGAACACCTTGTATATTTTTATGGCGGGCGTGGAAAGTATTTGGCCTTTAAACCATCCAATACCAGTAAGTAAATAAATTTTGTCTCCTTATATTATACAGATATAGATGTATTGATGCCATACATACAAATAATGAGACTTTTTATTAATTGTGTTATTTAAAACCTTTCTTGGTCTTTTTAACCCCATTGTATAAAAAAGAAACCAAGGTAGTTTGGTTTCATGTTTTGGATACATGTTAGGCTGCCGATTTTTGAGATATTAATTTGACAATATAAATGTCTTTAGATACCTGGTTCTACTGTCCTTATGTTTTTTGTTCTAAAATAAACTTGAAAAAATAAAGGCGAGAATGATTTTAGCAATATACGTTAAATAATATCTTTATAGTCATACATGTAATATTATATAAAATCATGAACACACACAGAGATTATCGAAATATAAATATACCAGGATCTAATTGGCATAAAAGTAAATGAGGTGTTCTACTAACTAAACAACAGGCTTGTATGCAAGGTCAATATAAAATTAGATACATTTACCAGAATAAATGCCTACTAATTGGTATTAATAAATATTTGACATATGAGTAATATGCTAACATCATACACTTGCCTTATAAACTTTGCCTGCGACTGTTAATTGGAATTAATGGTGTAATAATAATTAGCAAGCATTAATAATAATCTGCAACTTAGCAACTATTTAAAAGTATTCACATAGAACTGACAAATAATATCCAAATATTCAACTCATTGCCCTCACCTATTTCTGATTCAGGGTAAAATTTTACAGAACACTAATAAAGCATTATCATTTTATACACAACTAACGTCCTAGCTAAATAACTTTCAAACGAAAATAGCACTGAACGTATCATCATAAGTCATAACTTACCGCCAACATCCGAAGAAATGAGGATAGCAGAACTACGTATCGCGATTTGAAAATTCAACCGCTTTAACTTCCGAAAACGCCGCATATTGCGTTCGCTTCCATTTGGAAACTTGAGATAACTGACGGCAGAGTGTAAAGTTGGCGAGCGGAAAGCGCAAGCTCCCGTTCGTTCATAAAAGCGCACGGGCTACAACCCCTGATAAAATGTGAGGTAACAGAGCAGAGCTCCCCTGTTCCGCTACCAATTACTTCAAGCGTGCATTCTTTATGCTATCTAATGTTTTTTATCATCATAATTCATCTCTGATTTACCATCCCAAAAGCTTTCACATCATCAGTACCACAGTAAGAATTAGCTATAAAAGCTCTTGAAAAATAAATGTAGCGCCACTAAAATTAGTGTTGAGCAAGATATTTTGTAAAAGGGTTCTTTATAAAATCCTCATATCCAATCAAGTCGAATGAAAAAACTTTTTCAAGTAGTTTACAGAAAATTCTGGTGGTTGTATTACTAACTTAAAAATTTCTTCAATGTGTAAATGCCCTCGATTCTCATTTCTGAATGTACAGTTGTTCATCGTCCAGCAAAACAAATATCCATCTAAATATGTAATTCCTCTAATTCAACCTTTTCAACGATTTAAGAAACCTTTTTTTCTAAACTTCCCTAAGGAAAAATATACAAATATATATCTTAATCGAAAAACTATACTGCAAATCCTCGTAATATTTCTGCTACGTGAACGGTTGGTCAGTCTTGAAATATAGTAGCAAAGCATTATTAAACGATTATATTAGTCATTTAACTTCGCTTGCTGGATTTAGCAAATAGGTAAGTACAAAATACCAGGAAGTTCCATTCATTTATGGTAGTGTTGCAAAATCACAAAGAGCTGGTTCTGGTGAGTGAAATGAGGTATTTACCAATACTAAGAATAACCAAGATTGCAGGAGATTTTAATGGTAAAGTTAAAGGTCAATGAAATGCCACAAAAAAGGGTATGCGGAAAAGTTATAAGCTGTATCTTCTAAAACAAGAAAGCAAAAAAGATTTATGCGAGATAAGAACGAAACATAAATAGGGGCAAACTGAGTTTTCAGAAAATATCGATGAAGAATACTTGCTTTGAAACCTTACATTATATTAAAAAGGCAAACATAAGAGGGGACCATTTTAGCTAGCAGAAGAAGTAAAGAAAAGGTTAATGGAACCTTTTTTGGAAAAACAAATCGTATATGAAATAGATATCATATTAGTGTAACTTAAATAAAAATAAATAAATATAAAAATTACTATCAGAAAGAAAAAGAGATAACAAAAATTAAAACAATACCTATATCGGAGGTGCACAATTTACAGAACCGTGGCAAACTGTCAAAAATGTGGAAGCGGACAATAATAATACAACAATAAAATTTTAATAATACCTACAAACTATAAGTGGAAGAAACGTGATAATTTACTAACAGAAACAAGGCAGGACTTCTTAACGAAGAACACTGAAATTATACTAAGAAACGAAAAGAGACAGTCAGACAGACAGAGGGAGAGAGAACAAGTTGAGGCGAAGACTAGAGTGGAGTTACTCTAGGTCGTTCATACATTGATAAATTCGAAGGCCAATGAAATAGTTACATTTGTAGATCTAAAGAAAGCATACAATGCTACTCCTAAAAGTAAGCTATGGGAAGCATTTATGTCGGCAGGTACATCAATATACAGTCAACTTTATCAGAGAACGTATCAAAATAATAAAGTATACGTCAAACAAGAAAATTATTTGTCAAAGCTATATTTCCTAACAAAGGCTTAAAAAGCAGTGCTTCTCTCTCATAATTAATATATACCTAGAAACTGCACTTAGACAATGGATGCGTTCATGCCAGGGAATGAAAATACCGGTGAATGAAGGACTAATTTTCACAATTTTATAATTTTACTGATAATAGCTATACTAGCACAAGATGAATCGGACATGTAATTTATGCTTCAACATAGATCTTCCAGCTTACAAGCAAATGCTTAAACCAAGGGTACAATTTTGAAGAAAGGAACGCAGAGGATGTATGTGTCCTTAAAATTGTCTCGAAATGATTCTAGGAAAAAATAATCGCAAACATTTGATTCCCATGTACCTTACACAAGCTTAGATTAAAGCAAATCACTTTATCTATTACTATATAGTTGTCAAAAATAGATTGCTTCCTCGAATGTACCATTTCAAATTAAAGCAACTGATTACCTCTAGTAACATTTAATAGTATAGTTTTCAACGATCTGGGGACAACAGGAAATCAATATATGAAATACTTCAATAATGCGCCACCACAACCTCATAAACGTTTTATCTAAAAAATGTAATACATATAGATTTTCATTTGCATGTAAACAATATGCACAGATGCGTGGAAATGATGCATACTGTAGTGAAACCTAAATTGGTGTTTTTCTATGTCGCCAATCATTCACTATTCACTGGCAATCTGGCATTAATCAAAAGCTTTTTTCAATTGAAATGCACATGAAAGAGGTTTAAAATATTTAGGATGAAAAATTAGTTATTCTAGACTAGAGTACACGTGCCGTTGTGCATCTATACCACTGTCTCATGTAGTGAACTAAAGAGAAAGAAGGTGTGGTGTTCTGGCAGTATCAATGAATCAGGGATTTAAAATTAAAAGTATATTTGTTTATTAATGCACAGTCTGAATAAGTTTTACTTATAAAAAAAGGAAAGTAGGGGGGACTTATGATGGTGAGCGGGGCCCCTGGGTCGCCACAGGTTTCAGGGTTTCTACTGGTTACTCCCGGCAGAACAGCTCCTGGGTATACAACACTTATCCACGCAACCTTGTCCTTGGACCGTACCCGTCCTTCCACTCTTCAACGTATTCAAGCGTGCAACACAATGCACGCCTGAAACAAATTTGGACGACAGGGCCTGACTTATAAACTCTGGAGCACGTTTACCTTATATGTGGGGTTTTATTTAAGGGCAACCCCACTGAACCCACCTGCTTAATCTTGATTAAATAAGTTCTGCTCGAGTTTCCTTGAATCTTTCTCTCCTTAATTTCCTCACGTCAACTTGACAACTTTTCTATCTGCCCACTGCTGGCAACTTTCCTGTCACCGCACACTACCGCACTACACTCTACACAGGAAGCAGTACGATAATAATGTAAACAATGAAACAACATAGATCCTACGAAAGCAGTAATATTATCTAAGCATGATTTTTGTAAAAGTGCTGAAACAATATTTTGATGTGGACTTATATTTATTATGACGTTACTGCATCAGTTGCTTTACTACCGTGCCAGTTTGTGAGTGGATTTCTGCATATTTAATTGAACTTAAATAATCTCGATCGCTTAAACCAATATATCTTGAAATTGTCTCGTTGCGGTGGAAGGATCAGACGCTGTCCAAGAAACCACAATCAAAACATCCATTTTGATAACTTTTCGCTATAATCTTAATGTAGTAATCGCACTTTATTGAAAAACAAATCTGTAACAGTGGGACGTCGTTGAGGAGAAAGCAGCTGTAATAAAACATGTCTGATTTATTCAAGTAAAGTATATTATTTAAGCAGAAAATGCAATGCAATCTGTCAGCATTACACTGGCATGGTGACAAAGCCACGCATCTGCCATTACGGGTAGGGATGTCAGTATCGAAGGGAGGACCTCCCTTCGATACTTGCATATTGATACTTCATTCGTGTGGTTTCGATACTTTCAGATACTTAAGCACTTAAATATCAATACTTTATAGGTATCGGTATGGAGAACCAAGTATACACAACAAAATTAAAAAGAAATTATAAGAATGGTGGTAAACTTGATTGGAAATAAAACAACTATCATATTTTGTACGGTAACTTTAACATTTCATTCATTCAAGATTCAGTAAGTGAAAGCAAACAAAATGTAATAAAATATTTGAAGGTTACTTAACTTTACTAGAAATAAATAAAAAAATATATTCAATAAATGTAACAAGACAAAAACTTTTCTGTATTCTGTATTCTGTATTTTGTGTACACTTACACCTACCTAGTTATTTTATTTCTGACGAAAAATAAGAAAAAAAAACTAAAACCAATTATCTTCTGGAACTCATACCAACAATACCAATTTTGTAATTAAATTATTAAATTATTAAATTAAAAGCACAGGGTAGAAGAGCTGAAGTTTTTCCATTCATGCCATTTGGTTGCTCAAATACAAGGCGAGTTCGTCTTTTGTCACATCGTGTCCTGCATGATTATGATATAATTGTTTTGTTCTACCAAATCAGCGTGGTACCTGCTGGGTGCTGGCATTTTTTCGCACTTTACGTTCGAACTTGTAGATAGGTCATCGACGTGTGGATGGCTTGCACTGCTTCCGATATTACCAGTGGATTGCGAAAATTTATATTTTTAAACCGGGGATCTACTATCGTAGCTATTACTATCAGTTTCACACGTTCAGTAGTCCCGATAAGTTTTTTCGTCTGCAAAAAGATAATAACAATTCAACAATTGCAAGCATCGCCGGCGCCGGGGCTGTAGGCATGTTTAACAACAGGTCATTAATTATCGCAGATAATTTGATGAATCTTTGAAGAATATAAAATGTGGAGTGCTACTTTGTCTTCACATCGAAAACCAACTTGTTTACGCTTCTCTCTGAAACCCCAATTTTCAGCTGCAACGCCCTCASCTCATCTGAAACATTTACGACACTTTTCACCCATTTTACTATAGCTCTATTAGCTTGGCAAGATATTTCCGTGACACATTTTCATTTGAAATTTGTTTCTTTTCTTTATCTTCTGGTGGGCCCAAATAAGTCAAAACTCTATCGGTTACTAAATTAATTCATTAATTGTTCACCGAGCTCACCACATCTGCCCCACCGTCTGTGATCAAAGCCACAGCTTTAGTCCCCTCAATGCTTTATTTTTCTAGAATTTGTTTCAGCTGATTTTCTATATAATCAGAAATGTGTCTAATTCGTGTACTTCGACTGTTGTACTAGTCAAATTATTTTGATGCAAACTATTTTATTTATTTTTATAAAAATCATTACACAGTTCCGTTAATTTCAGGCGACTACGAGCGACTTTTATAAAAGCGTTGAAAAAAATTTTTTTATTCAACGATAAGAGATCTTGCATTTGCGCTCTATCCAGAATAGATAGAGTATTTAAGAAACCCGCAGAAAAACTCCAATCAGATCTCGATTGTCTTAAGCCAATCTTCAACACCTTTATCAACACGATGGATACACGCAAAACCACCAGGCCATGTTGTACGGGGGCATCTGTTGACGATATGTTCAAGTGTTTGGAGGGGGTCTACACTATCTCAAGATGTATCCCATTTATTAAGAAAAAAGTTGCATTTCCCATGACCAATGCGAAGGCGATTTAGAGTGACCCAAGACTTGTTCCTGCTACCTTTTCTGAAGGATCGTCTATAGCTGTTGATTAAATCAATCATGTTTGTTATTGCCAAGCAGAATACCATCCATTTTCAAAGGTATAAGCACGACGGCAATCTTCTGTCCACAGAGGTTTTGTGGAAGTTAGCAGAGTTGTAGGTAGCTCTTGCAGATCTCGAGAAATGTTTGAAAGAATCAGAAGCCAAGGTAATGGAGTTGACTAAATTGATCCAGTGATTTTAAATAAATACTGTTTCATTTAGCTTTTAAGCGTTTTTGAGCTTATCGTAGTTTGAGTTTCGCTAAATTTGTCGTTCAACATTAGATTTGACGAAATTTAAGGTCGCTTAGAGCAGGCAAACAAATAAATGTACTACCGACATAGCTTTTTAACTGTTATATTACGATAAGCATTGTTATTATACGGTAATTTTATGCTTATCGCGACACACTGAATGGTTGGTATTTGTAGTTTTATAACTTGAAATGAAAATAAAACCTAATGATTAAAAAGTAAAAAGGAAATTGTGTGTCTCATTGCGCTTAACTTAATCAAAAATAATACACTTGACGTGGGGCGCCACCTATCGGCAATCCGTAAAAGCTTGGATTCCCCGACAAAAACAGGGACGCTGGCGAATAGTTTGTTTGGCATCCTTTTAGTGGTGGTATTCCTAGTCATGACGTAGTAGGTACACTAGTAGCGTACGAACTAATCTGTTGTTAAGCCAAATTGACATACTCCACGCATACGCGATTACGCATACTAATGTCATCATAATATTTAGTATGCGGTGGGATGTGTGATGTAAGCTGCAACACAATAAGAAAATTTGTACGAAACTCTGAGATATATAATATATCTCAAACATATTACGTTACACTTGATATGACGCCATGTAAAACATTCAAAATTCGAACAGTAGGTACCTACTTTTTTAATTGTTTTTTTTTGTTTCCGTGGACCTACCTTACCCTTACCTAAATAATATATGGAGATAAAAAACCGATTAATTTTATTTTGAGCCAGAAGCTAACCTAAACCGAAGCTAACATCTACGATAGAGACTCCAAACCTGAAGCGAACTGGAAAGAAATTCATGTTAGAAATTTTGAACCCAAACCCAACAGAAACAAAAAATTGTTTCGTTTGAGATCTCCACCAATCAGGGTCGTTCCTGTCCACCACTATTGCATTTATGTGATTAAAATTGGCAATATAAATTTTTTGACCGCTCTTATAGATCCATTTGACATACATTGTATCATTGCCCTGATATTTGTGTTGTAAAATATAGCCTGTATCATTTTCCATTGTCTGTCCACTGTCAAACCATTAGTTGATTAAAATCCAACCCAGCAGTCTGCTGTGAAGAATGAAGATTTTTATATGATATCATCCAGTTAAATCCAGTCAAATATTTCAAGAGGTCGCTTACTTTACTTCAACTGATACGAGATACGAGATTTTCTAAATTACTGTGATAAAAGCTCTTCATATATCATTTAGATACTCGTTAAGTGCTTCAAATACTTCATCTGTTTGAATTAAGCAGGTGCTGAGATTTACACCCACTAAGATGTCAACCTTTTATTAATTTAAAATGTTCTTTATTGAAAATTCCTGTGTCGTGAAATGAGGTCAGTGATGGGCGCGTAGAATACGCCACGTAGATTACGCTATTATCTACGCATAAACTGTGTAATATTCTACTTTGAAAGTTTACTGTAGAAAATAGCATTGTGTAGATAAACAGAAATTTTCAGCTTTTTAATGGTGTTCGTTATCGTTACTGCTCAAAATGCTTCAAATCTCAATACTAGTTTGTATTTTATTATTGTCATTCTTTGGTGATTAAACGAAATACTACCTTAGCTAGAGAAATGTCTAAACAATAACGTGTTTGGGCATACGTTAATTAAGGTTAGAAGACCCGACTAAGCAATATAAGCGTGCTGTCAAAAGCACTTTGGAGGCCTTAATCGGTGAAAGAGACTTTTCAATGATATAAACTGTAATTTTATTGTCTTCCTTCGCTATAAACGGAAATAGACTGCCAGTTTCATATGCTACCCTATTGATCTAAAGAAGCTAGTAAAAATTGATAAGTGGTTATTGGTTAATACCTTCCTTTGAAGAAAAATCAATTTGTATCTGAAGCATGCGGTTCCGAATTTGATAGTATGTCAAAGATAAGTTTCCTAGGAATATACCTAATATAGTTCTGGAAGGAAAGACTTCGAAACATATGCTTTATTGTCTTTGTGCCCAAAGAGGTAACAGAAACCGTTTAGATATCATGATGACTCACTAAAATATGTTGTGTAAGTTTGTAATATAGATACAAAAACTGTATTAAATTTAAACATTTTTAAAGAATTCGACAATGGAGAAGCTAATAAAGCAGAAAAATTATAAACAAAATAATTTCCATTACTTTTAGCGTGTAGCTAATACACTTTAGCCATAATATACTCGTCTTGTATTTTCTACTTAAAATCTACGCCAAAGTGCTTTATCTACATTTTATACGAGTGTAACCTAGAAAATTTATAATTTACGTGTAAACGCCCATCACTGAATGAGGTATACTGCATCTGACAGACCGATTTAGATGATTAATTTACTAATTACACTTCAGTCTTACAACCTATAATTGACTTACATTTAAACTTGTGCGCTTATAAGGCTTCGTTATTTAATTATATTGGCTTCGAGTTTTACAGTGTGAATGAGTAACTAGGAAGTATAAGAGCAAAGTAAACAGCGAAACGTCAGACAGCTATTCCAATTTGAACCTGACTTGGAATGTGCCATTTCTTCGTTGGATTTTAATTTGTTTACGGACTTCAAAGTTCCCGGGAACGTTCTGCAAAAGTAGTCATTATGGTTAACGTTAGGGCGTTCAACGAATATTACTTGTTGCCCACCTTATGTACTCTTATTAGAGATCCTTTTGATTGTAATGTCTTGCAAAATACATCGAATATTTCAGTTTATTACTTTCAAATGGAAATATCATAATATTTGAATATTTCTTATGAAACAAATTAAGCTTCGCTGGTTAACGGTTTAAATTTATGTACTACTCACGTAGGTTACAACGGCTTTAAACGCAAATGAACATGACATTGGCTATAAATTAGACTTAAAAAGATATTTTTTGCAGATTACAGTATGTTGCGTCCCCGTTAACCCCTTAATATTATGGAACCCACTTTACTAGCCTCCAATGGTTGGTTGGTTGCATAACCACAAATGGCGCGTCGGCTGCTTAGCAATGAAACAAGACACCGCGCAGGCGCCATGGAGAATAATAACAACATGTAGACGGCGTTGCAATAGCCTAGAAAAAACTTAGAAGCCCCATAGCAGCCGACAAAGCCCAAATACCACGCCCTGGTGTCGACCCATCTCCGAACAAGAAAGCAGCATTCTCGTCCTTGGGCCTTATCTTCGTCGGAAGGACCTCTACCAATCGAAAAGGCATCACATCACAAGTCTACGCTGCCGGCCTGGCAGGTGACACTTCTCGCACTAGACGACCTACTGAACATCCTACAAGCTCTCGGAGGACCACGGCTAATTCCTCTAACTTTCATTGCAAGTACCGAACACCAAAGCATACATAATTAAATTATCTTTGTTTAATTTAGTCAATGTATTTGCAAATAAACACCAAAGTTTACTTAGCTATATCTTTCATTATACAGTCCACTTTAATAACCAGCTTGACCTTTGATTAGGGTCCGTAATTAATCCATTTGTCCTTCGGACCGGATAGATCGTGGTCAAAATTGTTGCTTTAGAAAGCTAAGTCTGCTTTGGTGAGTTTGCATGTTTGAAATTTAGTGCTTCTTTGTTGGATTGTCGTGATTGCATTTCGAGAGGTTGTTGTGGTTGCAACTCGGGGCGCGTTAGTTACTTGTTGAGTTAAACGTAATCTTAACGTTCGTAATCAGATCTTGTTGTATTTGTGGAACGTAATTCGTTACTTTGGTTTATTAGTCCTGGATCGCTGTGCATTCACATTTGTCGTTCGAACTGTGCATTGATCGAAATTATTAGCTCGTTCTATCGTAGTACGTTACCCTGAACAAGATGTCGGCCAAACATTCGCAACTTATAGCATCCCGCAGTATAGTTATTAATCGAATTTCGGAAACAAAAGCTTTAGCACAACAGGCTGTTGAAAACCCTTGTATCAGAAATCTATTTAAGGTTAGATTTCCTAGTGTCAAATCCCTATACCAAGAGTTTGAACAGTTGCATATTGGCATTATAAAATACATTACTTCTTAAAAGGAACCTGACTTAGTAGCCGAAGAAGAGGTTCGAAAGGGCGTCGACGATAATTATTATTACATTTTGTCGCAATATGATGTTTTGTTTGGTCAAATGTCAAGTCGTCTGTTTCATTATCGACTCCTAGTTTTTGACTGCCTAAACTCACACTTCCTGATTTCGACGGTGATTTAAAATCATGGCCTACTTATAGAGACATGTTCATTTCGGTGATTCATCACAATCCTACTCTTACAAATATCGAACGCTTTCAATATTTGATTTCGTCGTTGAAAAAAGAGCCATTAACTCTGGCAAAGACACTACCAATGACAGACATGAACTATCAAGTTGTTTTCGACACGTTATTAGAACGGTATAACAACACTCGTAATCTCGCTACGTTTTACTGGCGTAGTATTCAGGATCTGCCTTCTTTAAAGGAAGAATCCGCTAGTGGCCTTCGTAAATTATTGAATAGCGTCGTTGAAAACCTCGAAGCCTTAAAAAACATAGGTCTACCTGTAGCACAGTGGGACTTCATATTGGTAACAATACTACTTGATAAATTAGACAATGAGACTCGAAAACAGTTTGAACTCAAGGTCACTTCGCAGGAAATTCCCAAATGGGATATCTTAGTCAAGTTCTTGAGGGAACGTTGTCAAGCTTTGGAAGCTTGGACGTTAAATTCGCCAATGTCGTTAAAGACTCCCATCTCAACACCTCGATCGAAACAGTCATTCGTGGCCACATCCTCATCTATGAATAGTTCGTGCATTCTTTGCAAGGAATCTCATTCATATGTTGGCCAAATGCTCACAGTTTCTCGCAAAGTGCGAACGAGATCGTTACAATTTCGCTAAACAGAACCGTTACTGTTTAAATTGCTTGAATTTGTCGCATTCTGTTTCCAATTGTCCATCGAAATATTCTTGTAGGTTTTGTAAAGCAAAACATCACTCCGTGTTGCATTTTCGTAATAGTAAAACTGAATCGCCAGCAGCTTCACCGCAAGTAATAGTATCTTCAGTTGCACCGGTTCAGCCAAGTACTAACCTATCTTTCACAGTTAATCAGAAATTAACTACATCCTCTTCGACTCACGTACTGCTTTCCACCGTTCGGCTTTTATGTTAGAGATCGACATGGACGATTCCAAGCTGCTCGTGCTTTGATTGATACTGCTAGCCAGGCATCATATATCACATCTAGATGCGTCCAACGTCTTGGACTTCTTAAACATCGTCATGCGATTCCCATATATGGTATTGCTCAAACTACTACTAAGGTATCGCATAACGTTACCACCCAGATATCATCTTCAGAAGGTTCTGCCAGTCGCTTGTCTATTGAAATGTTTGTGTTACCACAAATTTGTGTTCAACTTCCTAGTCTACCTTTTTCGCCAGATTTATTGTCTGATGTAGATCCCAACCAATTGGCCGATCCTTTGTGGTATCAACCAGCTAACATAGATATCTTATTGGGACCAGATGTATGTCCGTACATTCTGATGCCTTCAACGGGTTGCATTTCTCAATTTTCCCCAGCCGTCATTAATACAATATTCGGCTTAATATTGCTCGGACCCATTTCACTGGATTCGATTCCCGCACGTCGTATTGAATCTTTACTTTGCGCGATTGATACTAGTCTAGACCTTACTCTTCGTTATTTCTGGAAAGTAGAGCAGGTTCCTTGTAAGATTTCGGAAACTCCAGAAAATATTGAAGCTGAACATAACTTCCTCTCCTCATTGTCGCGTACCCCCGAAGGTCGGTTTTGCGTTGCATTGCCGTTAAAGGGTACACCTCCAAACTTCTGTGGCTCTCGTGATATCGCTGATCGACGATTGTTGTATTTGGAAAAGCGTCTTTTGCGAACTCCTGAGCTATACAAAATTGTTATGTTGGATTATTTAGAATCGGGAGATATGTCGTTAGTTTCACCAGAAAATGTTCCACCTGATGGATACTTTATTCCTCACCATTGCATCTTAAAGACCGATAATTCGCAAAAGAAAATTCGCGCTGTTTTCGATGCTAGCACTAAGGATTCGAACCAGTTATCGTTGAATGATACCCAACCAATGGGACCTAAATTGCAAAGTGATATTGTGACTTTGCTATTGAATTTCCGCTCGAATCCCATTGTTTTAACTTGTGACGTTCGCCAAATGTATCGTCAGATTCTCATTATCCCTGAACATCGTAAACATCAAATGATCCGCTTTAGATTCGATTGTGAACAACCCATAGAGACCTACCAACTAAATACTATTATTACATATGGAGTATCTTCATCCCCATTTCTAGCTATTMGGACACTTGTTGAACTTCGCAAAATTGGTAGAGACACATATCCGTTAAGCTTCTGCCGCGRTAGATTCTTGTTTGTACGTTGACGACATAATTTGTAGTGTTCTTTCCCTTAAGGAAGCCATTGMACTGCAGAACCAACTAGTTCGTCTAATTAGCTCAGCTTGTTTTGAACTTCGAAAATGGTCATATAACTGCACGGAGTTGCTTGAACGAATTTCTGAAGAACATCGCATATGCCACACATTATCATTTGAATCCGATGGAATTTTGGCCTTGAGAATTCTGGGTTTACAGTGGCATCCCTCATTAGACTGCTTTTCATTCCACGTAACTCAGCGGGATGTAGGTTGCACGAAACGTGCTGTTGTGAACAACGACGATATTGCATAGCTTTATCTAGTTATTGTAACAGTTGGCTTGACTATGTAACTATGTAAAAGCTAATCAGTAACTAGGCAGAAAAAGTAAACAAGCTAATGTAAAAAGATTCTGTAATAAACTCCTCTTAAAAGTATTATTAATTATTAATCACTGAGCATCCTGACTAAAGAAGATAACATGGTGTCAGAAGTAAAGGAGCCGTGTAAGTTGGCATAAAATATAGAATGGATGGTTCCGTTCAAGATTGTGCTGGGAGAGCAAAACAAGAATAGAAAGTGAGGTAAATTGCACACCAAAATGCAAAATCCGTTTAAACCACCTAGCAATTTGGTTTTTACAGACTAATTTGTTAAAAAAGCTTGATTCTGTGAGCATTACTGACAAGCCCGTGAAAATTATAGATAAGAAAGATTTTATTACTAATAACAAGAGTGTTTTTGAAGGTACAGGTAAAGTACCGTTCAGATATAAAATAAAATTAAAACAAAATGCCATTCCTGTTATTAGTCCATGCAGGCGTGTTCCAGAAGCAATTAAACCTAGGTTAAAAGCGGCACTGGATGATTTAGAAAAACGGGGAATAATTGTAAAAAGAGAGGAGCAGACAGAGTGGGTAAACAATCTTGTAATTGTTGAAAAAGCAAATGGTTCTTTAAGGTTATGTCTGGATCCTCTTCATTTGAATAAATATGTATGTGATGATCAGTTCCCAATACCTACAATAGATGAACTAGGTTTGAAGTTGAAAAACAAAAAAAGTATACACTGTTTTAGATTTAAAAGAGGGTTTTTATCATGTTGCATTAGATAACGAAAGCAGTAAATATTGCACATTCTCCACTCCTTTTGGCAGGTACTCATTTAAAAGGCTACCATTTGGTTTAAATGTAAGTCCAGAAGTTTTTCAGAGAATGAATGAAAAGATATTTAGAGATCTGCCAATTGGAATATACTTTGACGATTTTATAATTGCAGGAGTCAATGAAGAGGAACATGATAAAATTTTAACAGAAGTAATAAAAAGAGCAGAGAAGTTTGGGGTAAAGTTTAATAAAGACAAGGTTCAGTACAAGGTAAAAGAAGTAAAATATTTAGGGCAGGTTTTCTCAGAACAAGGTGTTAGACCTGATCCGAGTTATGTACAAGCTGTACTTGAATTGGAAGAACCGACTTCTAAAACGGAATTGTTAAGAGCACTGGGAATGATAAATTATTTGAGTAAATACTTACCTAATTTATCTGAAATGCTATACACATTAAGACTATTAATACGTAAAGATGCAGATTGGGTTTGGGATAAACACCACTCTATAACGTTTTCTAAAATTAAGAATCTAATCGCCGAGATTACTACTTTACAAATATTTGATCCTAAAATAAAAATCGAAGTACAAACTGATGCAAGTCAAAATGGAATTGGAGGTTGTTTGTTGCAAGCTGGAAAGCCTGTAGCATTTTGCTCTAGAAGTTTAACGGATACTGAAAAAAGATGGGCACAAATCGAAAAAGAATTTCTTGCCATTTCTTTCTGTTTAACTAAGTTTCATCATTATGTATATGGTCGTAAAATTTTGGTTAAGACTGATCATAAGCCATTAGTGGCTATTCATTCCAAAGACATTTGTAAGGTATCAAATAGATTACAACGACTTAAACTGAAGTTTTTGAAATATAATTTTGAACTTGTGTATTTGTCAGGAAAATACATGTTTATAGCAGATTTGTTGTCAAGATCATTTAACAAAACCAAAGTAAAAGATGACCCAGAAATGAGTGAGGTTGTACATTCCGTGGAATTTGACATTAATGTTTCTAAGGAGAGATTAAAAATTTTAAAAGATGTGACTGAAAAAGATATTACTTTGGCAAAAGTTTTTGAATTTTGTACAACTGGTTGGCCACGAAATTTAAAAAGTATTAGTAGAGATCAAAATTTTTTATAAAATTAAAAATGATCTTCATGTAAAAGATGGTCTTTTATTTAATAACTATAAACTCGTAGTACCAACAGAACAAAGACAAATAATACTTAACAAATTACATACAGGACATTTTGGCATTGAGAAAAGCAAAGCACGAGCCAGGAAGTTGTTCTACTGGCCAGGTTTAGCAACAGATGTTCAGAATTTTGTCTCTAAGTGCATAACTTGTCTTAAATTCAGCAAAAATGTTCAAAAAGAGCCTTTATTACAACATGATAGACCAAATATTCCTTTTAATAAAGTCGCAGCTGATATTCTAACTAACGCAGGTAAAGATTAAGTGACGCTAATGGATTATTTACAGCAATTGGTTAGAGCTAGTTCCACTTAACTATAAAACTGCTTGTGAGGTTATTGCTAAATTAAAGGTTATATTTTCTCAACATGGTATTCCGAATACATTTGTTGCTGATAATATGCCTTTTATTTTGCTAAGTCTTGGAATTTTCAAGTAGTAACATCAAGTCCATTATATCCTAAATCAAATGGATTGGCAGAACGTGCTGTGGGTATTAGCAAACACATTCTTAAGAAATGTGATGATTCTGGTCAGGACATATATTTAGCTTTATTAGAATACCTTGTCTCCCCTTTAACAGGTTTAAATGTTTCCCCTTCAGAATTGCTTAATGGAAGAACTTTTAAAACTATTTTACCTGTTACAAATAAAACACTCTTGAGTAAACCTTGTATTGACCTGTCAAAAATTCAAATCAAAAGAAGAAAGGTAAAGGAGTATTATGATAAGCATGCAAAAGTTAGGTCGAAGTTCAGTCCTGGACAGTGTGTTACTTAAAAAAGAAAATGTTTGGGTCCCTGCTCAAATCAAAGCTGAACATGATGCTCCTAGATCGTACCTTGTCAGTGATGAGCAAAATAATGTCTACAGACAAAATTCTTTATTTATGAAGAATTCTCCAAATCAGTTTAAACCTAAATCATGTCCTGATAGTGACAATTACCTCATAGTGACCAACAATAAAATCGATTTAACCGATAATGGTGTTCAGCAGCCCAAGGGTGACAAAAGTGCTTCTCTTAGTGAAAATCGGGCTAATGATTATAAAACAAGATCTGGTAGACTAATTGTAAAGCCTCTTAGATTTAGAGATGCTTAAAATGTTTAGTTAGAAAGATCCTATGTTAATATGAAGTAGTAGTGTAACTATTGTAGTAGCGTTAGGTTATCTATTTCTTAAAAAAAAAAAGATGTAACAGTTAGTTGGCTTGACTATGTAACTATGTAAAAGCTAATCAGTAACTAGGCAGAAAAAGTAAACAAGCTAATGTAAAAAGATTCTGTAATAAACTCCTCTTAAAAGTATTATTAATTATTAATCACTGAGCATCCTGACTAAAGAAGATAACAGTTATCTTGGTTCACAAAAAATGTCAGTTTTATGATTGCATATGTCAGACGTTATGTGGTTACAATGGGTTGTATTTCTTATTAAAAGAGTTGTTTGGACCCCGTTGTCTTATTCTGCTGCACCGTTGATTCCTGTTTTCCGTTGTACATAATTAGACGTGCCCCTGTGACGGGTAGTTACAAGTGGGTGCGAGAAATTTGGCGACCGTGACAGGACGACTAAAATGGGTTCAACGGGAAAGCACCGCGACGTTCTACGCACTGCTTTCATAAAGGAGACCAGAAAACTAGAGAAACTGTTAAACAAGGCTGAACATAATGGAGAAGACAGGAGAGCGATCCAGGTTATATACGGAATGGTAGAAAAGAAGTACGGAACCATTCAAATCTTAAACGAAACCATTTTTGTATCCCTCCTGGAGGCCGACAGTACTGAGCAACAGTTGTTGGAAGAAGTAACCAAGAGAGATGAATACGAAAGACGTTTAACGGAGCTGAAGATACGCTGCGATGAAGCAATGAGGGTTGTGGCTGGCGTTCAATCTGCAAATCAAGGGATGTCTGACCCAGATAGCTTCAATAGACACAGCGTAAGCAACAATAAACGTAAATTTAAATTACCGCGAATCGAATTCAAAATGTTTGACGGTAATATCCGCGACTGGTTACCGTTCTGGGCACAGTTTCGTAAAATACATGAAGACCCTGATATTGACTTGGCGGATAAAATCGAGTGTTTAATTCAAGCTACGGTTGCGGGTAGTAAGGCTAGACAATTAGTAGAAAGCTTTCCGGCAGTAGGCGATAATTATATTAGTATTATTGAGGCCCTAAGATCGCGTTTTGGTCGGGAAGATTTACAGATAGAAGTACATGTACGTGAGCTACTTAAACTAATTGTTAGCAATGAATTAGAAACGCAGCTCAGATCACTCGAAACACTAGGCCTTGCGTCAGAAAAGTACTCTGCAATGATGTTCCCACTAATAGAATCGTGTTTACCTTAAGATTTGCTAAGGATCTGGCAGCGCGCAGGTCACCAGACGGTTTCGTTGAATGTGGAAGGTAATCTAACTACCGATTTTTGTGATTCGCTAGATAATCAGTTACGAAATCTAATGAACTTTTTACGAAAAGAAGTAGAGAACGAACAACGTATTACACTGGCGGCTGAAGGATTCGGGTTACGGTCAGAGAACAGAGTTCCCAATAAAGACAGGACTAAAAACCGCAAGCCTAGCAAAGCAATTGAAATTTTGTCCACAGCTGCAAATTTAATTAATTGTGATGTCAAATGTATCTTTTGTGAGGGTTCACATGAAAGTGATGGATGTCATAAAGCACAGAAGATGACACTTGAACAGAAAAAGAACGTCATAACGGAAAAAGGAGCCTGTTTCCGCTGCGTTAAAGTTGGTCACACCGCTCGAAGATGCCGTAGACGATCTAGGTGTTAGTGTGTACCAGAAGTCACGTTACCTTGATGTGTCCTGAATTACCTTCACATAAAAGGGTTAACAACATAGCTAAAGAGCCTGGAAACGATGATGCGTCTACACAGTTAGTTAAAGCTGAACAGTCGTTATGGAATTGCACCGCTGGTTATGTGTTCTTACAGACTCTGCGAGTGAAACTGAGGTATGGCCAGAGAATACGCGAGGTAAGAGCACTCATCGACTCTGGATCACAAAGGTCCTATTTACTTAAGTCTACCGCAGTTCAATTGGGATGTGTCTCGAAACGGAAAGAAACATAAGCTCACTGTTTATTTGGGGGAGTCATACAAGAATAGCATCACAATTGTTTCGATATAGAATTGCTTTATGGGACTTTTTCCTCAATTTGGAAGTACTAGATCAATCACTCATATGCCAAAATATATCTTCTTATCTCTACTGGCCCATGGATGAAGGAGTTGGAGCAGTTGAGTGTTAAGTTGGAAGACACAAGACGTGATGATCCAATCGAACTACTTATTGGGGCTGATATCGCTGGAAAACTTTATACAGGTCGAACTCAAATCTTGGAGTGTGGTTTGGTTGCAACAGAAACTCATTTAGGATGGACTCTGTCAGGGAAGATACTGGTTGCTAGTACAAATACAACACTATCTGCTCTTTCTCTATTGGTTCAAGGTGCAGCTCTTCATAATCTGCGGAATTTAGATGTATTGGGTATTACAGATCCTTCAGAGAAAAAAATCCGAGACGAAATGGCCTTAGCAGCGCGTGAGCTCTTCTTACAGACAGTGGCAGCAGACACCCAAGGTCGATATGAAGTACGATTGCCTTGGTTAGAAGGACACCCTGTCCTCTCAAGTAATTATGCCCTTGCAAAAAAAAGGTTGGAAGGCACAGTGAAGAAGCTACGTACTACTGGTTTTTTGAGACGTACAATGAAATTTTCAAAGAATGGGAACAGGAAAAGATCATCGAGGAAGTACCCCCAGGTCCGAGCAGCTTTAATGATCATTATTTGCCGCACAGACCAGTCATAAAAAATAATAGTGCGACAACGAAGGTTAGACCTGTGTTTGACGCCTCAGCACGAGAAAAAGATAAACCGTCAATGAACCAGTGCTTAGAGAAGGGTGTGAATTTAATTGAACTTATTCCTGTGATACTACTACGGTTTCGCACAGATAAAATAGGTGTTATTTCAGACATACGGAAGGCATTTCTACAAATTAGTATCCATGAAAAGGACAGAGACTTTTTAAGATTTCTGTGGGAAGATTCGACTGGAGTAGAAAAGATATATAGGCATCGACGTGTTGTGTTTGGCTTAACATGTAGTCCGTTTTTGTTAGGAGCCACCATAGAATATCAATTATCTGAAAAACCTCGATTATGGAATCCAGGTTCATCATACTCAGCTACAACTGTGATGAAATTAAGCAAGAGTTTCTATGTGGACAACTGCGTAACCAGTATGACCGATGAAAGCAGTTTGCAGCAATTTATTTATGAATCCATCAAAATCATGGCAGATGGCCAATTCGATTTGAGAGGGTGGGAGTTTTCTCACTCAGAAGTACCTAGTGAAACCAACACTCCAGTACTTGGATTGAACTGGAACACCCAATCCTATACACTAAGTGTGAGCGAGGGTGTTGTGAAAAGTGCTTGCGATATTCAAAATAAGAACATAACCAAAAGATTGATTTTGTCTATAGCACAACAGGTATTTGATCCCATTGGATTCACATGCGCAGCCATGCTTTGGCCGAAATTGTTGTTACAAAAAATGTGGGAGACTGGATTAGGATGGGATGAACCTGTTGATTCCAACACAAAAGATGTTTTTCTCGCCTGGGTTAGGGAACATCCATATCTGTTAGATATCAAGATTCCGCGCTGGATGACTTACTTGTTCAGGTGAACATGCAGTGCGTCTTAGGTTTACATACGTTTGTTGATGCTAGTAAAAGCGCGTACACCGCAGTTACATTTTTGCGAACTGAGGTAGATGATAAAGTCATTATACGTTTACTGTCTGCGAAAGCCAGAGTAGCACCTTTAAAGAAGATGACAGTACCCCGCTTAGAACTTTTAGCAGCTTTGATAGGAGCGCGTTTGAGTAATCTAAACAAGACGTTTTGGAAAATCAATGCACTTGCTACTTTTGGAGTGATTCTGCAACGGTTCTTAGCTGGATAAAAAGAAAAGAAGAATGGAGTCCGTTTGTAGGTAACAGAGTCTCGGAAATACGACTTTTAAGCACCGCAGAACAGTGGCGATATGTGCCCGGAAAGTTAAACCCTACAGATCTACCTTCTCGTGGCTGTTCTCCAAAAGAATTGAGCGACTCTTGTTGGTGGGAAGGGCCTGAATGGCTTTACGGCACAGAAGATAATATATGGCAGGAAGATTTAGAGTTTAACGAAAATGATATAATCGTGGAAAAGCGGAAGACAGTGGTGGCCAATTTTTTATGCAGTTCTTCAAATGAGTGGCACCTGGCATACTTTTCTAGATACACCTCTACCGTAAGAATGATAGCATGGATTAGGAGGTTCTTAAGAAATTGTAGACATCGTGAATAACGAAACAAAGGTTCACTATCGGTGAAGGAAATAGAAGACGCTGAACTATTTGTGTTCAGAATAATTCAGAGCGAGGCCTTTAACGATATAACCGATCCCAGAATAATTGGTTTGCAACCATTTCACGACAAACATGGTGTATTTCGGTTAAAGTCTCGTGTTTCAAACAGAGAAGACTGCGAAACGTTCCGGTTTCCTGTAGTATTACCTGGTAAGCATGTTGTAGTTAATCGTCTGATATTTGAAACGCACTTGTGAGCTTGCCATGCTGGAACTCAAGGTACTTTAAGTATTCTTCGAGAAAAGTATTGGATACTTGGTGGAAGGCGCACAATCAGGTCGGTGTTAACCAAGTGTACTATCTGCAAGAGATACAGTGTTAAACCGTTGATGGCTGACTCACCCTCGTTACCCCTAGACAGAGTGCGCGAATCGCGAACGTTTGAAGTGACTGGAATTGATTTTGCAGGGCAACTGTTTTTGAAAACCGGTGATAAGGTATGGATATGTTTATTCACCTGTGCGGTGTACCGCGCGGTGCATTTGGAACTCTGTACTTCTCTATCAACAGCATGTTTCCTGCAAGCATTTCGAAGGTTCGTAGCTAGACGTGGACGTCCCAAGACGGTATATACAGACCGGGGTACCAATTTTTGTGGCGCGGAAAATGTATTTAGTMAACTGGATTGGACAAAGATCTCGGAATCGATGAGCACACAACATATTTCTTGGCATTTTAATCCCCCTACAGCGGCATGGTGGGGAGGATTTTGGGAGAGACTGATAGGAATATTGAAGGGTTTGCTGCGGAAAATACTTGGTCGTGCATCACTAGTGTACGAAGATCTKTTGACGCTTATTTGTGATTGTGAAGCTGTAATGAACGTGTGAAAACTGTATGTTTCGTCTGATCCGAAAGATCTAGAACCGCTTACACCAGCAATGTTTTTGTGTGACCATTAAGAGGGTGGTGTAGCAGATTGCGATGCTGCGGATATAGAATCATTGTGTCGCAAAATCCAATATAAACAAACTCTCCGAGATCATTTTCGAAAAAGATTTCGCAACGAATATCTCGGACAATTAAAATTGTTACGCGGTGAAAACCTTTCTCGTCCCATGGAACTCAGAGAAATCGTGTTAGTGGGAAACGATAACGACAAACGGTTAACTTGGCCTTTAGGGCGCGTTATCGTATTACTACCTGGACGAGATAGAGTAGTGCGGTTAGCTCGTGTACCTACTGCTAGTGGTACTCTTTTACGTCCATTGGAATGTTCTACTGCCTTTGAGAAGAACCGCCAATTAAGTGAAGAGGATGCTACAAGTCGACTCAGCACTAAAGATACTACCGGGATACTTCCGGATGATGTAGAGGAGGAAAGCCAAGCAACTCCTTCAGCACATCCAGGCCGTGACTCTGGGAGCAGTCAGTAGTGCGGGTGTGTCGGGAGTGTGTAATGTGCCTTCGGGCGCTGATAGCAGAGTACCCGTACCCGTTGTTACACGTAGTGGACGAATATCAAGAAGACCGAAGCGTCTATAATAATGCTATGTTGCCGTTGTTCTTTTAATGTTTTGCTGAGTAATTTTTATTTTATTCTAAAAATTTCTCAGGGTGGGAGAATGTTGTGAACAACGACGATATTGCATAGCTTTATCTGGTTATCTTGGTTCAGATTGTTTTAGTAAAAAAAAAGTCAGTTTTATGATTGCATATGTCAGACGTTATATGGTAACAATGGGTTGTATTTCTTATTAAAAGAGTTGTTTGGATCCCGTTGTCTTATTCTGCTGCACCGTTGATTCCTGTTTTCCGTTGTACATAATTAGACGTGCCCCTGTGACGGGTAGTTACAAGTGGGTGCGAGAAAGTGCTATGCTATCAGAAATAGCGCGAATATACGACCCTCTCGGCTTCTTAGGCCCAATCACCTTCCTAGCTAAACGTTTAATTCAAATGCTTTGGATGTCAGGTACTGACTGGGACAATGAACCCCCTTTAGAGATCCAAAATGCATGGAATCGACTGAAAACAGAACTTCAATTGCTCACAACCGTTAAGGTACCTCGATTAGTATTTTCTCCGTCGTTGTCGTGTGAAATTCACCGTAGCGATTCAGTTGGTCATAGCTAAATCGAAAGTTGCTCCCATTTCTCGCCTAACCATTCCACGCTTGGAGTTGTGTGGTTCAGTTCTTTTAGCTAGACTCATCAGCTTAGTTTCTGCCTATCAGAAACTATCACCTTCGATTCGATATATGCTTGGACCGACTCCAGTGTCGTCCTGCACTGGATCAAATCGTCACCGCACAGATGGAAAACATTCGTTGCCAATAGAGTTGCATATATTCAAGAGCGCGTTCCGCCTCGTTGCTGGTATTATGTGCCCTCGTCAAGGAATGTTGCTGATATCGTTTCTCGTGGTTGTTACCCCAGCGAGTTGTTGAACATTTCCTCATGGTGGGCGGGACCCGACTTTTTGATCTTACCACCAGAATCTTGGCCTGATGAACGTGAGGTGCCAGATTTGCTTTCCTTTACTGACCCATAGCAACGTAAGATAACTCTCACAACGCAAAATATACTCCCTATTGTATCAACACTGTTGGATTCCCATACATCACTTCGTAAGGTTTGCGAAATTGTTTCATACGTTCGTCGCTTCATTTACTGGAAGTTGAGGAAAGCGCACCAGTATCCCTCTGGATCTCCTTCCAAAGTAGAATTTTATCAAACATTAATGTTTATGGTCAAGGTTATTCAACGACTAGTATCTTCTGATATCATTGAAATGGTTGTGWCCAGTGATAGGCGCGTAGAATACTTCATATAGATTRCGCCATTATCTACACRTAAACTATGTAATATTCTACTTTAAAARTCTACTGTAGAGAATAACGTTATGTAGATAAACAGCAAACTAGTAATATTTAGTACTTTTAACAGCTCCAAATGCCTCAAATGACGGTATTATTTTGTATATTATTATTATTTTTGTTGCTTCCTAACTAAACAAAATACTACTTCGTTGTAATTAAAATAACTAGACACACGTTAAACAACAATAACTTGTTTAGGCATACACTTGTTAGGGCCAGAAGGCACAAGCGTGCTTTGGAGCCCTCAATCAGTCAATGGGTTTTTAAATGACTGTAAACTATCATTTTATTATCTTTCTTGTCTATAAACGGAAGAAGACGGGCTATTATACCTAATATACTCGTAGAAGAAAAGACTACGAAACGCATGTTTTGTCCCAAAGAAGCAAGAAAACCGTTTGGGTATTCTGATGACTTACTAAAATAAGTTATGCAAATTTGTAATATAAATATTAAAAATCTGCAGTGCTTTAAAAAATTTTAAGAATTGACCCATAAAACACGGAAATTGGAACAAAATAATTTGCACAATACACTTAATATACAATAGCCAAAATATGCTCGTCTCATATTTTCTACTCAAAATCTACGCCAAAATGCTTTATCTACATTTTCTACGCGGGTAATGTAGAAAATTATAATTTACGCGTAAACGCCCATCACTGGTTGTGTCAAACCAGAAGCTTCCCAAGTGGTTGGCTAAGCTATCATCTTTCTTAGATCACGAGGGGATTCTTCGGGTAGGGGGACGACTCTCAAACTCTTCCCTGTCATATTCATCCAAACATCCCGCGTTGTTGCCTAAAGCCCATCGGTTGACTGAACTTCTCATTGTACAAACTCACTGTGATCATTTTCATACTGGTATCACTACCACACTATATCTGATTCGTCAGAATTTTTGGATTGTGTCTTCGCGCAGAGCTGTCCGGCATTACTTGTCTCGATGCAATCGATGCTTTCGGGTCAACCCCTCTACCTTTCAACCGATAATGGGCAATTTGCCTTCTCTTCGAGTTAGTCAAGCTAAACCGTTCCTTACAACAGGATGCGATTGTTTAATTTAGTCAATGTATTTGCAAATAAACAGCAGTTTACTTGGCTATATCTTTCATTATACAGTCCACTTTAATAACCAGCTTGACCTTCGATTAGGGTCCGTAAGTAATCCACAGTAGGAAGGCTTTTTGTTAATTTCACAAGTAAAGGAAAGCCTCGAGACGCGCACTGTATGTTTGAAACATCTTAAATGCAACACTTGTTGTGAAATGACGTATTGATTTGTAAAAATGTAGTAGTCCTTAGAAAAAAGTTTGGAAAATGACAAGTGTCTAATTTATCTGGAATTTTGAATTTTTAATTGTATAAACCACCAAAAATATATTTTGAATTGAACGGGTAGTTTAATTACACATTTTGTGGCGACCGTGACAGGACCTGGATTTTGGTGGTCTATAGAAAAGTACGTATTGTTTCTGGAAGAGAGGTGTAGAGAAGGGCTCTAGCTCGTGTCGTCCTCTTGGTTTGTATATTTGGAACACGAGTGGTGTGGCTGGATTTCTCAAATGGAACAACAATTAAAGAAGGGTCGTAGAATTCTTAGAGCGACATTTACAAAAACTTTAAATGAGCTAGAACGGCAGCTTGCAAGTACGGAACCGGACGAATGTAATGTCAAAATGTGTTTGGAAACTCTCAAAGAAAAATTCAAGAGTCTCCATGAAGTAGACGAGAAGATTTATGAAGCACTGTGGGAAGAGGATGCCTCTGAAGAGGATCTCATTAATGAAATGAACGCCAGGGATGAATACGGAAATAAGTTCAAGTTAACGAAGTTGTGTGCTGAGGAACTTTTAAACGACAAGGTGTTGGAAGAATGCCGTTCTACAGCATCACAAGGTAATTCTTCTGCGATCAGCATAACAAGTAGGCGAAAATTTAAATTACCTGCTATTGAATTAAAAAAGTATGATGGCGATATACGCGGCTGGTTGCCTTTTTGGGGTCAATTTAGAAAAATCCATGATGATGCGGATATAGAAGCTGTTGATAAAATACAGTACTTAATACAGTCCACTACTCCTGGTAGTAGGGCCAGACAGCTGGTTGAGAGTTATCCTGCCGTAGGTGAAAATTATGAGAACATCATTCAGTCGTTGAAATCGCGTTTTGGTAGAGAAGATTTACAAGTTGAAGTATACGTCCGTGAGCTGCTAACAGTTATAATTAACAATGCCGTATCCAATAATAAATTGGAACTGTCCGTTTTATATGACAAATTAGAAACTCAGCTTCGCGCTTTAGAAACATTGGGTGTTACATCAGATAAATGCTCGGCTATGTTGTTTCCTCTGCTTGAATCATGTTTGCCTCATGAGTTACTTACAGTTCAGGTCAAATATTTTTCGCGAAAACGATCCTTCACCGGAAATGCGTTTAAATGGGTTGATGGATTTTTTGAAGGGTGAAGTAGAAAATGAACAACGAATATCTCTTGCGGCTGAAGGTTTTGGTCTTGTAAATAAAACAGAAAAGGAGTCTTTAAAAAGTAGAAGACAAACACGCGAAGTAACAAAATTACCCAGCGCGGCTGGACTGGTAAATTATAATGTTAGCAAATGCATATTTTGCGATGGTAATGATGCCAGTGAGAACTGTTTTAAAGCGAAAAAGTTAACCTTAGATGAAAAAAAGACACCGGTTAGGAACAAAACTGCTTGTTTCTCGTGTTTGAAAATAGGACATCGATCTATGAGATGTCGAAGTGGTCTAAGATGTTTTATTTGCAATAAGAGACATGTAGCATTGATGTGTCCCGAATTACCAGCAAATAATACACCTAAAATTAAAGAAACGATGCCAGAATGCTGTGGAAATAATGAGCAGAAAAACGTAAATGAGTCAAGTCTTACAAATCATTCGAACTGCTATGTTTTTCTGCAAACTCTTCGTATACAAATCCTATCAGAACATGGATGTCGTGAAATACGCGCTTTAATTGACACAGGTTCTCAAAGGTCATACATATTAAAATCTACTGCTGAACAACTGCAACTTACGGTGAAAAGAACCGAAAATATTATTCATGGTTTGTTTGGAGGGTCAACATCGGAACAAAAACACAACTGCTATGATGTCAGGTTAAAAAATGGTAGCTATGCTTGTAGATTTGAAGCTTTGGATCAACCGATGATTTGTAATGATATTAAATCTGTTTATAGTGGACCATGGCTGGAGGAGTTGAGAGTTTTAGGCATAAGTCTTAATGATATTGACAATTCGTCTCCAATTGAGCTACTGATTGGTGCAGATGTAGCAGGAAAACTAAACACCGGGAGGATGCACAATTTGAAGTGTGGATTGGTAGCCACTGAAACGCTTTTAGGATGGACACTTATGGGAAGAGTACCTGTTAATAAGAGTTGCAGTACACTGATATCATTGTCTCTCTTGATGTCAAATATACCTTTGACTGATCTTTGGAATCTGGATGTACTGGGTATTACCGATCCTGTGGAGAAGAAATCTAGGACTGAGCTGGAGTTAGCAACCAGGGAATTCTTTCTGCAAACAGTACGTGTGAATCAAGAAGATTACCTTGGATTGACTGTCACCCTCCGCTTCCTCAGAACTATACCCTTGCCAAGATAAGATTGGATGTAACATTAAGAAAGTTGAATAATGAAACATTATTTAACGATTACGATGATGTTTTTAAAGAATGGCTTGGCGACGGTATAATTAAAAAGGTCGAAGGGATGGGAGATTATAAAAAAGAATGTCATTACTTACCACACAGACCGGTTGTAAAAGAAGGCTCAACAACAAGGATCAAACCTGTATTTGACGCTTCAGCACGGGAAAAAGACAAGCCGTCACTGAACCAATGCTTAGAAAAAGGTCTCAATCTGATCGAACATATACCAGCTGTTCTTTTAAGGTTTAGAGAWAATAAGATTGGCGTAATATCCGATATTAAAAAGGCCTTTTTGCAAATAAGCGTGTGTGAGGCGGATCGCGACTTTTTGAGATTTTTGTGGATCGATTCTGAAGGCAATCAAATTATATATCGACATGCGAGAGTTGTTTTTGGTGTGAATAGTAGTCCGTTTATATTAGGAGCCATGATAGAGCATCATTTGGTAGAATCTTTAAAGAAATGCGATCGTGATGATCAACCATATTCAACCGAAACCATACAAAGGCTCGCCAAAAGCTTTTATGTTGACAATTGCGTAACAAGTGTGCCTGATGAGGAATCTCTGCCTAAGTTTATTAGAGAATCTGTTGCTGTAATGGAAAGTGGTAAATTTGAATTAAGAGGGTGGGAGTCACCACAGTTGTCCGAAATTGAGAATACGCCAGTTCTTGGGTTAATTTGGAATATGCAGAAAGATGTTCTTACAATTAATCAAAACTGTTTGGAGGTTTCAGAGGAATTGATAATCAGCCTATAACGAAACGTTTAGTGCTATCTTTAGCTCAACGTGTGTTTGATCCAATTGGCTTCTGTTGTCCTGTGACCTTAAAACCTAAACTTTTACTTCAGCAAGCATGGAAAAAACAAGTAGGATGGGATTCTCCTCTCGCCGCAGAAAGTGAGCGTGAATTTTGTGGCTGGGTAAAAGAATTACATTATCTGAAATACATTAAGTTTACATACATTTTGTGATGCCAGTGCATATGCCTATTCGGCAGTAGTATTTTTGAGAGTGGTAACTGAAGGAAAAGTTACAGTTCATTTGGTAGCAGCTAAGAGTAGAGTTTCTCCCATTAGAAGAACGACTATACCCCGATTAGAATTGTTAGCTGCAGTAATAGGAGCCCGACTTTGTGATTCCGTGAAAGCGAATATAGGAGTCGAAGAAAGTTTTTTCTGGAGTGATTCTAGCACAGTATTGTTTTGGATATGTAGGAAAGAAGTATGGTCAACGTTGGTGCGAAATCGTATTTTGGAGATTCATAAATTGACTTCGTTAGATCATTGGCGTCATGTACCAGGAACACTTAATCCAGCTGATCTTCCCTCTGTTATATTATTGAGTGAATCCAGATGGTGGGAGGGTCCCAGTTGGCTCTATAAAGCGCCAGAAATGTGGCCACAAGAAAATGCTAATTTTGACGAGGTTGAGATTAATAGTGAAAAGAAAAAGAATCTTACTAATACTTTATTTAACAGCAATTCTGATGAGTTACATTTTTATTATTTGTTCCGAAGGTACAGCAAACTGTTACGTATGGTAGCATGGATTTTACGTTTTTCGTATAATACGAGAAATACGTCTAAGAAGCAAGGTACGATATCTGCAGAAGAGATCGCTGTTGCAGAAAATTTTGTACTAAAAATAACTCAGAAGGAAGGATTGGAAGGACAAAATCGCCAAAAGCTGGATACACTGGAAACATTTTACGATGAATTTGGACTAATTCGAGTAAAAACACGAATATGCGAAAGAGATGATAGTGTGCATTTTAGGTATCCAATCATTTTGCCTGCAAAACATGTGATAGTTAATATGATTATCAGATACACTCACGAAAGATCATGCCACGTTGGAACAAATGGATTATTAAATCTTCTACGCGAAAGGTACTGGATTTTAGGAGGAAGAAGATCGATACGAAATGTTTTATCTAAGTGTGTTGTATGCAAGAGGCAAAATGTTAAGCATTTTGAGGTACCGAGTGCTCCTCTACCAAAGGATCGTGTTCGCGATGCTGTTCCTTTTGAGATTACCGGAATTGACTTCGCGGGACCTTTATATTTAAAAACTGGTGAAAAAGCCTGGATATGCATATTTTCATGTGCCGTTTACCGT
>QCXZ01000137.1:38088938-38137486 GCA_025024175.1 Rhyzopertha dominica
GAGTCTTTAAAAAGTAGAAGACAAACACGCGAGTAACAAAATTACCGCAGCGCGGCTGGACTGGTAAATTATAATGTTAGCAAATGCATATTTTGCGATGGTAATCATGCCAGTGAGAACTGTTTTAAAGCGAAAAAGTTAACCTTAGATGAAAAAAAGACACTGGTTAGGAACAAAACTGCTTGTTTCTCGTGTTTGAAAATAGGACATCGATCTATGAGATGTCGAAGTGGTCTAAGATGTGTTATTTGCAATAAGAGACATGTAGCATTGATGTGTCCCGAATTACCAGCAAATAATACACTAAAATTAAAGAAACGATGCCAGAATGCTGTGGAAATAATGAGCAGAAAAACGTAAATGAGTCAAGTCTTACAAATCATTCGAACTGCTATGTTTTTCTGCAAACTCTTCGTATACAAATCCTATCAGAACATGGATGTCGTGAAATACGCGCTTTAATTGACAGGTTCTCAAAGGTCATACATATTAAAATCTACTGCTGAATTGCCAACTGGCAACTTTACGGGTGAAAAGAACCGAAAATCATTATTCCATTGGTTTGGTTTGGAGGTCAAACATCGGGAACAAAAACACAAACTGCTTATGATGTCAGGTTAAAAAATGGTAGCTATGGCCTTGTAGATATTGAAGCTTTTGGATCAACCGATGATTATGTAATGATATTAAATCTGTTTATATGTTGGACCATGGCTGGGAGGAGTTGAGCAGTTTTTAGGCCATAAGTCTTATGGATATTGGACAAATTCGTCTCCATTGAGCTACTGATTGGTGCCAGATGTAGGCTAGGAAAACTAAAACACCGGGAGGATATGCACAATTTCAAGTGGTGGATTGGTAGCCACTGAAACGCTTTTAGGATGGACACTTATGGGAAGAGTACCTGTTAATAAGAGTTGCAGTACACTGATATCATTGTCTCTCTTGATGTCAAATATACCTTTGACTGATCTTTGGAATCTGGATGTACTGGGTATTACCGATCCTGTGGAGAAGAAATCTAGGACTGAGCTGGAGTTAGCAACCAGGGAATTCTTTCTGCAAACAGTACGTGTGAATCAAGAAGATTACCTTGGATTGACTGTCACCACTCCGCTTCCTCAGAACTATACCCTTGCCAAGATAAGATTGGATGTAACATTAAGAAAGTTGAATAATGAAACATTATTTAACGATTACGATGATGTTTTTAAAGAATGGCTTGGGCGACGGTATAATTAAAAAGGTCGAAGGGATGGGAGATTATAAAAAAGAATGTCATTACTTACCACACAGACCGGTTGTAAAAGAAGGCTCAACAACAAGGATCAAACCTGTATTTGACGCTTCAGCACGGGAAAAAGACAAGCCGTCCACTGAACCAATGCTTAGAAAAAGGTCTCAATCTGATCGAACATATACCAGCTGTTCTTTTAAGGTTTAGAGAAAATAAGATTGGCGTAATATCCGATATTAAAAAGGCCTTTTTGCAAATAAGCGTGTGTGAGGCGGATCGCGACTTTTTGAGATTTTTGTGGATCGATTCTGAAGGCAATCAAATTATATATCGACATGCGAGAGTTGTTTTTGGTGTGAATAGTAGTCCGTTTATATTAGGAGCCATGATAGAGCATCATTTGGTAGAATCTTTAAAGAAATGCGATCGTGATGATCAACCATATTCAACCGAAACCATACAAAGGCTCGCCAAAAGCTTTTATGTTGACAATTGCGTAACAAGTGTGCCTGATGAGGAATCTCTGCCTAAGTTTATTAGAGAATCTGTTGCTGTAATGGAAAGTGGTAAATTTGAATTAAGAGGGTGGGAGTCACCACAGTTGTCCGAAATTGAGAATACGCCAGTTCTTGGGTTAATTTGGAATATGCAGAAAGATGTTCTTACAATTAATCAAAACTGTTTGGAGGTTTCAGAGGAATTGATAATCAGCCTATAACGAAAACGTTTAGTGCTATCTTTAGCTCAACGTGTGTTTGATCCAATTGGCTTCTGTTGTCCTGTGACCTTAAAACCTAAACTTTTACTTCAGCAAGCATGGAAAAACAAGTAGGATGGGATTCTCCTCTCGCCGCAGAAAGTGAGCGTGAATTTTGTGGCTGGGTAAAAGAATTACATTATCTGAAATACATTAAGTTTACATACATTTTGTGATGCCAGTGCATATGCCTATTCGGCAGTAGTATTTTTGAGAGTGGTAACTGAAGGAAAAGTTACAGTTCATTTGGTAGCAGCTAAGAGTAGAGTTTCTCCCATTAGAAGAACGACTATACCCCGATTAGAATTGTTAGCTGCAGTAATAGGAGCCCGACTTTGTGATTCCGTGAAAGCGAATATAGGAGTCGAAGAAAGTTTTTTCTGGAGTGATTCTAGCACAGTATTGTTTTGGATATGTAGGAAAGAAGTATGGTCAACGTTGGTGCGAAATCGTATTTTGGAGATTCATAAATTGACTTCGTTAGATCATTGGCGTCATGTACCAGGAACACTTAATCCAGCTGATCTTCCCTCTGTTATATTATTGAGTGAATCCAGATGGTGGGAGGGTCCCAGTTGGCTCTATAAAGCGCCAGAAATGTGGCCACAAGAAAATGCTAATTTTGACGAGGTTGAGATTAATAGTGAAAAGAAAAAGAATCTTACTAATACTTTATTTAACAGCAATTCTGATGAGTTACATTTTTATTATTTTTCCAAGTACAGCAAACTGTTACGTATGGTAGCATGGATTTTACGTTTTTCGTATAATACGAGAAATACGTCTAAGAAGCAAAGTACGATATCTGCAGAAGAGATCGCTGTTGCAGAAAATTTTGTACTAAAAATAACTCAGAAGGAAGGATTGGAAGGACAAAATCGCCAAAAGCTGGATACACTGGAAAACATTTTACGATGAATTTGGACTAATTCGAGTAAAAACACGAATATGCGAAAGAGATGATAGTGTGCATTTTAGGTATCCAATCATTTTGCCTGCAAAACATGTGATAGTTAATATGATTATCAGATACACTCACGAAAGATCATGCCACGTTGGAACAAATGGATTATTAAATCTTCTACGCGAAAGGTACTGGATTTTAGGAGGAAGAAGATCGATACGAAATGTTTTATCTAAGTGTGTTGTATGCAAGAGGCAAAATGTTAAGCATTTTGAGGTACCGAGTGCTCCTCTACCAAAGGATCGTGTTCGCGATGCTGTTCCTTTTGAGATTACCGGAATTGACTTCGCGGGACCTTTATATTTAAAAACTGGTGAAAAAGCCTGGATATGCATATTTTCATGCGCCGTTTACCGTTGTGTGCATCTTGAACTGACGATGTCTTTATCAACACACGGATTTTTACAGGTTTTACGTCGGTTTGTAGCAAGACGTGGACGACCAATTGTCATATATAGTGATAACGGTACAAACTTTGTCGGTGCTGAAAACGCGTTCGGTCGATTAGATTGGAAGCAAATCATTGACGATACCGGAGTGCAACGTATACTTTGGCACTTCAACCCACCAAGTGCTCCATGGTGGGGAGGCTTCTGGGAACGATTAATAGGCTTCACGAAGCAGCTCTTAAGAAAAGTTTTGGGCAAGACTTCCTTGCATTTTGAAGATCTTTTGACTGTTTTATGTGATTGTGAGTCCGTTATTAATTCTAGACCACTCACATATGTTTCTAATGACCCTAAAGACCCAATGGCTCTCACACCAGCTATGTTTTTGAGGGATGCAATGAAAACAGATATGGCTGATGTTGACCTAGTAGAAGGGGTATCGTTAAATAAAAGAATAGCCCATATCTACAAAGTACGAGAAACCCTCCGTAAAAGATTTCGTATTGAGTATTTGGGTCAGCTGAAACTTTACACTAAAAAGCTACCTGATTGACAAATTAGAATGAATGAAGTGGTACTAGTTGGAAATGACGACAGTAAACGTTTAAATTGGCCACTTGGCCGAATAATATAGAGCTTCTGCCTGGGAAAGATGGGAAAGTTCGTTTGGTACGAGTGAAGACGACGAAGGGACAGCTGCTCCGTCCAGTGCAACGCATCTATCCCTTAGAATGTGTCGACTCTACGGAGGAATCTATCAATAAAGGTGATTGTGCGGGAGTGCCTGAGGTTTCTATTGACCTCAAAAGCAGAGTACCCGAAAATAGTGTAAAGACTCGCAGCAGGCGTACATCGAAAATGCCTGAGAGATTCAGTTAGATTTGTTCATGATAATTATCTTTGTTACATTTGCATTTTGTATATTACTTGTTGATGTGAGGAACAGTTATATTCAGAAATGTTCCTCAGGTGGGAGTATGTTGTGAAATGACGTATTGATTTGTAAAAACGTAGTAGTCCTTAGAAAAAAGTTTGGAAAATGACAAGTGTCTAATTTATCTGGAATTTTGAATTTTTAATTGTATAAACCACCAAAAATATATTTTGAATTGAACGGGTAGTTTAATTACACGACAACACTAGTGCCGTAAAATAATCCCCAGGCAACGCAGTGTGAATATTGAAATGAAACTTACGTTTGCTAATTGAGTAGCACGAATCCCTTCTCGTTGGAACCACTGATGTGATCGGTTTTTGTTTTAGGTTGTGTCAAAAAGCATTTGTAGCCACTCTTAACATATTTGTAAGACACAACGAAACACAGTTTTATATATATTTTTACACAACAGCAAATCCAATAAAAAAACAATTCAATACTATAAGGAACTTCTAAGCTAGTTAATAAGCAAAAATATGAGGTTAGAACTGAACACAAAGCTACGAGCTTTGTATCTAGTCGTAACCAACAAAAACTATTGACAACGTCGCGTTGAATACTGGCCGCTATTGGTGTTATCATTTGCATGGCGGAATATAAAACTGCATTTTACAGAAAACCACCACTTTTGCAGGTATATTATGTTGCAGTGACATTCTAGAACATACTTGCATGGAATCAGATCGGCCTGTGTTGTAGGCGGTTAAAAGTAAAAGGTGACCAAAATATCTAAACACATTTACATTTTGATGTACCGGAGACATTCGACAATATTAGTGAAACGTCTTGCGTAATTCTTATTAATATAGCATCTTAGTCTCGCAAGCGAATGTATCAGAGATTATTTCCGAGCCCATCCCATAAAAAAACTTTCCTCGTACAAGTAATGGAAAGACAAGGAATAAAGTTTAATCAGAGCATTAAACGACGGAGGATAAAATACAAAACTTTATCTAAGCTTTTCTGGTTGCTCGGATCTGTCAAGTCGCCTTTGTCCCGCTGGAGTAGATTTCCAAGTTCCGACTGCCGCAATGGATGTGCCTGGTGCTTGCCATTTTGCCTAAACGTTACCACTAGTATATCCCGTTTTTATATTAAGTAATGTGTAACACTGCTCAAAGTATATATTTATAATTTCCGTTTTGGACATTTAACTAATTTATTTTATCAACTTTATTTCGGCGTTAAATTCGCTACACGTTTACGTACATCAAAAGAAACAACATTAAGAACAGCTGTTGTATTAGGTTTTCAGCTTCCAGCTTCCCTTCAAGCCAAGTGATATTTTAGAATAGTCGCTACGCACTGAACGCATATTATACATATTATTAACGGGTGCAGAAAAATACTCTAGTGCTGTGAATAACTGAAGCTGAACTCAGTTTGGCATGAAAAGCTAGAAATGCTTAGGTTACTTATTTAAGATTGCGTGTCGATTGCAATAATTGTTAGAGTTAAGCAACCAAAACTGCAACAATTACAAGACGTAGAAAGCAGCCTCGGATCTACGAAGCAATTATCACGTCCCACTGCGATTACACAAACTATAAATTGTGGTATATTTAAAATGACCTTCCAACGTCACAATCGCGAGACTGCTTGTGCAATATTTCACACTTGCTAGATCTTTCGTCTGTTGATAAATTTTTCAGAATGTTCTATGAACTTCGACTTCTCGAAACGTCTATTTCACATCTTCACCGTGAAACCGTTACGGCAATGTGCCACACTTGGAAGTTCTTTGATGAATTTCCAGAATGTTCTATGGACTTCTAGAAACGTCGGTTTTTAATATCTATACTTGAAAGTTGACCTCGAAACATTGATTTTTGACGGTTACGGCAATTTGCCACACTTGTTAGTTCTTTCGTCTTCTATTGAATGTTATGTGGCCTCAAAATGTCAATTTTCGACATCTCCACAAAGTTACGATAATGTGCCACACTTAGTGGTTTTTTCGATTTCTATTGAATTTTCTAGGTTCTCGAAACTTCGCTTTTCGACATCTCCACCGCAAGACAGTTACAGCAATGTACCACACTTGGAAGTTCTTTCGTCTTCTATTAAATGTCCTTGAATATTCTATGACCTTCAAACCTCTATTTTTGACATTCTACCGCGAGACAGTTTCGGCAATGCCACACTTGAGGTTTCTCTAGTGTCCAGTCAAATTTTCTAAAATGTAATTCTGACCTTACCAAAACATCAATTTTTGGGACCAAATGCCACACTAGAGAATATCCCGTTTTATATTGAATCTTCCAGAACAGTCTATGAAATTCTCGAAACGTCAAACATTCCACTCACCTCCGAAGAATTTTTCAGAATATTCGCACTACCATAACTCCCAATGCTCACACCCACTCGAACTAAACTGCTAACGGCTGCGTTTTCCTTTATATTGCAATATCGCACACCCATAACTCCCCAATGCTTTCACCAACCCTGACTGAACTGTTAATTATCAATAGGGGAAGCGGGCTATCCACCCCTACAACCGCGAGTATGTGGAGATTGCAGATCATAATGACCATATACAGGCACATGATAATATTGCTTCGCTTTTATTTAGATTATWCCTTTAGTTTATACCTTATCAAGTGAAAACGCTGCTTTATTACATTATTTTCATATTTTAAAAACAGAACGAGTTCTATAATGTTTGCTTAATTTTTAACATTTCCTCAGACTCTTCCTAGTGTGACCATTTGTGGCACCTTTAATAGTTTACGAACGATGGTGGTAACGAACTACAACAAATTTCGGAGTTTTATGTCATCTGTTAGCAAAGAACTGGCATGACGACAAAGCCACCTAGCTGCCTAAACGGGACCTGCTTTCTTTAGGAAGCGACCTGTGTTCTGTCAAATTAAAATGTACTTGACAGCAGCACTCTTTGCTTTTGGGTAGGAATAACCGACATACATTTAAATGTATGCCTGTGCTGTGCTGCCTGCGCCTCATTCAACTACAAGTGATCTAAGTAAGAATTTAGGATGGTAATGCCATCTGTCAGCATTACACCGACATGATGACAAAGCCACCTAGCTGCCTTAACGGGAACTACTCCCTAAAGGAAGTGACCTATAGCCTGACAAATTGGCATGCAACTGCATGCTTCAATTTGACAGCAGGCCCCCACGGCACTTTTTGCTAACGGGCAAGAACCAACATACATTAAAATGTATGTCTATACTGTGCTGTCTACACCTCTACCAACTGCAGATAGTACTATTTCGCTGTCATTACAGCTCATCAGTGCAGTTTAGGTCTAGTGTAGACAACACGGCATAGCACTGGTCCTTTAGGAAGTAGTTCCCGTTAAGGCAGGTAGGTGGCTTTGTCATCATGTCGGTGTAATGCTGACAGATGGCATTGCCATCCTAAATTCTTACTTTCATCATACCATTGCTTTAGTATATAAGCAAAACCAGTTCTATGCCGTGTTGTCTACACTAGACCTAAACTGCACTGATGAGCTGTAATGACAGCGAAATAGTACTATGTGCAGTTTGGTTGAGGTGTAGACAGCACAGCATAGACATGCATTTTAATACAAGTAGATCTGTTCGCTATCACTATAGGTTATCAGTGTAGTTTAGGTCTAGTGCAGTGTAGACAGCATGCCAAGTTGATAGAATACAGGTCACTTCCTTTAGGAAGTAGTTCCAGTTTAGGCAGCTAAGGTGGCTTTGTCATCATGTCAGTTTTTTGCTGACAGATGGCATTGCCATCTACTTTTCTGCTAATACCGTACTAATTTTTTAATGTGTTGGCAAGACTAGTTCTATTTCGTCAAGAGTGCTCGGTGGCTATGCCATAACCAAAATGAGAAATGAACTCACCACTCGAGGACGCCAAAAAGGAACAAACATCTTGCGATTTTCCTGCCCAAACTTTTAACTGCTAACGACGACGAGCATAAAAGACAGTGGCTCCACTAACCGAAAAGCGTAGGCTACTAAGCTCCATTCATACGTGTTTTAAATTTAAAAACTTTGTGTGTGGTCATTATGGAGAATTGCTGCACTTTAAACTACGGACGATAGGTAATTTGAAAGTTTACATTCAACAACAGACATTTTGAAGCCTTCTGTTTACGGAAAAGATTTGGCAATTTGAGATGGAATTGTCGTCACCTTTCGGCTAAAATTGAAAATTTAAGTTGAATTTGAAGAGGAAACTGCCCATAGGAATCGCTTTCATAGTAACCATTACTCATACGTTGGGTCGAAGCATTGATTCCCAGTGTCGCATACTGACTTGAAGACCACCAACTATTTGTATATTTACAAGAAATGTAGCTATCTAATTGTTCCATTCCAACTGTAAATGCATATTGTAAAAATGTTGATTTATAAAATAAACCAGGCCATATTAAATTTTTTGATTGAGAAGCACATTATTAGCAGTATTAACTTTTCTCGTTTTGCAGATACTCATGTCCGAAAGCCCGCCATGTTTAGTGTAGGCTTATATTTGAATTTCTAGTGAACAAAATACGGTCCACTCTATCACTGCTATTTAAACTCAGCACCTCCGCTTGCTTTTCGGCAGTATTTTATATTTTAGTAAAGACCCCATCACAGATACTTTTAAAGCTGCAGAATTCTTCTAGTCCTTTATATAATTACGTTATATTAAGCTACTGTTATGTTCTTGCTAACTTTCTAATAAAAGTGTTTTGTCAGCCTCATAGTTTTCTCCTAAAGCTGCATTATGATGACGCAAGTCCATTTATTGAAGGCTACCTAGCAAATTGGTGCAATATGGGTTAAGAAGACAGCAAACGTGACTTTTTTATACACTTCGGTGTGGACAAGGGCAGATTACCCTATCCGGCTGAGGTAGTCGTTGTTGTGGGACCTGGAAGTGCGATGCAACGTTTTGTTAATTAGCTATTGTTATTATTGTTCGCTGCAGTGACATTTTCCTGTTTCGATAGACTGTGGTGATTACCCTGGTAGTAGGCCGGCTGTTGTGTCAGTGTTGATTAGGTGCTTGCTATAGTTTGTTTATCAGAGAGTTAATGTGCTTGTTCAAAGATAGGTAGTTGATATTGTTCTTATTTACAAATGTGCTCTAACAAGAGGCAAAACACTGTTTACAAGTTGAGAACTCACCGCCGATGTTTTCTTTATTTATATGGCAACTAAACATTATGGTCAAGTAAAAAATGGCGAAACCAAATTTTAACTAGCGTTTTTCTTTTGACACCTAACAATACATACAACTTTATTGGCGTTATTGATAAATTACAATGTTGAAAAAATTAATTAAACAAGGATTAGGAGAAGGAGGCATAGCAAATACAGTACGTTAAGAAACAAAACATAAGACAATAAAACTACAAGATAAATTAAATTTTACCATTAAACGTTGCGCTGCTACAGTTTATCTACGTTTAATGCGGCATAAAAATTTAACCGCCCACCTACCAACGTGAACCGAATGCTAACTATACACCGAAATGCCCTTTTTATAACGTGTAGCGCGTAAAGAGCTAAATCCGACAGAAATTTATGGCAATAGTCAATACGGCTTTTATCAACCTTCACACTTGGCTGTTTATTACTCGTCTTCTATTCTTTTACTACCGGTTTGTATTAATGAACAATTATCCACACCCTGTGGCGAGCTTTCTCTTGAAAATGGCCAATTAGAGAAACCACAGAGGCAATACGAGTACGCTACAACACTGCTTATTTATTTAATGTGGTATTTGTGGAGGACTGACTCGACTGCCATACTAAATGTTATGTTGAATATCGAACATGTTAAAGGGCACAATAATACCTAACGTCCGTAAACACAATAAAGGCTTGCCGAGAATGCGTATACAAAAAAATTTTTGTTCCGGCGAAATTTTTATTTTTTGATGACACTTTTACTGTACGCTTTTCATTATACCATAACACACAGCACACTTGAGAAGAAAGGGACATTTATTAACGAAACAAAACTTATGTGTCGGACAAATCAGATATCTAAGAGGACCAGTATTTTAACAATACACTAGTTTATCTTGTTGTTTTTAGGAAAACAGACAGATTATCTCATTCAGTTCTCTTATAACTAATATACGTTTGTCGTGATTGTAGACGTCGGCAAACTTTGGTATTGTGCCGTTTGTTTAATCGTCCGATCGTTTAGACATGTATGTATGAGTAAAATTACTCCAACATGGACCCTGCGCTGCCCCTTCTGCATTTCAACACCAACGTATTTTAAACGTGCTCAGCCCTTGAATAGGTCTATTAAGAAATATTTGTTTTATTTGGTACGAAGCTTCGTCCAAAACTGAATCGATACAATCAAACAAGGAAATAAAGGTTACGTTTAAAAGTTCATGTCAGTTGACAAAAAGATGACAACCGCGACCTTTTGAGACTGTATTTTGTATACATAAAATGCAACGCCAACGGATTTGTTCTGTATGGGTGCGTAACCTGTGCACCCGCTGGATTTTGTCAGGCAACGAAAATTATAGAGGTGAATAGAACCATAAGGGGTTCAATTTTGATACATCACATAAATGTTATCCTTATCAGGGTGCACTCATAGATGTTTCACTGACTAAAAAGTTTTATGGTAAACTCCATCCATTAGATTTATGAATATTGAGCTTTTTTAATTCACCCCACCTCTCTTTGACATTACACTTACTTAACTTAGCAGTCGTTAGACTTCGTAGCTGCTTGTAGTATGCCACAATTCTGCTTTGCTCCTGTTCGTTTACATTTCATAAGTGCTGGTCCCTCAATTTCAGAATTACTTTTATATTGTCGGTTATCCAAGGTGCATAGGATCCTTTTTAAATATTTTTATTACTACCAAAGCATGTTTGTCAAAAACTTTTATAATATAATTCAGAAACGCAAGTAGTTTATCATCTATATCCTCTATGTAGTAAATATTCCATGGGATAAGTTAATGTCGATACAAAAATCATTAGCATCAAAGTATTTAAATGATCTAAAAATTTAACGTTAGACAACACATCACCAGTCACCTACACCATACAGTATATGATCATGTGTTCTGATTTATTAAAACTAGATCAATCATAAATTGCAGTACCTACATTCATTACAAGAAAAACTGTAAACACCAGAAACATTTAAGGGTTGAATCTTTTCTTTGCTATGGACTAACTGGGATACTGTAACCAGGTTTGGGTTAAGCGAAATACATATTCACTCTGCTGCAGCAGATCAGAAAAAGGAGCAAATCCATTCAGGATGAAACGCATGTGCGTTAAGATGTGATACTGAAAGATGCATAAATAATCTTACATAAAATAAAAGCCGAAGGAAAGGAAATACAAGATTATGATAAATTAAAGATTAAGTTTAATCTAAATTGTGCATATTATACAATACGAAATATGAGTGGGAGTAAAAGTAACGAAGGAATGGTTTCCCGAAAAATTAACACAGCCACTGCTTAACAAATAAAACAGTTCAAAATGACAAGGAACTATTTCCTAATTTTATCATTATACTGCACACTACGAATGGATACGTTCGTCCCTTCAGATTTAAATGTCCTTGGTATGTCCAAAAATTCTGCTTGGCATAACCACAACAGCTCCAGCCTCCTTTTAGTAAGGTCTTCTAATATGATCGTATTCGTTCCCTTTAGCGATCGATTCGGGCGGAAAACATTATTTCGGATTTTCCGGGAAACAAACCTAACAATTATTTGACGAGGTTTTCCTTCACTTTTCGGTGCAATACAATGGCAAATCTGAAGTATCGGTATCCGGATGTTTCATAACATCATAGAATACTCTGAGTACTTTTTTCCTCTACATTTTCATCTGTTACCTCTGGTACTCCTGATAATCGCAAATTATTCTTTTTACCAAGTAGTTCTGTCATCACATTTAACCAGTAGCACTGCGTTATCTTTGTAAGCATCCATCAATTTCTTCTCTGTCTTATTTTAGCTATTGTTATTTTCTGCCTATTTTATCCATTATCAGAAAGCAAGTTGATACCCGAACTTGAATAGTTTTTTCTATCCGGGACAAAATCATGCGTCAAAGTGCGAACCGAATGCGAAATGCTAGCTGCATCATCATTACACATATTCTTATCTATAATAAACGCAAGATGCTGCCGTGTACAACATTGCGACAATTAAAAATTGCACGCATTATTTTAACCCTTATGGAGTTATAACACCTGGTTGAAATTTTGTTATCCGGCTTCGCTCAGTAGACTGTCGTGGGTCCTTTTTATATAGTATTATTTTACTTTGAAATATGTATATGGATATTAAAATGCATGTCTATGCTGTGCTGTCTACACCTCAACCAACTGCAGATAGTACTATTTCGCTGTCATTACAGCTCATCAGTGCAGTTTAGGTCTAGTGTAGACAACACGGCATAGAACTGGTTTTGCTATATACTTGTATATGGATATTGTTATGTAAAGGGCTTCACTGAATCTTTCTATACATGGAAGATTCAGAAACCAATTCCAAAAAAACAGCTTGAAAGAATTGAGTGTATAATAGGCTTTAATTATATCACAAGTCAATAACGTCCAACTATCTAATATGAAGTTGATACAAGTGTTTGAATAGGTAACCTTCGTAAGGCTTTACTAAGATCTCACAATTTATGATAAATTTATAACTTTTATAAGTTTGAAACTTTAGATTAATAAAAAGGATATAATATAAACTTAAATATATATGAAAAAGTCTACGGGTCACGGTGCCGAGTGTTAATCAAAAATGTACCCGTTTCAAATTTTAGCACTTATCTTGAGTGTTTGTTTTTCGCCTTTTCAGCCGCCTTATGGAACCTGAGATAGCAATACTCTGTGTTGATTTGCCTCAATAGGAAAACCTCAGTACCGATTCTCTAGTTCTTCGCACGGTAATTGGGTATTTGCCATGTATTTATATTTTATTACATTGCATATTAATAGGTAGCATCTAATCCACAAAACAGCTGTGACAGCTTATAAATTCGAAAAAATGGATCGTAAGGTGTATTTTTGATACTAAAAATGTGAATATTTAAAGGGACCGCCAAAACGGGAACATATTGGCCGTGACGTCAGATCTCTTGTAAATGGCCGCTTGTTTTTACATCTGGGGTCAGCGCGTTACGCGTCAGCCTCAGCCCGTCAATTTATCAGTTTGTGGTTTGCGTTCATTTTGTGACAAGCAAATTAAAATACGCCCAGAAAAGTGAAATACTTATGAGTTACGACTTCTGAAGGCATGTTCATTGTTATGGAATTTGTGTACAGCGACGAGCGGTTCAACGCGGCGACGATGAGGAACGTAAAAGCAACAGCATAAGTGAACTTTTTATCAAATTATCGTAGCATTGAAAATTTTATCACAGTGGCTTGTTGGAAACATACTATTTGGAAGCATAAAAATGTAAGAATCAAAAACGTACCCTAAACTTGACATTTATCTTAGAGGTCAGAATAAACATAAATTGCCATTTATTTTCGGTGCTGTTGCGGTTCGTTTCCGGTCTGGCTCAGTCTAATATATGGGGAATAACGTCGTTCTTTATTATAAGATTTCCCTCTATCAACTTAAAACGCATATAATTTTTCATATACCCTTCAAGCTATAACAAAATGGAAATTGAATGGTAAACACTTATAACCCCAAAAAGAATAATAAATCTTTCAGTAAAAATTAAGATGATCTTTACAACAGAAAAACAAACTGCAATTTCGGCATACCACGTCTAGGAGCCTTAAACAACTTATTCATACGTTGATAATCTCGAGGAACGGTTACAAAAATTTTTTTAACTGTACTGACTGAAGTACTATTATAACCATGTACAAAACAACACTTATTTTGTTTTCCATACAAAATAGATGCTTGTAAAACTACACAAATCACTTTTTGGTGCGACCTCTTACACCGTCCTTTCAATAAACACCACACAGAGGCATTTCCAATACAAGAATGATACTACACCATTAAACAGCACGCTCCTCGGTAATGTTTACATGACACTTGACGTCACGAGTTGAATAATCTTGGATAGAAGCGTTTTGGCGGTGACTCCTAAGATTCGACTTTCAGACCTGAAATTCTCTACCTACAAATATTTTTTTTGTTTTTTTAACATGGTGTGCGATATATATGCACTTCAATATTCATTTTACGTAGTTTGTAAAAAAAGTGAAAATACCCAATTGATGTGATAATTCTAGCTGCGTTTCCAAAAAAAGAAGATATTTTCGTGTTCTGGAATACTATGTTGGAAACAACAATGGCAACGTTGAGACGTTTAATGGATGATATATAATACAAGTACTCGTACATACGTACGATCCAACTCCCATAAAAGACACAGAGGGTGAAATTTCCGAAAACTGAAGAAAAAATAATATAGCTCTCTTTGGCGTGAAGGAATAGATAAAATTTACAGCAGCACAGAATTTGTATCTATTCAACGATGGCTCGAGGAGAAAAAGTGGCACTTGATTTGGCTACGGCCGTACTCGACGAAGAGCTGCCAAATAATAGTCAAGGTAGGAAATTTACCGAAACGAATCGCATGAATTGGCGGGGCAGTGAGACGCTGAAGGATATGATAAGATATAGTATATAGATGTTTATTTTGTGGAGTCCTTCTAATTATTATATATGTTTATTTTTGTAGGTTTAGGCTCCTAATATGTAAAATTAAAAAACTTTGTGTTTGTGTGACGTTTGGATCTTTTATTTAGATCTTTTTCGAATACAAATATGTCACAACTGACAAAACTGACAATTAATTAATTTGACATTTACAGTTTTGATGTTAATATAAAATGTACCTTGGAGTTCGTTCCAATGCTATAATAATTTGAACATCAAATCCTAAAGTGTGAGTGTTTATGATCGTGATTATGAAGTTGGTATGTGTTTGTGTTTTTAAATGATGTTATTGAAGGTGTTACTTAGTCCTTTTATGTCTGTCCTGTCGTTTACACGTGTAAAAACTTCCAAAAATTGTCTTTTATATCTATGTGGTTCTGTAGCAATAACTTGGGTGTTATCGAAATCGAAAGTGTGATTAGTTATTTCTTGACGTTTTTTCAAAGCAGTATAGTTGTTATTTTTATGTTGTTGTATTCTGTTTCTTAAGTATTGTTTTGTTTGTCCTATAGATTGTTTATTGCAGTCTTTACACTTTATACTGTATATAGTGTATGTTCTTGTATCGTGTGGTGTTTTTGTTTTTAATGGTGTGTACAATTGTTTAATTGTTTTTATTGATTTATATGTAGTTTCTATATCATATGATTTTAGTATGTTTTTTTATCTTTTGCGTAAGTGGTGGAGTATAGGGTACGTACGTTATATTTGTGGTCTTAACTTGTTTTTCATATAGCATGCTATTATACATTTTTTCTGTTTGTTGTTTTATGGATTTGTGTATTAGTTTAGTGGGGTAGTTATTTTTTAATATTTTAGTTATTGTGTGTAAACTTTCAATTCTATTTTCTGGTCTAGTTAATTTTATTACTCGGAGTATTGCACTCTTCAATAGAGCTAAATTTTGTTTGTAGGGGTGATTAGACTGATAATTTAGGAATCTTCCTGATGCCGTTTGTTTTGAGTACCATTTTGTGATAATTTTGTTATTTTTTTTAATCAATGTAAGTTCAAGATAGTTAATTTTTTTTGTTCTCTGTTTCTATAGTAAATTGTAATTTTGGGTGATAGTTATTAAATATATTTAAAATTTCATTCGCTTTATTTTCCGGTATTACCAAAAACAGATCAATTACATATCTTGTATAGTTTTATGAAATTTACTTTGTTTGTTATAGTTGTTTCTAAATCTTCCATTATTAATTGCGCTATACTGCTTGAGATGGGGGATCCCATTGCCACTCCATAATATATCAAAAACAGAATTTATAAAAGCTTTAAATTTTACATTATTACCAAATTATATTCAATTTAAAAATAACTTTTATAAACAAATATATGGAGTGGCAACGGGATCCCCCATCTCAAGCAGTATAGCGCAATTAATAATGGAAGATTTAGGAACAACTAAAACAAAGTAAATTACATAAAACTATACAAGATATGTAGATGATCTGTTTTTAGCAATACCGGAAAATAAAGGACATGAAATTTTAAAAATAAATAACTATGATCCAACTATGACCATAGAAACAGAGAAGAACAACAAAATTAACTATATTGACCTTACATTGATTAAAAAGAATAACAAAATTATCACAAAATGGTACTCAAAACAAACGGCATCAGGAAGATTCCTAAATTATCAGTCTAACCACCCCTACAAACAAAAATTAGCTCTATTGAACAATACAATACTCCGAGTAATAAAATTAACTAGTCCAGAAAATAGAATTGAAAGTTTACACACAATAACTAAAATACTAAAAAATAACAATTACCCCACTGAACTAATACACAACTTCATAAAACAACAAACAACATAAAAAACATTAAAACCATATGATATACAAACTACATATAAACCAATAAACACAATTAAACCATTCTACAAACCATTAAAAACAAACACCACACGATACAAGAACATACACTATATACAGTATAAAGTGTAAAGACTGCAATAAACAATATACAGGACAAACAAAACAATACGCAAAAACAGAAWACAACAACATAAAATAACTACAATGCTTTGAAAAAACATCAAGAAATAACTAATCTCACTTTCGATTTCGATAACACCCAAATTATTGCTACAGAACCACATAGATATAAAAGACAATTTTTGGTAATGATTCATATACAAGAAAACATAAACACATGTGTAAACGACAGGACAGACATACAAGGACTAAGTAACACCTACAATAACATCATTTAAAGACAAACACATACAATCTTCATAATCACGATCATAAACACTCACACTTTAGGATGTTCAAATTATTATAGCATTGGAACGAACTCCAAGGTACATTATATATTATATATATTAACGTCAAAATTGTAAATGTCAAATCAATTTATTGTCAGTTTTGTCAGTTGTAACATAATATTTGTATTCGAAAAAGATCTAAATAAAAGATCGAAACGTCATACAAACACAAAGTTTTTTAATTTTGCATAATTAGGAGCCTAAACCTATAAAAATAAACATATAAGATATAGTGTTCGCAGCCAATATGAAATTATAGCGAAGATACCGAATGAACGTTTGACAGTCTTGTTACAATTAGAAATAGAAATACTGGAAAACCATACATACATGTTACACCATCACTATTGTTCGATACCTCTGCGTCCGTATCTTCTCAACTCCCAAATACGGTTATCTTTTTTCTGGACCTTGTATTTGACAGTCATAGTGGTTTATGTCTGTACCGCTGAATGAATTCGTTCGGTTTGTCAATAGGTTTATACCAAAAGTGCATCCACTTTCGACCTTATTTGTATTTATACCCCACATTTATTTATTCAATCCACCAGAGGGCTCACAACGCAGGCCCGTGCACGTTCCCTATACCTTGATGATGCTGACACCACTTGCTCGGCGAAAGGGGGCGAGTAGAGGAAGCTATCGAGCTTATAAGGTACGCCAGTTATTACACACATATGTAATAGGGTCTTGTAGGCAAATATATTTTCGAAAAAGTATTGCCAGCTTTGTCCAGGAATCGAACCCACTGCTGGTCAAATGTAAACTACACCATTAAGCCGTATTCAAATTCTAGGTCAAAGTGAGATATTATATATGTCAAAGTTTTTAATACAGTCCGTTGATTTATATCTGCGGTTTTTGCTACTGAACGCTATGTGAAACTTTTGTAGCTCAGTCGCTCGTCGCTCCTTACTTGCGAGCTTCAGAGCGGACTTCTGCTGCGGTGGTCAGATTATGGCGATCGGTATTAATTACAATGGTGCAGTGATAGCGCATCTGAATAGTAATCAAAAGGTCCCAGATTTGTGATGGGAATACTTTTACAAAATTATATTTGGTTGGATTGAGTTCATATTTCTCTGGGATGGATGTCATATGGGCGATGATGTCAACTATGATCGACATTCAGCTGGTCTTAGGCTGTTCTTGGTACACCGCATTAAAACGCATCGCTAATTGGTAGGGATTTCAGTCTAAATAATGCTTTATCTCCATAGTCACCCATGGAAACATTGGACACTTCATTTCGGTGTTCTTATAGTCATTCCTAATAATGGTCGCGGTATTACTTGTAATGCATTTGTTACAACAACAGCACATGTGGTTTATCGACAAACAGTTAATCGATAAATTCTTGCCGTGGGTCCTCATGCATCTAGTTCGTTTTGAGTACTACGGCTGATTTTGCTGCACAAAGTTCGTCGCTTGGAATTGTTTCAGACCAGATTCATCAGGAAACTAGACAAGAACTTCGTCTGCTTCAGGTTCTGCTCAGCTTCCATGATCTACTTAGATGTGTCAGAGGGTTTACGGTGAAACGCGAAATTTGGAGTTTGTCTTAAGAGGGGCGTTTACCTAGAGCGAAGCGAGTCATTTTAAGCACCTACCGTTTTACATTTTACCGAGTTATTCGAAACTTTTTGGAAGTGAAATTTCGACATGGCAATGACAAAAGATGTAGCTACAACGTAGAGTTCGAGTTTTTTCTGAATTTGGTACGGTAATGTAAATATTTGTTGTTATATTTTGCTTAAAAATGCGTATTTTTGGCGAGCTATTTCTCGAAAACTAAGGCACATAAACGAAAAATTCGAACTCCACGTTGTAGCTACATATTTCTTTGTACACTACCAAAAAAATGAGCACGATAAATAAGTAAAATCATTCAAAAAATCTAAAACCGCAAACCCTTTCGCACGAGTCCTTCAAGAGAGCGGAATGCGAATGCCCATCCCCACCAGATCCGTCGCTTGGTATCCAGAAACCAGTGAGGCTAAGATACAAACCTGTCGGGAATGATCGTGCGGTATACGATTTATTCCGATATGACCGGAAATAAATGGGTTATTGCATATTTTGAATAACCTGGTGTAGTATCATAGTAAGTTACTAATATCATACTTACTTTTTTATGCACACGCTACAGTCAGCAATTTTCCGAATATTAGTTTAGCCCATCTGATCTTTGCGAGATTTCAACCTATCGGCTACCCTCTTACGTCCCATGTCCCGCTCGTAACATGGGTTGCATAGTTTACATTTTGCCCTATCGCTCCAAGTAAATGCCCCTCTTAAAACGCCACACTAGTAATATCCCTGACATCCTAATATGGGAGCGCCTCATTTAGCAATATGCCTTGGAAGTGAGTGTTCGTTGGTATTCACACATCGTGCATCGGTGAAGTTCTGCAACCTGTTGCTTTGCTATGTATTGAGTGTTGGAAATATCTTAAAAATTGTATGCAGCGCCATCAAGCGGTATTCTTTGTACCAAAACAGATGTGCTACAATAAAGTTAGTATCGTCGTGCAGATGAACGAAGCTGGTTTGTTTTTTCGCTTCCCATACAACAGGTTATGCGCCCAGTAGATGTGTTACGCGAATTGAAGTTTAATAGTTTTGTTGCACGATGGCTACAAGTTATATTTCTAGTGTGCCTAAGTTAAGAGGTCGAGAAAATTATGCCGATTGGGCATTTGCAGTAAAAAACTTTTTTGTGTTGGAAGACCTTTCCGAATGTCTCACGGCCTTAACGGACGATGATGCAACAGCGAAGTTAGTGTTAACGATTGACTGTTCGCTATATGTTCATATTAAAACCGCGGAAACAACCGTGGCTTTGTGGGACATCTTAAAGTCGTTGTTCGACGATTCGGGCTACACGAGGAAGATAAGTTTATTGCGTACGCTGATTTCCACGCGTTTAGAGAATTGTGATTCTATGACTCAGTACGTGAACCAGATTGTGGAAATGGGACAGAAATTGAGAAGTACGGGATTCAATATTGACGATGAATGGATGGGTTCCCTTTTACTGGTCGGTTTTCCTGAACGTTTTTTTCCCATGGTCATGGCGATTGAACACTCAGGCTTGAAAATTTCACCAGATTCCATAAAACAAAAACTGCTAGACATGGAAGAAGATGTTGGCAACGGTGGAAGTGCGTTTTCTAGCCGAGGATGGCAGTGGAGAAAGAAGCATGTTGGCAACCATGGTGAATATGGTAATGTCGGTGACAGTGGCGGTGGCAATGACAGACATCGTAATTTTGACAATCCAAACAAAAACAAAAATACGAGGAATGATATAAAGTGCTACAAATGCAACCGGGACATTTTAAAAATAGATGCCCACATAAATAGAGAACATCAATTGCGTTTAGTGCTGTTTTTGAGCGGAAATTTTCTGAAATCAGATTGGTACATAGACTCAGGAGCCAGTGTCCATCTAACTGTAAATGAAAAGTGGATTAAAAACCCGAGTTCTTCTGATTTAAGAGAAATTGTTGTTGCAAACAAGGAAACGATGCCTGTGAAATGTCGTGGAGATGTTTCCATTAAAACTATTGTGGGAAACAATACGTTTGACATCACAATCAAAAATGCAATGTGTGCACCAAATCTGACAACAAACTTGCTATCTGTGAGCCAACTTATAAAGAATGGAAACAAAGTACGTTTTGAAGAAGAGTTTTGTAAGGTGTACGATGGCAGAATGAAGTTAGTGGCTGTAGCAGAAATGGTCAATGGTGTATACAAATTGAAGATCGATAAGCCTACTACCAGTGTGTTAGAAGCAGTCGCAGTATCAAGCGAAGTATGGCACCGTCGTTTCGCACATCTTAATTACCAAGATTTAAAATTAATGAAAAATCTAGTTGGTTTGGAATGCAAGGGAAGTTTTGAAAGTAGTGGCTTTTGTGAAACGTGCTGAGGGGAAACAGTCTAGATTGCCTTTCAAACACCAAGGCACTAGAGCTACAGAATTACTTCAAATTATCCATGCAGATTTGTGCGGACCCATGGAAACTACATCGATAGGAGGTTCTAAATATTTTCTCCTTTTAGAAGATGACTTCAGCAAAATGTGTTTCGTATATTTCCTAAAAAATAATGATGAGACGCACAAGTATTTTGCTGAATTCAAGAATTTTGCTGAAAATCAGACTGGAAAAACAATAAAGATCTTCAGATCTGATAATGGTGGAGAGTTCTGTGGCAGGGACTTCGAAAATTATTTGAAAAGATACGGAATAGTTAATCAAAAAACCAATTCGTATACACCGCAGCAAAATGGGGTTTCCGAACGGATGAATCGAACATTGGTTGAGAAAGGCAGGTGTCTACTCTTTGAAGCTAACCTCAGTAAGAAACTTTGGGCTGAAGCAATTAATACAGCTGTTTACTTAAGAAATCGATCGATAGCAAAGGGGTTAGGCAAGACGCCGTTTGAAGCTTGGTGGAACAAGAAACCTGACATCAGTAACATCCGAGTATTTGGAAGTGAGGTTATGATGCATATATCGAAAGAAAAGGGAGCAAAATGGGATAAAAAGTCTAGAAAAGTTATTTTAGTAGGCTTTGGTGAAGACGTTAAAGGATACAGGTTGCACGATCCTATAAATAATACGGTAGTAACAAGTAGAGATGTGATAATCCATGAAAAAGTACCACAAGATTTAAATCTAGAAGTTATTGAAGACAATACAATCCAGATTAAAAAGGAAGATATAGTTCCAGTGGGGGATCTGATGATTCACAAAATAAATCATCGGATACTTCTGATGAAGTAGAGACCTCATGTGAAAACTTGTCAGGTGGAGAAGTAGTATACCCTTTTGAAGAACCGGAAAGGCCAAATAAACCGAAGAAATTTGATGACTATGTAACTTACTTGTGCGGTAGTGATGTGAACCTAAATGACGCTCCATCATTAGTGAATGAAGCTTTATCGAGACCGAATGCTCAAAAGTGGAAGGAGGCGATGTTGGAGGAAATGGATTCATTTGCAGAGAATGAAACCTGGGAACTCAGGGATCTACACAACGAAGGAACGGTAGTACAATGCAAGTGGGTGTATAAAATTAAAAGTAATTCTGAAAATGAGTGTAAATGTCGTGCTCGGTTAGTGGCAAAAGGTTTCACGCAAAAGGAAGGTATTGATTACAGCGAAACGTTTGCTCCTGTTGTCAAATATTCTAGTTTACGATTGTTGATTGCTTTAGCAGTACAGATGAATCTGAAAATGACTCACTTGGATGTAAAAACCGCCTTTTTAAATGGTATACTGAAAGAAAATGTTTTCATGAAACAACCAGAAGGTTTTGTTGTCAAAGATTCAGAAAATAAAGTATACAAACTTAAAAGGGCGATTTATGATTTAAAACAAAGTTCAAGAGCTTGGTATGAACGAATTGACGGTTATTTGCACAATCTTGGTTATATAAAATCAAAATTTGAATCATGCTTGTACACAAGAAAAGAAAAAGATTCTATAACGATTATTTGCTTATATGTTGATGACCTTTTAATTTTTTCAAATAATGATAACACCATGAATATTTTAAAGGAACAGTTAAGTTCAGAATTTAAAATTAAGGATCTAGGTGCTGTAAAGGAATTTTAAGGTGTAAGAATAAATTGTTATTATGCAACGGGTACGATAACTTTGGATCATGAAAGATATATAGAGAAAGTATTGAAGCTTTTTAACATGTCAAATTGCAAAGGTGTTCACACACCTATTGACGTTAACTTAAATATTAATGACATTGGAAATGATGATAGTCATGATAAAATTGTACCATACCAGAAACTTTTAGAATGTCTTATGTATTTAGCTGTGTTAACTAGACCTGATATAGCATATGCAGTTAGTTTCCTTAGCCAGTTTAATAATTGTTATACTGAATGGCATTGGAAATGTGCAAAACGTGTACTAAGATATCTTCAAAGTACAAAGTCGCATTGCTTGATTTTTTTCAAGAAATGGTAATTATAAAATTGAAGGTTACGTGGATGCGGATTGGGCATCAAATAAAATAGACAGAAAGTCTTATACAGGGTATGTATTTAAACTCAAGGGAAGTGCTATTTCTTGGAAAAGTATCAAAAAAAGAACAGTTGCTCTTTCGAGCACAGAAGCTGAGTATATGGCTCTCAGCGAAGCTTCGAAAGAAGCAATAAATTTGAGGAATCTGTTGTCAGAGCTGACTGGAAAACTTAGTTGTATTATTGTGTATAATGACAACCAAAGCGCATTAAAATTAGCTACAAACCCAGTTTTCCATAATCGCTCAAAACATATTGATGTTCACTATAATTTCATTAGAGAAATTATTCATAAAAACTTAATAAATGTAGAGTATCTACCAACGGATGAAATGATTGCGGATATTCTTACTAAAGGGTTAGGAAGTATTAAACATAACAAATTTGTAGTAGGTTTAGGTTTAAAGGGGGATTTTTAAGAGAGTGGGGGTGTTGGAAATATCTTAAAAATTGTATGCAGCGCCATCAAGCGGTATTCTTTGTACCAAAACAGATGTGCTACAATAAAGTTAGTATGGTCGTGCAGATGAACGAAGCTGGTTTGTTTTTTCGCTTCCCATACAACATTGAGGCAGTTACAAACCCCTCTTTCCAACAAGCTTGCAGTCCATCAAACCGTAGAGGTTCTGTATTGCTCTGCAAAGTCCCCTAATTTATCGTCGCAGAAAATTGTTCAGATCTTCAAAGCTGCTTCTAATGAAAACTCCGATAAAGTTGTACAAACGTCAAGAACGAATTAATACTGTAGCAGCCAGCCCGGAGAACGATAGATCATCGACAACAGCCACGGAAGCCACGTTATTTATTAGTTGTGGTGCTAGTTCTACAAGTCTTATTAATTAACATTACCTACATTAATTTTCATCACTTGACTGCAGTAGCAAAAAAAGATTCAATTATTATTTCATATTAACCTATCGACATGCTGTTCTAATATTGATAAAATACCTTTTCGTAACCTAACGCACAATTTTTTTTTCTGTAATCAACGTCTAACCGGTGGTACACATTAAAAGGGAAAAGGCAGAAATGATAAACATAATTTATTGTTTGTCAACCGTTGCCTTTCGCCACACTCGTCATTCTACTATAAAACAAGAGCGTTTTGAGTTGATAATTACTATGTTCCCTCTGTATTGTATAAATATAGCTCTTCATTATTTCAGTAGTATAATTTCGCATCCCGCTTGAAAGAGAATTCGCTAAAATGTGTTACACTGGAATGTTCGTGTTGATAACGGAAATTTCTCACGACAATCGCGACAATGTTTACAGCTTTTGTAGAACCCCGTTTGATATAGGTCTCACCTTTTAAGTAATAAAAACTGCAAAACTCCTGTGTAGAAATTTAGATGAATATAGACAGGTTTTTTTATTACCCATTATAGGACATCCTACATAAGTGACAGCGCCCTTGCAATGCGGGGGCAGAGAATACATAAATCAAATCTGTCGCCTTTGGGAGCTTCCGTCCTATATACATGCGATTGCACCAGGCCATGCGATGAACGTTTTGTGGCAGACGCTTTGATATTTTTGGGTTGGTTTTTGTCAGTGTTCAATAAGACGCAAATCTTCGTAAAATATTAATATGCCTCGCATCCACAACATATACAGTATCTCTAACAACATTAGGTACACTTTCTATAAAAATGGTGTTTGGTATATCGGAAATTACCAACAATAAATATAACACAACTGAATTATTGATGTATTCACAATGAAGCTTGGCAAGAAGAAAAATTTGTAATTTCGGTATCAGAAATTTAATCATCTACATAAAAGGAGAGTAAAATATAAGTACATTAGCCTTAAATAATATTTTTGAGACAGCAATTTCACAAAACTTACAAGCAGAGATTTTCATACGCAAGGCTGAATATACAATAAGGTCACGCACCTCAGGCTTCTAACCGAAATGTTACGAACAAATAAGATGTTTATTATTAATTTATGCTGAATAGTGTATTACCCTCAATGTCGTATTCAAAAGGTTTGCCATTTATGCAGCACTCCACATTGTTTCCTACACAATGATACACTCTTCTTCACTACTTATATGATTAATTGATTGTAAGAAACATAAATACAATCTTTGAATATTTCTACCGCAACGAGTAGATATAATTTCCTGTGGAATAGAATTTTCAAATACACGATTTTTCGTATGAATTTTTTTTCTGATATATACGACTTTTTACTTACCTATACATATAATGTTTTGTTGCAGTTATCCAGTTTCGTATATACCGAAAATTCATTCAACTTGTTTTTTTAATCATTTCTCTATATAAACGGCGCATTTATTTATTGATATTGGGCACCCTGTATAATTAACAACTTTTGCAATTTTTGTCGTGGGAACGGCTTACTCCGCACTTTGGGAGGCATTTTGTGAAAAACAATTGCTAGTCATCTAGCGGTGCGGTGGCTTTACAATCTACGACGTAGGTTAGTAGAACTACATTGCCGATTGCCTGGTTATATTGTGAATATGTCATCCAGCCTGACGAAAACAGGTTGTTAAGGTTAGTAATTACAGAAACCTACAACCAATAAGCGTTTCAGCCGTCAAAAAGAGCCCCGTGAAATAAAAAATTACTTTGAATGATTAATCTTTTTCATGTTCATTTTAGCTCTAAGTTCACTGCGTCCTGTACCGCATATTTAATTTAGACTTCATACTCCCTGGTGTAACAAAAGCACAATCACTAGGATTGTTTTCTATCTACCATCCATGCAAAGCAACCGCTTCTCCCATGAGGTTAGTTTTTTCTCTTATGGTATATAACAGAATTCGTAATAAATTGAGGAGCTCAGCCAATATAAGTAAATATACAAAAATACAACAATTATTGGTAATACAATAACTAGCATTAATACAAATCTAGTATTTAACGAACATTTATACAATTATTTCGAATGCTGAATTTACTACATAGTCATAACAAGCGTTGAAGTATAAAACAGCAGCACACGCTAAAATGACCCTTTCAAATCCATGCCTAGCATCCATACATTACAAAAATATAAGTGAGCATTACCTTTTAATAACAAATGCCATATAACTGACCAGCCGCCATGCCAGACAGGTGTTTTACAATCACATAATTAAATGCTATCCGCGCATAGTTACTGTCGTGCTTTATTGTGATATATAATTCATTACTTTGCAAGTATTACTTTGTTGTAGTAAATCCACGTGCGAAATTAAATTCGCCTACATATCCTTAATTGCAAATTTGATTATCAGCGTCCACCGGTATAATTAGGGATATTGTTTATATAGACATTCGGTGGCATGTGTCACAGAAGTACATGATCTGAAATATGTTACCAGCATAGTGTTATATGGCTTAATAGCTAGATATCAGTAATATTTTATTTTATATACAGCACGTTGTAAATTAACTACTTTGCATAATAGTTTGTGAAGGTTAACAAAGCCGTTCATATGGCGAAAACTAACAAAGAAGGATATTATGATGTGTAAATATATGATTACAGTAAATGATGATCGCCATTGCTTAAGCAGTTAGCTTCCCGATTATAAATTACTGTCTGACTGACTTTTTTTATAAAATTCAGAACTTTAAGACTAGATTATAAATCTGTGTTATATGTTGTGTATGAGTCTGTGTCTCTGGACAGACGTTTCGGCTTATAAAGCTTCCTCAGCACAGCTATAGTCCCAACGCAGACAACACGGCATAAATTTGACCTCCCTTATATAAGCCATGGTACGGAAATTAAATGCTAGACGACACCATGCCATTTATTGGCATTTAACGGCGCTATACACCCATCGGTTTAAAAACCGATAGAGGTCCCCAGCGTCGGTGCTTGCAAAGATTGTAGTTCTCAAGAACTGCTATAATGGTATTGTGTCGCCCACAATTGTTATTCCCGCAGTATTATGTTGGGTACGTTACGTTTTAGACTTTGTAAAGTTGGTAGCACTGTAAACAATGTTCGGTTTCTTTGTACTCAACAGTAACAATGTTATACTATTAAAATTAATTTATTGAATTTTAAAATATTTTAATATATACGATATAGTAGCTTTATCCAAAAAAACCTAACATGGCTTTACTAACTACGCCATAAAAGTGGCGGACCGCATGCCAATAAACATATACGGTATGCCTGCATACAAAAAATTACATTTGTGTAAAATATTTTGGAAAGTTCCGGTGAGGGGCCATTGTAATTTTGATGTTTCTTTCTCTTCTATGTCTGCAGGATACGTCTTGTATTACTCAAGCAGCTGCTATCTGTAAGCATTAACGATATACGAATATGTAGAAAGCTATACTAACGGTAACTGCTGTATTTCTTTTGCAATTGTTCAATTGCGGTCTAAGATTTTCGAGTTGCGGCTTGTTTTCTTGTTGAAGTTGATGTAAACAATCTATAACCATAGCACGAACAGTCTTTTCAGACTCGGCTTCTAAGAACACATGATTAAAAACTTCATCTTGAATTCGCAAGAAACATTCTTTGAAATTCCCTAAGCCCCCTGTATGCGCCCTTTTGCCACGTCAATTCCTTCTGAAATGCTACCTTATAAAGTTCGGCAGTACGCAGTACTTTATTTCTTCGATATATAATAATTAATTAATTATTGCTGAGCATTGGAATGGTATCTCAAATTAATGTTTTAATAAATATGTTTCTTTGTTCTCGTATGTTTATTTTTATAATTTTCTCGCTTTTATCGAAAAAAGTTCTACGTTATGACAAATAATTTTCGTGTTATCTAGGTATTAGATTATTGACTTTGTTTCTGTTTGTTCTATAAATATAACTACTTTTCCTAAAAAATAAACTATTGTATTTTTTTAATATAATATACAGAACCAAATTGACTCATGTACTCGCATCGATATGCAGCACTCCATTATAAAAGAAAACAAAGATAATACATATATAATACATGTACTGTTTTCTCTATATCACTAATTATCAATTAAAAATATCACCTACAAGAATTCCACACCTTTTTAGGGTGGTCATCATTAAAACATTTGGCACAGATAATTTGCACTTCTTACTATAAGATGTTGATGTTGTGCAGTTTCCATGGCTCAAATAGAACGGTCTGCATGTCTCATTTTAGTTTTTATTTCAACAAGCGATGCCAGTGTTTTCTATTCGTGAAAAATTATTGGTATATCCAAATATATTTTATGCTTGGGAAAATGTTGAGAAATTTTTTATTTTATTTTGTTGAGTAGTATGATTTAATTTATCAAATTCGTTAGATCTGACAGTTCTTTTTTAGCCTCTCTTTAGGTCACTACTATAAAAATAATACGCACACAAACTCACACAGAAGTGTCCAAAAAGCCCAACCTACTAATTTTTCTCTTTTTATGGAAACCATTTTTAAAAACCGGAAAGCGAATGCTACCGCCCGAAATAGTCCATCTCTTAAATACCACACCCGTCAAGCGAGCCGAAATCAGAACCATCAATGAAGAGATCCGCGCTGCGCAGTGCATGTAGCACCATATTCAGGAAGGAAGCAGACTCCTACAAAGTTGAAAGAGATCAGCTAGTCATCAACGATGGGGAATAGTTGTATGTTCCACGGGCGGTAAGACAGCGCGTCTTACATAAATAGCACGAAGCGACGGTGCAAACGCTGGGCATCAGGTACACAGGAAACGGCCAGGGCTATTCGACGATATTTCTTTTGTCCGAAGTTCCAGAAGGATGTAAGCTTCCACTTCACTAAGTGGAGATTATGTGCGCACTTAACACGTGTCCTGTTCGAGTTCTATTAGGGTTCTTCCATATATGTCTTGAAAGATTAAAACCATGGGGTACCTATTTGAACGTGATTTATTAGGTTTTCATACAACATATCCTGCCATTTTGCATCTATCTTATAGTCACTGCTTGCAAGTCGTTAAACTAATCTCAGGGGTGGGGTGGGTTTCTGGGCGAAGTCTGAAAGCCTCCAGGGTGGGAATATCACGATGGACGGGAAGTCGATGGTTTCTTATTATTTTAGTATATTTTTTCATCAGGGCTTCTTGTCTCCATAATGCTGGTTGTGCTATGTGGCTGAGTGTTGGGAGCTAATTCAACAGGGTTGTCTTGATACACCCGGAAATAGTTCTTATCGTTACATTGTGTTGCACATCCACATTACCAATATGACTGCTACTAACCCATATAGGGGCACAGTACTAGGCTGCAGAGTACAGCCAGGCTGAACACGGAGGTTCGTAACATGTCCGCTGCTGCTCCACCCCATCCCAGTTTCTCCCACAGTTTTTTTTTTATAATGTTGTTTCGGGCGTTGATTTTATTGAGCGGATTTTCAAGGTGTTTCTTGAATAACAGATACTGTTGGTAAGGGAGTACAGCGTTGTTTATGTGCACCACCAGCTCTTTCTCTGCCATTTTGCTGTTCAAATGGAAGCAACTCACTTCAGTTTTAGTATCAGTCTCCACTGGTGTAGTTTGTTGACATCTTTGGTCAGTATATTATCCGTATGATCCAACTGTTTGCGTTGAATAGCCGGAAGTTAATCATCAGCATAACAGAACTTTCTTGAGCTGGTCTCCGGCAGGTCGGAGATGTAGCAATTGAATAGAATCGGGACCAATACCGATCGCTGAGGTATTCCGTTATTTATTTTTCTCTGTTTACCCATTACAGTGGATTACTTGAAATTGCATGTCTATGTGTATAACTATTTTGCACTGCAAGCATGTTATCATATCCTCGAATTGTTAGTTGTTTTAATATATTATAGAAAATGTCAGCTCCAATTGGCATTTCAATGTCACTAAGTTACTAAATTCTGAATCAGCTAATTTTAAATTAGACTAAATATTTCAAGTTTCAACATTCTCTGTAATTGCTGGTAAAGCACTGGTTATAAAATTGAGTAACAAACAGTTCTTTATTATAGGATGATAACTTATAAGCAATTGTTTAATTTGCTGCAACATTAATTTCTTTGTATGAGACTGACATGTTCTACCAACAGTTTGACACTCTAAGGCCCGGTTGCACAACATGTATCAAATTTCATCAGAGTTTAATCCACGGTCGTTGCCATAGCAACACCAATCAGAACACAGGATTCATGACTGCGGATTAAACTCAGATTAACTTTGATCCACATTTGTGCAACTTGTCCTTAAGCGTTCTGTGATATCCAGCTAGGTCCAGCAGGATTTCTTTTGGGCGGTAGGTCTTGGCGGAGTATTACATCATTGATTATACATAACAAACTGTAATAAACCAATATGCTTTCTTTTTGCTTGACAAAAGAACGGGCTTAGCCGTATAAGGGGGGTAAAAAGTGCCTTAGAAGGCATTGGGATAAAAAAATACGAGCATACTAAATTGTAGTTTTTTTCGAGCGCTATGAGATGGCAAAGCAAGTAGAGTAAAAATTCAAATTTCTAAAAGCGTTTAAAAATCTTAAATTATTTTTTTTGCTAAGACAAGCAAGGCTAAAAAATATATGTTATGTATGTTAACAAAATTTATTACCGATTTTTTTCAGAGTATGTTGCTGGCAACGTTGTCAAAAAAATCAAAACCGTTATTTTTGCCATTTTTAGCTGTTTTTATGCTATTTTTAATCAACCGTAGCGGTTTGGAGAAAAACTGATAGAATTTCTTAATTCTTCGGAGAAAAATACTTTAAAAACATGCGCCGCACTTTTTTTAATTAGATACGGTACAATAATTTAAAAATTATGAAAATAACATTTTTGGCTGTTTTTTCAATGCTTGTGATCATAATATATGTATATACGGTTAATTGAAAATAACAAGAAAACTGCTAAAAACGGAAAAGTTACGGTTTTGATTTATTGACATTGCTAGCAACGTAAAGATCTGAAAAAAATTCATGGTAATTAATTAATAATTAATTAATTAATTAAAATTTAATTTAAAATATTTAAGCGCTTCTAGAAATTTGTAGTTTTACTTTTCACTTTTTTTAATGCCATCTATGCGCTCAAAAAAAACTATAATTTAAAAAAAATGAAATATTTGGGTTAAAAATTGACCAATTTATGTTTAAAAAAGACGGTATTCACAAAATAATTTTTTTGATATTATGTTCTCGTCTTTTGAGCTGAAACTTTGCAAATAGTCATCGTTTCTCATGCTAAATATGCTCGTATTTTTTATCCCGATGCCTTCTAAGGCTCTTTTGACCCCCCTTATCCGGCTAAGGGACTAAGCCCTTTTATTTGTATTATTTGTTGCTGTTGATTCTTAAATTTCCTGTCTGGAAATGGAAGCATAAGGTTACCGTCGTCTACAAACAGCGAATCGAATCAAGTGAATTACTCAATTACTTATTGGCACTTATTTGTCCCTACATTATTTACACCTTTCTGACATCTGATATATCAGTGGAACCAACCATTTAATTAAATGTATGCTGCGTTGTGACACACGTTCACAATTAAATGCAGCTAAAAGTTGTAGATATAATACTGAGTAAAATTAATTGCGAAATCGCTGACAAACACAACGCTCAGCCCTTCTGCAACCCTAAAAAAGATCACGAAGTATAACTTCTTGGGAAGAAATTAATTTCGGGCACGCATGCTTTGACTCTGAAGTACCCACTTCAGTTTCTGATTTAGGGGAGATACATTTTAATAGCGAAGTAATCAATCAATCATTTTGGTTTCCGCGTAGGCTGTTTAGTTAGGCAACCGCTTTTGGTGCTACTAGAGTTTAAAATATTTATTTACAACACCCGATTGTATAGGGTTCATGTATTATACAAACTGTACTGTAATCTTATCAGACAGCAGTTCGGTTCCTTTTTGTATATTTAATAGGTTCACTGGATGCATAATGCTAGGGTTAGCTCAAATGGTAAACACCATCTAAAAATCATTGATGAGATTTGAATTATTTGGCGTAATGATACGGTAAGTTACTGCGTCAATCAGCGTCAAGGAGACATATTAGTTCTAAACATCAGGTAAACATATATCGTTGGCTTCCATTCAATAACGTCCTTCATCTGTACTGAGCGATTAATGTTGTTAGTAAATAACTTGAAAGTTTTCCCTTATTATGTCGTCACTTACAATCAATGCATATACATTTTCGTCTGCGAATTTAATATTTTCCACAAAAAATTTTTTTACCTTTTTTGTTTTGATAGAAATGCGGTGTCAGAAGTACTCATGGATACCAGAGGGGCAACTACTCAAGGTTAAAAGGTAAAAAAATCGGTTTTCATGCAATATCTGCTTTCTTGTTCGTCGGAGCATAAATGTAGCTACTATAAAAATTGTAAACAATTCTCTATAAAGTATGCCCTATAATTTTTTGTGTAATAGTTCTCGTGCTAAATGTATTTTAAAGAGAGAACTTTTTTTGACTTGGTGCCTCCTGTGGGCCTAGTCAATGTATAACAACATTAAAAAATAACAAAATTATCAATTTTCATTTCATCCTCATCGTTGCATTCACCGTCTATACTAGATTCTGATTCTGAATTTTCAGTGATCATATTTTGCTGTAAATAATCGATGGTATTAATGTCACCAGACCTATACTCATCTTCTATAACTTGAATTCAAACAACCACGGCCGTTACAAAATCCACAAACACTTTGTACCAGTTTTTCGATAACCACGCTGTTTTCCGCAACCTTTTTTGCAATTACAAAAATTTTCTTCGAGTAACTCATCATTTGCAGGTAGCAATAAACTCGTTATTGCGCTCCATGAACCCCAATTATTAGAGGGTAATAAATGTCCCAACCACTTCTGCACCTGAAAATTTACACTATTTAAATAATCAATTGCTCCATCGTTACGATTAACACAAGGGTAGCCCATGTTTTACTGTCACGATGTCATGCTACGAAAGATTGTCTTATACTGACTCAGCCCTACGGTACTGAGGCTCATTATACTTACAATATACAGGTGTAAAGGTCCATATTATGTACAAAGTAGAGTTGTCATAAGCAAAAACATTGGTCACCGGAACACAGTTGTCGAAATTCTCAAAAAATCAGTAAAAGAGATGGAATTGAGAAACCCTAAAATGCATATATCAAATAGTGTTAACTTCTACTATCAATAGAAGAAAGCGTTAATAATTTTATTTTGCTGTAAAATATAATAAAATGTTACAGTAACAATAAAGCTGTATTAGATTATTCAATATACATTGTACCAAAATTATAGTAGAAAATGTAAACTGTTGGTAAAACTATCAGAACTTCACAACTTTAACAGTGGATGGCGTACCAGGTTCATTGTTCAAATTAATATTAAAAAAAAGTTATCACCTTGTGTGTGAACTTGAGTTCTTTTCTGTGTCGACAGCCTCGTGGCTCGAGCGTTTGTGGCCTGGTGTCAGGTATTATTAATTTAAATCTTTGTATATATGCTAATTGTAATGTATTTCAGCTCAGAAGAAGCAAAAAACTGTCTGTACTCGTAATCGAAAATATACAACTTGTCCTCCAACTGTAGTCTCTGTTTTATACAGTCGCCGGACCTACCCACAACAACGTTTTGTTACATCTTGGCGCCCACCTCGGGGCTGATTGTTATCGACGATTGCTGAGGACATGCCATTGCGTCACTCTCCGGTCAGGGAACCACCAATTACCAGATCTAGGAAGAACACTGAGCGAAATCTAGAAACAATGGATGGGTCACCATACTCAGGCAGCGGTATAGAGCCGGACAAATCTGGAGGTGTTGCAGGAAATCCACCACCAATAGCAATGGAAAAACACACAGGTGCTATTCCGAAGAAGTGCCAACCTACTGTTCGTGATGTTCTTCCTCTTCACAACGTTAAATCAGATTTGGAATCGGCTGGGAGCTCCAAAATATTACTGTCGGAAGTGGCAAGTACAGCAAGCTTTGAAAAACTTTCACAGCCAAAGGTATTGTGCAATCCAGATGAAGATCTTGTGAATTTAATACAAAAAATCGTGAGATATACTATAGATACTGATAAAAAACAAGCTCATGTAGATAATATAAATGTCACAAACAATAATCCCGTAGAATGGTCAAATAATGTGTTAGAGTTTGCTAAACTTGTTCCAATTTTTGATGATAAGGGAAGCATTCACCCATGTGATTATGTATCGCAAATTGAGCAACTTTTAACATTGTATCAAGTGCCGTTTAAACCATGTATGATAACTGATAAGTTTAAAGGTCAAGCAAAAGCATGGGCAAATGTTTTCCTACAAGATTTTTCGGATTTTCAAATATTTAAGACAGCCTTTTTAGAGCAATTCTGGAGCTATCCCCAACAATTAAAGGTAAAGTTAGCTTTGGAATCCGCTAAGTATAACGAATCAACGGGTTCATTAGTTGAACATTTTTTGAAATATGTAGAAATGGGTCGCCATCTACAACCACCATACACAGAAACCATTTTGATTACAACAATTGCCCGCCACTATCCCCCTCACATTTCATGTTGTCTTGTAGGTGCGGTAAATATGTCCGAAGCTTTAGAACGCTTAAGACAGGCCGATTATTATTATCGTCCACACATAGAACGCCACACTTCGTATAATGATGTATCCCGAAATCAAGTTCAGGGACGACATTCTAGATTTCAACATAAAACTATCAACACAATCAGTAATGCAGAATTCGCTTCCCCAAACATTCCTTTGGTTGAAAACGATGAGGGAAACGACTGCCCGCTCTCCATGTAGGCCCAGTGGTGAGTAAGGTCGTTGATGGGGCTAAAATATGCATTATAAATAACTATCCTGTTGATGATCTTCTAAATAGTTGTGATTTCCAACACAAGTTTTTTTCTACGAAATCACCCGTCATTGTTCTAGAGATTTTTGGTTTTACTTTTCCTTGCGTTATTGATACCGGTAGCGATGTTTGTTGTCTTTCAGAGTCAGTTTGGTTACAAGTTCAGGATTTCAGAGGCGACCTAACGGTTTTTCCAGTTACTGGGGTTAGAATTTCAGGAGCTTTTAAAACAAAGAAGAGACGTGTTAAACTTCAGATAGATTTGCCATTTAAGGTCGGCGATGAAATATTTTATCATGAATTTTTGCTCATACCAGATTTAATTTATCCTATAATAATTGGTTCAGATTTTTTACGTTTGTATAAGGCCACGGTAAATTACGGTTTAGAGTCTATATACATTATTAAAGATAAAAAACAAATAACTATACCTGAGATAAAAACAAAACATGAGTTTGACGCCCCGCCATCAATGAATGTTAGGCTTTGTAGTATCGGAAGCAAAGTGGGACTTTCTTTTGACAGTAAGGTATATAATGACGATATTGACATAACATTGAATTCGTTAGGCTTATCTGAGGAGCAAACACTGAACCTAAAGGAGGTATTGGTTAGGAACTTATCAGTTTTCTCAAATAAACCGGATTTAATTAGAGATTTCGAACTAGACATAGTTTTAAATGACGACACACCTTTTCATTTGAAGCAGTACCCAATTCCGGTTGCTCATCGTGATGCGGTGCAAAAAGAAATAGATAGGATGGAGTCTTGGGGAGTGATAGAGCGAGCCTCAACCCCCTATATCAGCCCTTTAGTTACGACAGTGAAGAAAAATGGTTCGGTGCGCGTATGTCTAGACTTAAGGCGTTTAAATAAAGTAGTTCAAAGGGACCATGAACGGCCAAAGCCTATCCCGGAAATATTAATGTCTCTAAAAAAAGTTAAGTTTATGTCTTCCTTAGATTTGACTCATGGTTACTGGCAGTTACCTTTAAGCAAGGAATCTCGTAAATATACCGGTTTTCTACACGGAACTCGCAGTTTCCAATTTAAATCATTACCTTTCGGTCTAGTAACAGCTGTTTCAGCATTTACTCGTTGCATTGATACTATTCTCGGTCCGGAATTCAAAGATTTTACAGTTTGTTATCTGGACGACATACTAATATATTCGGAAACTTTTGAAAGCCATTTGGAACATCTAGATCGCGTTCTTTCTAAATTAAGGGAAGCTGGTATGACGTTACGCTGGGATAAGTGCCATTTTTTTAGGACAGAGTTAAAATACCTAGGTTATTGTGTAAATTCTAGCGGGGTAACACCGGATCCAGAAAGAGTGAAAGCCATTTCTGACTTTGAACGTCCTCGGAATGTAAAGGACTTACAAGCTTTTCTAGGTCTCTGTGTTTATGATAGAGCTTTTTGTCCGAATTTTGCTTCGTGTGTAGAAAACCTAACGTTACTGTTAAGGAAAAAGGTTCCATGGAGGTGGACAGACTTGCAGGAGAACGCGTTTAAGCAGCTTAAGACTAAAATACAAGAAGCTACTTTGCTATATCACCCGAATCCAAATCTGCCCTTCTTCGTCCAGTGCGATAGTAGCGATGTGGGTTTGGGTGCGCAGCTTTTTCAGAGGGTAAATGGGGAAAGGCGAGTCGTGGCTTATGCGAGCAGGCTGTTGTTGGATCGTGAGCGAAATTATTCTGTTAGTGAAAAGGAGACGTTAGCGATTGTTTTTGCTTTGCAGAAATGGCGAGTATACTTATTAGGAAGGACGTTTACCATCCTTACGGATCATCGTGCACTCAGTTATTTGAATTCATGTAGATTACTTTCGCCTCGTATTTCAAGATGGGTCCTGTCTATAATGGAGTTTGATTTTGTTATCGAATATGTTGCTGGGAAGAATAATGTAGTTGCTGATTGCTTGTCGCGGTATGCTGTACGTTTGCCTACTCCAAGTGATAAATGTTTTAAGATTGCAACCCTCAAAATACCCTTAAAGCTCAAAGAAGTGTTGCGAAACCTACCTGAACTTCAGAGACAGGATAAAAAGTTATCAAAGATCATTAATGATCTCACAGAAACTGTTAGTCCGCGCTTTACAATTAAAGATGATTGTTTATTTATAAGAAAAACCGAGGAAGAACCATATTTGCTGTGCATTCCGGAGGTTATTAAACAAGTCGTTGTAGAAATTTATCATAGTTCTATTGGTCATTTTGGAGTGTATAAGACGTGGTGTGCTATGCGAAGCGATATGTGGTGGCAGAACATGCACCGCGATATTAAGAAATACTTAGCCTCKTGTCTTGTTTGTCAGAAAGCTAAGTCGACAGTTTTGCCTAGTGCTCCTTTGCAACCTATTATTGTAAATGCCCCAAATGAGATACACTCTTTAGATTTGTATGGCCCTTTGCTCATGTCGACAGGCGGGGTAACTTATGTGCTAGTTGCACTTGACTTATTTTCAAAACTTGTGGCGCTTTACACTTTGAGGAAGGCTACGTCCAAATCTATTATAAAGAAGCTTTCGGATTTTCATTTCCAGAAGGTAGGGCGGCCTGCTAGTATCTTGACGGATCATGGTACTCAGTTTGTTTCCAAAGCGTGGGAAAAGTTTCTACGATCCAATGAAATTCAAATGATTAAGAGTTCTATAAGACACCCTTGCTCGAACCCCGTAGAGCGCGTAATGCGGGAACTGGGAAGGTTATTTAGGACATATTGTTCTGATAAACATAAAAGTTGGGCAAGAGAGATTCCGAACTTTGTATTTTTCCTAAATTCTGTAGTGCACGAGTCAACTGGTTTCTCCCCCTATGAACTGCATTATGGGAACGAATCGTTCTCCTTGTTTAGGAAATATATCGATTTCCCTGAGGCAGCTGCTCCACTGTCTTCAGAAGGGAAGCTTGTCCTGGCAAAGGAGACCTTGTTAGGACGCGCAGCCCGTCGTACTGTTAGTCATCCTAATAAACCATATGTGTCTTTCCGCGTTGGTGATTTAGTATTACTTCGCGCCAATCCAACGTCTTCTTCTTTAACTCAGGAGACAAAGAAGTTTATGTTACTTTTTGAGGGTCCTTATAGGATAAAGCGTGAGGTCGGTTTAGTTACTTACATTTTGTGTGATCCCGAGTCAGATGATAGGGAACGGGGTATGTTCCATATAAGTCATCTAAAGAAATTTGTTTCATTTTCGTAATACATTTAGGTTTTCCTGTGGTTGGGTAATATCATGGTTCTTAAAAAAAGAAAAAGGTTTTTGTTTCGAACCCTGTGGGGGGCAGTTGTACCAAAATTATAGTAGAAAATGTAAACTGTTGGTAAAACTATCAGAACTTCACAACTTTAACAGTGGATGGCGTACCAGGTTCATTGTTCAAATTAATATTAAAAAAAAGTTATCACCTTGTGTGTGAACTTGAGTTCTTTTCTGTGTCGACAGCCTCGTGGCTCGAGCGTTTGTGGCCTGGTGTCAGGTATTATTAATTTAAATCTTTGTATATATGCTAATTGTAATGTATTTCAGCTCAGAAGAAGCAAAAAACTGTCTGTACTCGTAATCGAAAATATACAACTTGTCCTCCAACTGTAGTCTCTGTTTTATACAATCAGTCGCCGGACCTACCCACAACAACGTTTTGTTACAACATTAACAGATAATAATGTATTAAGAATTTTTTAATGAACAATAAAAACCAATCACTTTTCTTTTACGTGTTAATCATATTTTTCAAATCTGTATACCTGTTTTAATAATTCCGTTTGATCTCTTCAGATATTAGTAAAATTCAGAAGTCACGTTAAAATTATCTTTGGAAAGCATTATACTTTCAACAGTATCGATAGAAAGTCAATTCCGCTCTTTGTGAACCCAACAAAAATTAATTCAGTTTGTAGCAAACATAACAAGAATTTTATTATGCATCGATTTTTCATTCCCGAGTGGATAATAATCTCGTTTCCTATGGCAATTTTTTATGTACATTATCTCCCATGCAGCTGTTTTTAATGGGCGTACCTTTCTCTCATAAACATGATATAGTTTTTCAACTTCTTTCCACTAAACCTTTTAATTAAAATGGATCCAAACGATTGAACTACTAAATACATTGAATTTTGGGGAGACGAGCATTCGTGATTCACCTGTTTTGGTACGGTCGCAACATACTGGGACATTTACAGTGCGAACTGGGTTACCGGGACAAAGCTCATGAACTGGTGATATGTCCCGGTATACTGGTATGTATGGAAACTCTAGTATAGAGCAGTAACTGATGGAACACCTGTCTCGATGAGTTACTATTTTAGACAGCAGCTGCTACTGTGCGTTTCATAAGTCTTGGCCCCGGTGGTGAGGACGCCACTACATGCGATTCTTTTAAACCATTGGCGTGCGCCAATATTTTATCAATCAAAAGTTATATCAAAACACAACTGAACTTTTGCATTTGATGAGTTTATGTCGTATTGAAACAAAATGAAATACTAGAATACTTTTTAAAATTGTATTGCTCGTTAAACTTACCATGCTTAATTAAAACTTAACTGTTGAAAAGAGCATGAAAGCAATCTGCGATTTGATTTCTTTAATAATATCATAAAACAGAAATTAAACTCTGCAGTAATAAACCGTTAAAGTAAGGCGTAAGGCGTTAGATTGTGTCGTATTCTTAAATCAATAAAACGACTACAACTAGCACGTAACAATTTTTCTTTGAAATAAATAGAAATAAAGCTAAATACTTACAAAGGAAAAAATAACAGAACGCAACCAAGTGGGTACACTCTCAAACCATGTAGTAAAAATCAGAAACAAGGGATCTTTTAAGACAAAAACAAGACCAGATAAAAGACTGTATGTACCTCCTTTCCCGTGCGGGATCATTCCGTCATTTTGTCATCATTTGACAAACTAAGACAGTATCCATTTCATACTCAAAGTCATTGTCTGAACTATCTGAATTGTCACTATTAGGTACTATCTATAGTGATAGTGGGGGGACGAATGGTGTATATGGCATATTTTTTCTTTTGTTACTGTTGCTTTCTTCTCATACTTGTAAAAATGTTCAGTTTTTTGAGAGCTTAAGTGGAAGAACAGAAGTATAAACAACTTCTGAACTTCGCCCTGGGGTTCCACCATATTTTTATTTGTGATTATAATGTACTAACTTTAATTTTTGGATGGAATAAAGATACATTATTATTATTAATTGGGTTTTAAAAAATTCACAGTTTTTTAACTGGTTCTTTTGGCTGTGTGCAAGTGTCAACAAGTCACCTCAGGAAACAAACCAGTACCTATACTAATTTCCTAATGTTCTTCTCAATATATGCGCCGTACCATAGACTGCTATCGACTTTTCTTGAGTTATGTTGCATGGTAGCTGTCGAATATAGGAGTCAAATTGCTTCAAACGGGTACCTATTCCACCTACAATTATTGGAATAATGCTAGTCCTTGTGTGCCACATTCTAAATATTTCTACTGGTAAGTCTCTGTACTTCAACAATTTTTCGGATTCTTTCCTGTCTACGTTGTGGTCACTAGGCACGGATATTTCTATTATTACACATTTGTTGTCCCTTAGTATAATATCTGGCTTATTGGCAAAAACTGTCCTATCTGTTGCTTGTTGGTTATATATTAATGTAGTATTGTGAACATTTATGACTGCTTTTGGTTCATGTTTGTACCATTTGTCTGTCACTACGCCAAGGTTCTTACAAATTTCATAGTGAATGTATCTAAAAATTTGATCATGACGTATATATTCTCGGTTTGCTAGTATACTACAGCCTGAGATTATGTGATCTATTATTTCCTTCTGCTGCTTACATAGTCTACATAATTCATCCGTTTCCTTCTTCAAGATATTCCTATCGTAGTATTTTGTGTGCAGTGCTCGGTCTTGTGCTGCAATTATAAGCGCTTCTGTTTCTCCTTTCGTGCGACTGCTGTTTAACCATCGAAACGTATGTTTTTACTTATTGTAGGTTCATCTATACATCTATAGAAATTTCCATGAAGTGGTTTATTTATCCACTGATCTTTTAGTTTTTCAATTAATTTTTCTTTAACTTGCATTTTGGCTTTTTCATGTTCTCTATTCTTTATGGGTTGTTCATCAATCTGAAAGAGGTTTCTTATTTTCTTGGCTTGATGTGATACAGTTGTACCAACTCCCTTTTCCTGTTCTAACGTAACTATAGCTTCTGCAATAAGTAGGTTTTATTATTATTATTATTATTATTATTATTATTATTATTATTATTATTATTATTATTATTATCATCTTTTCAACTTGCTTCTCGAATAAATCATCAGATTTTCAATATTCGTCTCCAACTTTAATAACATGGCGTAGAAGTGCCTCCCATTTATGAAGAGAAATTTGGTCAAATGCTCGATGCGCCATAGAAATTACATTTTGAATTCCTGAATCTCCTGCATTATATTCACACATTCAAATAGAAGGAAATAAATATTGTTCCATATTATTTTTATTTTTAACGCGTTCCAAAGCAATTTTCCCGTCTCACATTAGCAACCACTAACGCACAAAATGCCCGCGAAGTAACCGAACTACACACACGCCACTGCTGACGCTCCAACAGCCGATACCTCGCTCGAATGGAATGCGAGATTGCAGTGGCCCATCCCAAGTTAGTATCACGTTGTCGTGTCTTTCCCACGGAATTATACTGAAACTGGAAGGACAATCCCATTGTTTGGAATCGAGGCAAGTAGGCCTCTGATGGGGGATCTGTATCAATTTGCATATTAGCCTGTGTGAGCATGTGTAATTCGCTATCGCGATCAAAATTTTTTAATTTTTCGATTTTTTAKGCGACGTGATGAGAAATATGATTTGAATTTGCGTGTTGATAAATAGTAACTTATTATTAGAAAAAAATTATTTGAATTTGCATGTTGATAAATAGTATCTTATTAGATGCATTCATTTTCCCCGGATTTTTATTACTAATATTAGAATAAAATAATGCCATTATTCTTATAATTTTCTTTATTGATTTCTTCTTCTACAATATGTAACGTAAATTATAGCATGACAGAATATTACATATGTACCATACATTTTTTAATGCGCAATGTGTACATTCCTTTCGACAGTTGCGGAAGAGACATGTTGGTATGTCCGATGGTTCTGCCGTATGCAGGCTTTCAATATCGGGCAAGTATGCTCGATAATCATCCAAATCAACAACTGAGGCAGCAATACCCATATCGTTATGATCGATATAGGATTGTAGAATGGTTTTCTTCTCACTTCCCTTGCATAGTATATACACATCGTCGATGGGTTGCGTGTCCATATCTGTTGAATTCTTCCTCTTCTTATTTGCGGWKCATGATGTAAGCATTTTACGCAATAAAGATGGTAACATGTTTAGATCAGCATATCCATCCGACCATCTTATACCGCCCAAATAGTTCCCTTCTAACCAACGATATTGAGATTGCTCTCGCTTAGATAACTTCTTAAAAGGTTTGGGTGGTTTAAACAGAACATGCATATACCTTCTGCTCTGCAAACACACAGCTGCAAGTTCTTTGACTATAAAGTTGCCACCTCTTCCATATTGAAATCCTTGAATATCTACTACTAAATATGACGGTTCTGAATACATATTATCGCGGAGCAATCAGTACAACAACAACAACATACACCTCAAATTCGACTGAGAGAAATAAGGTGTATGTATAGAAACATATTTGAATTGAAGCGTGGAGGGGATGAAGTAGAGGAGAGGGGGTATGTAAAATATTTACAGTGAGGTCATTCTGCTAACAATACCATCTAGAGAGTTGTATGTTAAAAAGGCATCGTGAAAAACAATAGCATATACCTTGGTGTTGGCTGGAAAGGCTTGTTCACGTGTTTCAAATTCAATCTTGATATCGACAGTTGACGATTTTAAAGCATCAGCTTGATGAGAGCAATCAATTACAAATACAGGATTTAAGAGAAATTCACCATAATCCATGAGCGAATCAGATGTTGACCGGTTGTAATAGCTACTTTGGAATTGCTCATATGCATAATAAGCTGGAGCATAGAGTTTCTTGTTGAAATTTAAATTCCATCGCTCGTATGGATATACGCTAGAATTTAGAAAGAGACGAATATCGCTAACATTGACATGTAGAAACTTGGTGGCGTCTGCCTGTCGATTGTCATAATTGTTAGCATTTTGGAATGCTATAACTACATAACGGGGTTTTTCAAGATTAGTGCTCGTTTTCAAGGACCACACATCGGAGGAGGTCTGACGTAATGCAGGGAGTTCATATAAATCCCACATTCGATAAGGCACCTTTACAATGGCATTTTTCTTCATACGTGTTAAAAGTTTTAGCTTATAACGATCCTCCGGTATCACATGCCGAATTTTCCATTCAATCTTGTTGATTTTAACCTCAGCATCAACTTCTCCAAAGTAACTGTTTTTGAAACTGCGTGCAATGATGAGGATGAGCTCGTGTTTGACGTTTACGATGCCTTTGTTATAGTCCTCAGCAAAACCCATCAAGTAGCTCAGGGGTAATTTACCGCTGAACGTATGACTGGTCTCATCCAGCAGACATTGGTTGTCCACCTTCAAACCCCAACCGCTTGTAATAAGAGCATGAGCATATGATTTGTCAAATGACACCATCGTTTTTAGTGCTGTCGTAATACCCGGTTTTCGTACTAGAGCAACCTGTTCACCGCCTAGCTCATAGCGAATCTCATCGAATAGAAACGCAAGCGTGTTATTTGTAAGGTAGCAAATTCTGTTGGCTTCACTGGGTGTAAACGTACCCTCAATGTACAGATAGCTGTTGGAAATGTCAAGTATCAGATCTTGAAAGTTGACGGCGATTCGCACCTCATCGGAATTGTTGAATTGCGGTGATCCATAAGGCTTGTATGTATGTTCATGCAGGCTAACGAGTGAATCATCAAAGACTGGCTCTTCGAATACTTCAAGTTTCTCGCTATTGGTGAAATTGCTGTTGAATGTCATGGTTGTCGAGGTCGCAATCCTATGGATTTTAGAAATTCAATATCTCGCTTTGAAATTTTATACGGCAGCTCTAGATCGAAACTGCTGCTGTCGTTGTTCTGTGGCTGCTGCGCTCGTTGTAACTGCTGTGCGTTCAGTACAATACTGGGCGCATGGAGCATAGATCGCCTTCTTTTATTGTTTGATTTCTTTTTAGATTTACCACTGTCATCTCCCCTTCGGCTTATAACCATTGAAACATTATTTTTTTATAAACGAAACCCATTATTATTATGACAATTTCTTCAGTTCGACCTTTACAATAACTTTCTCCCCGCGGAAATTGATTAGCTGTCCGCTGTCATCTAAGATGCGTATTGTAATGTTATCGATAAACTGACGACCGCTCGGGTGAACTGGCATATATATAATGTTAGTTGGCTCCTTGGTAAGTTTGTATCCGGCTTCAACGTCTATATCAAACTCGAAGAGTGTATGCTGTTCATCCTCATTCAAATATGCCCCGGTTACTATATTACAGTCTATACGTATAAGCCTAACCTTCGTGATATTAACCGGTGAATTGGATTCATGTTTTGTATTAGCCGCTAAGGGCTTCTTTGTTTCAAACCCTAATACAGGACCCACTGAATGGCGAAGACCAAAATCGATGTCAAATGTTGACGACATAACTTCACATTTAAGCGTATTATTGTTAGCTTGTAGATTAAACAACTGATCATTGTTGTCGTCGATAATTTTCGCTAAACCTCGTTTAATAGCCATATTTATCTCGCTGATTTCATAGGCTCCCGGGGGAATCTTTACGACATAGCGGGAAATTATCGCGGTCTGAGCTTTTGAACTTTTGCTAACAAATCCCACCCTGTTATTTGTTTCATCAATGTTGAAAATAGAGTTATAAGAGTAAAATCCTATTAAACCCAAGCCATAAGATTTAGATTGTTCCAGTTCAATAGGCGGGTAAAAGTTAGAGCTTAAAACACTTGTATCGCTAATGAGCGTAAAAGTTCGCGACATACTTCCGCTTAGGACGATAGGTATTAAAGAACTGACTACTAGCATATCATATTGAGATCTTTTATTACTGTTGATTACAACAACAATTAAATAACAATTTATAACATTTGGAGTTATCATCATCATCATCATCATTATTATTAACATTGTATACAGTTTGATTGCTTCCATCGTGATTCGACTTTCCAACATCAATGTTCACATCTGACATATTGCAATAGCAGCAGAATAACCTCTTCGGTGGTGGACCGTCAAACTCATCTTCGTTTGTTTTATTATTACCAAAATGTTCGGTACAATACGAATACTGCCATATATCCTTATCGTTTCGTAGATGTTCTGGTAGTTTCTGCCACACTTGAGCGATTTGATCTGCAGCGCATGCAATAATAACCTCCTTGGGTAGATTTTTCAATTCTTCAACGCTCATCTTGCCTAATCTTTTGTGTTTGGAGTATGCCTTGAGAGATTTGCTCATCCTTTTAATGGATTCCCTATCCATCGTATTGCGATCGGTTAGCGTAAGCGAAACGAAGACGATGATAGAAACGCCAAACACAAGTGACCGCACCACACTGTATCAAAGTCTTGCTGCTGCTCGTAATTATAGAAAATTCTAACTGGAGGGGATGTCTGCCGCTGTAGGTATGCTATCAATTCAGGTGGGGGTTCCAGATCTCCAAAGCTGTCATAGTAATTTACTGTAGAACCTTTCTTTTGTACGGCACACCAGTGAGAACCTGGAGCATGTAAATCATCCAGATTTATAACGAAGGATTCATTTTCACGGGGTCCTTTCTGTGGCAATGCTTCACGCATAAATACACCTCTAAAATGTGGTATGTGTAAAACGTCTCTGGCGAAATATTCAATGTCATAGTTTGTAAGGGGCCTTCGAGGCAGCGCAATTAGTTTTTTTGACAAGTTCTTATAGTTGGTCAGATATAAACCAAAGCCTTTTCGATACGGTTTCAAGTGCAATCCATTACCACTAACAGGGACAGATACCGCAGCAGAATTACTTTCCATAGCCGCATTATGACGTTTCGCTTCCTCCAACTGCGATCGTGCTATTCTAGCATCATGTACGGCTTTAGCTATACCAGAAACCGATCCGGCCAGAGATCCTAGCGCTGAGAGTCCGGCAAATATCGGTATGAGAGGCAAAACACCGCCGGTTTTTGGGACAGGTATCACTCGTGGAATTTGAACGCGCTGCCTCCCACCCATAGCCTTTAGCGCTCGACGTGCTGCCCGCAGAGCAATTTTTACCGCCTGTTGTACATCACCCCCACCACTGCTGATGTTAGATTTTGAGCGGATTCCGTTCCTCAAGGCATTACGTATCTTTTGTATAAAACTAGACTGGAAAGATAATTTACCGCCAGTCCTTCTGTTCAGTTTAGTTTTCTTCTTCCTTCGAACATTTTCTCTCCTATTTTTTTTCGGATATTGCGCACACCCCAGACCTGTACGGTTCCTTTTCTTCGCCCGCGTTTTCCTTGTTTTTTTCTTGCAGGTTGAGAGCTGTTGTTAACAGCAACAATATTGCTTCTACAACCCAAACCTAAACGCCGCTTCAACTTCATTACGTTTGTAACTAAATAAGATGCAGCTTTTTCCTTAAATCCAGCGTCCTTGGAAACAACTCTTTCCCAAGCCCTGTGTTCGAGAATACGATCGGCCTCGTGACGTTTCGATAAATCGCTGTTATCCCTGTACGCAATATCGTGCTCTTTACAAGCTTTATCAAGCTGGTTGATGCCAGGATCTCCTCTGGATAAGCGTTTATCTATCCGGGTACCCGGGCCACACCACTGGTATCCTCCAGGAAGGTGAAGTTCCACTGGTAAATTATCTATTAGCGAATTGATCAGTTTACCACCTGACCGTTCTTCTCGGCCGAAGGTTAGCATTTAAATAACATTCGTCTCTTAGCTATCTATTTATATATATTCAGACCGTGGTGAGATGCGCATCGAACAGCAGAATCATCGACTACAGGTCGAAAACCTGGATAATAAGGTAAATGTGGTGAATACGTGTCAAGAGCAGGCGCAACGTCATGGACCGCTGCTACCTTCTACGATTCGTGCCATTATTGTTGCCCCATCGAATGCCCGGAAAGACGAATGTGGTTATTAGTTTAATTTTAGACCCTCAGGGTTTGTACTTTTCCAACGTCTATATTTATTCAAAGTCATTATACCAGCCCAAATATCAATACCTGCAAAAAATTTTAGAACCTATCGAAGGCTTAGGGGTGTATACGTTCAGCAATGCCGAAGATATTGTGGAACGTCAAACGCCGAACCGGACTCTGTCTTCATATTCGACGACATTATGTGTGAAAAGCAGTCTATAATCCAGTCATACTTCAGTTATGGTCGGCATAAGCGTATCGACTGTTTTTATTTATGCCAAACATATTCAAAAGTTCCGAAACAATTAATTAGGGATAATTTAAACACTTTGATTTGTTTTAGGGTGGATTCCTTAAATTTGCGCTCACATTTTTAACGATCATGTCTCACCAGATGTAACGTATGAACAGTTCAGAAAATGTGTGCTGAATGTTGGAAAGGATGATCATGGGTTTTGGTGATATGTAAGGATAGCCGATAGATAATGGTAGATATAGAAAGGGATTCGATAAGTTTTATATCCTTAAATGACATCGTTGAATATATCACTTGACTGCTGACAACAAACTGAACACATCGATAACGATTGAAAAATAAAATGTCGAATTCGGAACTTAAGTTACAACGTGAACTAATAGATGCAACGGAAGCTGTGCGTAAAAAATTTAATATTTTAAACAGAGACAGTTTGCCGACAAGCGGGTATTAGAAAAAATATATGAACCAATAACAAAACAGCTAAAAATACCTAAGAAAGCTGAAATAATAACACCACCACCACCGCCGCCGCCGCCGCCAGCACCGGCAAAACCATATTTAATCACATCGAGACACACTCCCACCACATCAAGGTCTAAATTACCGAGAAGAGTATCGCCGATTGAAACTCCATCTACATCTATAGTTTCAAGAGCGGATACTACAACGAGCGAAACGAGTGAGCCAGAAGATGATGCGACCACGGAAAAAAAAGATCAACAACAACAACAAAAGGTATATTCAACTAGATCGACCACCGCGACAACTTCGTCGGTTAGAAGGCTACCACAACCGCCAACGTTTAAAAAGAAAACCAAAACGACAAAACAACCACCTCAATGGAAGAAAAAGGTGGCAGTCTGAACAGCAGCAAAAAAATAATGCTTAATGGCAAGAGACGCTTTTCAGCGTTAAAATTATATCATCGTGGACATAATAAAGATTATATTTACTGGAATCATCCAAGTGAATTAATTGATCGACTACGATTATTATATAGCTCCAAAATGCAGTCACAAGGGTCATGATAATGAGATTTTGTCAATAATAGAGGAATTGTATGAAAGTG
>QCXZ01000137.1:38137586-38294006 GCA_025024175.1 Rhyzopertha dominica
CCCTGTCGCCATACTTTTTTTTGATGAAGTCGTAATGGAAATCATACATTACATACTTGGCGATATCTAAAACGCAAAAGCCTATAAATATCGGCTTGTCGTATAAAATGTGTTCCTTCTGCATTTCGACGCCTATAAGATTTTCATCAAAGATGCTGAAGTTCTTAAAGCGGGGGTTGGATATAAAATGGGAGGCACCTTTTCTATTCCATCACTTTCCCATCTTGTCAGCAGCCGTATTTCTCTCCTCTTTTCTACGGCTTCCATTGATTTCCAAAAATGCAATTATTCATTAGTTTATAGAAGTTCTTCTCAAAGTTATTCTTGGATTGCTGGCGTCGAACTGTATTAAGTTGTATGTAGGGCTCAAGCCAACGTGACTGTTTAAATGACAATATTCGGTGTATTTTCTTGAGCACGAGACCATGTTTTAGCGCCTGATATAGATTCTTGTAATGTATAACATATCTCTCCTTGTCGAATAAATTTGGAATTAATTTTTTTATATTGCCCGTGGGCGAAGTAATATTCTCCACACACATTGGCAAATCATTGTGTTTTATCATGCAGATGGCTGGGATAGGCCAAATCACATTCTATAATGAATCCTGTATCTCCATCTGTCCCGCAAATACTCATAACATCAAAATTTTTAATTTCGGCACTGTCAAGCCATCTAAAGTCTCCATGTGGTAATGGATTGCTTAAGGCAAGTCCGTATAGATTGTTTGCGTCCCAGTACATCAGATAGTTTGATTCTGTACAAGAATTCGATTCAGTCGTAAAATTGATGTCATCATCAGTCATCATGTTGGAAGGTTTTCTTTCTTTTCATCGCTTACTGTATATTTATTGTTGGCCACGGCGTGTCTATGCGAAACCATTGAGATACCACCTCTTATGGATTTTCTTATAAAATGGAGCATATCGACTTCCGTTAAAAGTTGTAGTTTAATTTGCGTAAATTTGAGCATTGCATCCCAGCTGAGAGCTGGAGATGTGAGGTACATGGCAGGATCGAGACCAAATTCGTCGAGGCATTTCGTTCTGAAAGCCTCAAATACATCAGTCAGCAACAGAACATCGGATTTTAGATATAGATCGGAGTAGTCCCCCAGATCTCGACAATCAAATGCCTTCCAAACCTTTTGCGCGTGTAAATAATCCTCCTCTGATACGGTTTCTTGCGTTAGGCTACTGTAGAACTTCTCTCGTGGTGGCAGACTTTTGGTTGTACTTAATTTCTCAAGCGAGTCAACATATTCGTAACAAAAAATACCTTTTCGCTTCATGAGCTGAAACTTGTCCTCCGAATTGAAGTATCTACGTGTCTCTGTGAACTGATCATCATCCAAATAGCTAACCAACTCAGCCAAACTGCTCGCCATAAATCTATAGCTGTCCAAGAAGCGTATTGTTACATAATTTATCTGACGGCTAGCATCCGATACGGCTGTCTTATTTTTCATCATCGCTATTTTTACATCCACAGCTATATATTTTTCCTTCGTTAGCCCTATAACTTTGATTTTTTCGACTAGGGGTGAAAGAGCTAATTCCTTTACAAACAGATGACAGTCATATGCGGATAGATTGTGTATTATAACCGGTATCATTTTTGGCGTTCTGCTAGCTAAATTACATTTTGAATGGGCGAGACCTCTGAATAAAGAGCTTGCATGGCTGTGATCCTTCACGGGCCTTAGAGATATATCTCCATTATCCAATGGAAATTCGCCGTTACACATGTAACATCGAGTGGTATCCTTAATCTTCGAAATCTCTTCCGGTGTAAGCGGTGTCATTGGCTCATTCTTAAAGAGATGTTTTGTGAAGATACCTCTCACGTCATCGATTAGCATTTTTATAAACGTTAGAGCACAGTTTTCACCTCGATATAGTCTAAGAGTTGAAAGCGACTCGTCGTAGCTGCATTTTATTTGATATGCAAAACTGTGGGCAAAATGGACTGCTGTATTCATTACAAATTTACTTTCAGCATTGCACTGCACCGTATCAAAAGGGGTTAAAATGGTTTCGAAATCCGCGTATATTGCAAACTCCAACTTGACGGACTTATGAGTATTGGAAAATTGAATTACATCATTTTTACCAGGTTCGGGCAATAAAGTTACATATTTGGAGCAATCTTGCAAGTCTAAATGCTCTTTGAGTTTTTCGGAGGATTGAAATCTACATAAACATCCATCACATATATAAAGCTTACAACGATGGCTGGTTAGCTGTCCGACTAACAACTTCGCTAGATCTCTAATGTAACAGTAATGACCTTTAGAACCATCTTCTATATACAGTAAATTAACGTGTTTACTCTTACGTGTAACGCAGTGATGCAACGGGCCAGTTATTCGAAAGTCTCTTCGTTCCTTCTTGCGTGAAACGTTGTCTGCGGTGGAAGTCACATCAGCCGCTGTCTCAGCAATGTCCTGTTTTTTCGCATCTTCCCGACAGCTTAAGCCAAACACGTTGATAGATATGTTGTTCCTTTTTTCAAATTTCGGGATATCCCTTATCTGCATTGGAAATGTCATACCGGTGCAATCAAGGGTGTTAACATATTGAAAATAATTTGAAACACGATTAGCATTGGTTTTTTGAGGATAAAGAGCGCTCAATATAGCCCAAATAAAGCAATAATGATCGGTATTTATAACATTAATTATAGATTTAGTTGCTTGAACGGATTTAGGCAAGGGTATATATGAAGACCCAGCCAATGGTGTGTGCAGTGCAGTAGACAATTCCAAAAACAAGATATCTGTTAAGCTCCATCCCGCTCTGTGATTCCTGCAAAAAAAGAAAAATAATAAAAAAAATTAAAAAAAATATAAATTTTTTAAAAATTAAAAAAATCTCTTGAAGATATTTTGTATTAGAGTATCGCATATACATACCTGGAATTCGAGAGCTTTTGTGGTAATTCTCTCTGCTGATCCTTGGTATAGTTCCTGCAAGTCAGTTGTGGTTGTCACCAGAGTATACGGTCCACTTTTAAAACTTTTGATATCAAAAGTTACATCTTCATTGTTAATTTGGGGATTCTCTAAGTCTGCCTGGTAGCCTTTCTTCAGCTCAAACAGGCAGAATAGTTCAAAATTAATTTTCAGTGATGGATCATCTTTCAATTTTTCTGTTATGATGGATAATGTTTTGTCCTTAAGATGAAGAAAGAATTCTTGATAGTCGATGCAATTCTCATTTCCATATTGAGCCGGCTTTTGTATTCTATAGATACATAAACTGCTATTGAAAGCGCTATCTATTATCTGAACACCATCGGAAATCTCTCGAGCGCTGTTGTTCTTGTGTTGGTTTGTTCTAGTATGTGCGGGAAATTTACGACGCTCGATATGCAGGTTGCAACTTGCACAAAAATTTGACATCGTTGGATGGTGGAAGATCTTGTTCCATTTGCTTAGTACTAGAGCTTGCCATTGTACTGAAAGAAATTCAAAATATAAACTATATTTACATAGAAAGAAAGAAGAGTGGGGGTAGGATGTGTGAATAGAAATACAGAGCATCACGTTTGCGATAAATCAGTCTTGGCAATCGTTCTCTTGTAAGAAACAGACGCTCTCTACATCGAAAGCGGTAAGCCAGTCTACTTATAAATATTATTATTATTATTACTACTATTGCTCTACTAGATGTATCCAAAACAAGTGACAAGTGACGGAAGATATACTACACGACTCCACGAGCCCTCCCAATATGCATAGAATTCCTTTACAACGCCGTAGCATCAATATTGGTATGAGGTTGGAGCGTTTAATTAAGAATATCAGCAAGCTCAAGGCTGACTTATCAATGTATGATATTGATAAAAAACTCAAAGTCTTAAAGCTGTAATTAGTAGCGAAAAATATTTTATACCTTTAATAAATACTTGTACACATAGCAAGTTGTTTTATTTTTTCTTTAAACTTAATTTAGAGAAGGGGGTGGGTAGATATGGTAGGTCAATGAACTTGTGGTGGTTCCAAACCTGTCAAACCATACTACTAACGACCCTCGTATATATTTCTTTGAAAATTGTCGGGAAGACATGAATACGCTTGGCAACATAATGATGGAGCTAAATATCGAAGATAACTATGTTTAAAATAATTAGTTCTGCGCGGAAAGGTATTTTATGGCAAAGTCGTGTAGGCATTCCTTACTTAAGTGATAAGTCAACAAAACAGCTGAAAATTTCGAAGACAACTATGTTTAAAAATGCAACCAACAGCAGATAGATCCATTTCGCTATCATTATAGCTCATCAGTGCAATTTAGACATTTTTCGCAAGCGCGCAAGAACCCACATACATTCTATGCTGTCTGCACCACAATTAGCTGCAGATAGATCTATTTCGCCAACATTATAGCTCATCAGTGCAGTTTAGGTCTAGTGCAGACAGCACGGTATAATTTAATATTTCTTTGAAAATTGTCGGGAAGACATGAATATGCTTGGCAACATAAGGATGGGGCTAAATCTCGAATATAACTATGTTTAAAATAATGAGTTCTGCGCGGAAAGGTATTTTATGGCAAAGTCGTGTAGGCATTCCTTATTTAAGTGATAAGTCATCAAAAACAGCTGAAAATTTCGAAGATAACTATGTTTAAAAAATGCAACCAACAGCAGATAGATCCATTTCGCTATCATTATAGCTCATCAGTGCAATTTAGACATTTTTCGCAAGCACGCAAGAACCCACATACATTCTATGCTGTCTGTACCGCAATCAGCTGCAGATAGATCTATTTCGCCAACATTATAGCTCATCAGTGCAGTTTAGGTCTAGTGCAGACAGCACGGTATAATTTAATATTTCTTTGAAAATTGTCGGGAAGACATGAATATGCTTGGCAACATAAGGATGGGGCTAAATCTCGAATATAACTATGTTTAAAATAATGAGTTCTGCGCGGAAAGGTATTTTATGGCAAAGTCGTGTAGGCATTCCTTATTTAAGTGATAAGTCATCAAAACAGCTGAAAATTTCGAAGATAACTATGTTTAAAAAATGCAACCAACAGCAGATAGATCCATTTCGCTATCATTATAGCTCATCAGTGCAATTTAGACATTTTTCGCAAGCACGCAAGAACCCACATACATTCTATGCTGTCTGTACCGCAATCAGCTGCAGATAGATCTATTTCGCCAACATTATAGCTCATCAGTGCAGTTTAGGTCTAGTGCAGACAGCACGGTATAATTTAATATTTCTTTGAAAATTGTCGGGAAGACATGAATATGCTTGGCAACATAAGGATGGGGCTAAATCTCGAATATAACTATGTTTAAAATAATGAGTTCTGCGCGGAAAGGTATTTTATCGCAAAGTCTTGTCATTGCTTTAATACGTATTCATGTAAGCATCCCTTATCTAAGTAATAATAAAAACAGCTGAATATTATGAAAGAAATCCAAAATCTGAGCTTTCTGCTTTTCTCCTACCTTATAAAGTTAATTATCCTACATAGTTTTATTCAGCAATCTACAGATGCCAAGTATGTGTATCTGTCAAAGCAATAAGTAGTTGTGTTCACTGTGCTGACAGGCAGCAAATTGATTTAATCGATAATATCCATAAGCGCAAGAATCATTTATAGCAACCCCTATATTCTCATATATTCCGTTATTTTAAAAGACTGCTTTTCACCGGCAAGCTTTGAAAAATCTGAGATATAATGGCCTTATCGATGATAACTATGTAATATGTAATCAAAACAGCTGAAAATTATCGAGGAAGTTTCAATCACGCCAGAACCTATACAAACGGCCGAGTATTACTCAACATTACCGATAACTCTCGATTATTCCTTTTTTTTTAAATTGCCTTTTATCTGACATGTCAGGTAAATATCAGAGGTTTGGCAACGTCAAGCGAAATGGATGTCGGCTATCTGGATTCCTAATGGTCAATGCGTTAAGCACTGTAATTGGATGCCGGCTCATGGCCGATGGCCTCCTGTCTGAGATTTTTCTAATGGTCAGAGCGTTTAAGCGCTGCAATTGGATATAATGCACCTCCACAATAGACGAAAAGCTACCTGGCAGTGCCCTTTTTCAATTGGATATAATGCTTCGCCACAATGGATGCAAATCTACCTGACATTGCCCTTTTTCAATTGGATACCATAAACCCACCCCCAGATGGTAGATACCCGTTTTTACTGGCTTACGGTCAAATGTATCGTCTGACTGGCCGACGGTATCTCAGATTCCATATTATTTATACAAGTTAGAAATGGTATAATCTATAATAAAATATAGCTGTACTTACCATTAAAACCAGAAGTTTTTTCCTTAGCGAAGTGATTTTTTTTAATATAATTTATGCATAGATACGAAGCGATTCTTATAAGACTATAAATTTAAAAAAATATAAAAAAGTATTACTAGTTTAATATTACTACGGCTTATAGGTATATCTAATGTAGACACAAACAGTATTTATAAATCTCCAAATTGAAATAATTGTGTAGGTTTTGCGCCCTCGTATATTTTCTTAAAGCCTAAATATTTTAAAAATTTCGACTCAGGCTTGGCATTGAACATATTAATTGTGTCAGGGGAGAAGCCTTTATTTAGCCTGGCCGGAAGGAATAATATTCGGTTATTCACGGTTTCGTTAGCATCGCAAACTTTTATTATCGCGTATGTGCAGACACCATATCTCGTTTGACTTTGTTTCATTTTCACGATAGCATAGGCCTCGCCGATCTTAAGTTCGGTAATTGCAATTTTTTTAATTTCCGCCTGAGGTTCGATTTGTGACGACAAATTATTAAGCGAATCCATTTGAAATATATACCTTATAAGTCGTAGCGATATTAAAAATACAATACGCTCGTAGCCACAGCAATATTTAAAAAACACTTATAACCACAAACTTTTGCACTACTGGTAAACACAGACGAACGTTTGGATAGCCACGTTGTTATACGTACAACACACGTAAACTAAATTCAACATGATTGTGAGAGGGTTTTTATAGCTCCCCTGCGTGGGAAAAACGACTTTTTCAATTAAATCTTGACATATAATTTATATTGTAAGCTATAATTTGATAATAGAACTGACAGGTATATGTTTTACGCTTTGTTAGAAAGATTACTTGCAGATAGTAATCTTTAGTTAATTACATGGCTACGATCTAATGCAATGCAGATACTAGAACATATGTTTTACGCTTCTTTTGAAATGATTGTATACAGAGGCGCTTAAACTTGTTTATGGATATATATTAGACAATAATTTATTGCTTCCTAGGTATGTATTTATAAAAGGTGACTTATTAAGCGTCTGCCGAAAATTACAGGGCATACCTATACTTAAAAATTTGGAGGGCGGATCGGGTATCTCATTATATGACTACGAATGCTTATTAAGTGTATGCTGGAAATTATGGTCTCACCTATACTTAAGAATTTAGAGGGCGGATCAAGTGGATGAAGGTTTGACATCTAAAGTACACACACACAGAGTGCATCGCGCGAATAATAGGGAGGAACGGTCGCCTTAATTTTCCCCGTTTTACACGTATAGGCTATAACTTATACTGCAAAAAGAAACTCAAATGCTTTATATGCACGTATTTATAAAAAAGATTAACTATTCACATCCATTGCATGATAAGAGCATCGTTTTATCTGATTGGGAAGGTATAAGAGCTCGCCGAGCAGCTATAGAGCTTAACAGAGCGACTAGCGTTAATAGGCCCACCCGGCGCCAGCTCGGAATTCTGAGGGCCCTCACAGGTAAACGGGGTGCTATTGTTGCCATTCGAAGCAGCGTCATGCAATTAATAATAGGGTGAGTTGGCGGTCTCCTTAATTTTCTCTTTTGCGTGCTTAGGCACAGGTGTTCACTAAAGGCGATGGATCGCTTGATAACGAAATCTTGGGAAACTAGCAGGTCTTCTCGGTTTTTCGGACAGAAAAAAGTTTTGATTTTATGGTCATTCAGGTGTGTAGGTGATTGGATTTTACCATTTTCGGACACACCCTGTGAAATGATCATAGTAACATCCCCTCTTTGGAAGGGATTACCGATTTTATAAAAACTAAAAATGAACACGAAACGTAACATTATTGTGTTTTACTTCCCGAAATCATCACTACGAGAAATGGAGACGCCAGTTCAACAATATACAGCTCGACTGTACAATGTGTAAGTTAACAGTAGTTTTAAAGCATGGATAATTTCTACAACTTTTGTTTTAATTTATTTACAGTTACTTGAAGATTGTCAGTCTTCTTAATATACTGACGAGGGCGTTGGAATGCCCAATTTGCTTAACAGCTTTCTCGCCGCCGGTGAGAATCGTATCATGTGGATTAGGCCACAGTATATGTGCCGATTGTGCGCATATTCTACGCGGTGGCGGGCAGGCCGTCGACATCCGGTGTCCTATTTGTAGGACATCCCGGATAAGGCTGGATGTTTTCAACATCCTGGGGGAGGCTGTGCGAGATGAGCTCTTCCGGGCCGATCGCTTCGACCAGGGAGATCTTTCTATGCCAGCCCCAATAGTTGAAAACATAGAGCATAGGGCTCCAACACCGGCGTTGTCAGAGCGATCGCTCATCATCGCCATTGATGATGACGAGGACGACTTGACGGGTGAGTTTATTTAAAAAAGAAAGCTCTATTACCAGGTTTTAATTTCTATTCATTGCAATTTCAGAGCAGCTTGATGAGGAAACTGTAGACCTGCCGGATGTGGGGCAACCACCTCGCCAGGAGCCGGCTTTCAGTAAGTCATTGCATTTGCTCTTGCTATGTCACTTTTTTAATTTTTATTTCTTTTTGATCGATAGACGTAGGCGAGGGTTATAGGAATCCTCACGTGCCTATGCCGTATCCCCCTCCGATGCCACCAATGCCTCCTGCCTTTGCCTGTAAGTAATTAAATAATTATTATTAGAGAAACGTAACTCTATTTCTTTTTCCCCATTAGACGCAGATATGCGGCGGCCGGTTATGATGGGCGGCTACCCGGTAAACCGTAAGTCCTTGTCATTTCTTCTTACTTTAAAGATGAACCTAATTCCATACTTTTCTTTCTTTCCATTAGATGGGTTTATCGGATGGCCTATGCCGCCGCCAATCCAGATGCCACCGCCGCCAATGCAGATGCCACCGCCGCCAATGCAGATGCCCCAACCTCCCATATGGCCGGTATACTACCCCCAGCCGCCTTATGCAGGGCCGCTTAGAGGTGAGAGTTTTTATATATAATTTTTATTAATACTTATAGCATGTTTTTCTTTTGTTGCAGAATATTATTATCCATTTTATTGAACTGATTATTTTTGTTAGTCAAATATAAAAAATATATTAAGTATACATGCGTTTCTTTTTCTATTATCGTCTTACCATTTCAGCTCGAAAAAGTGATGTGCGTTTGTGTAAAGTGAGTTTTTTTTGTTTAAAGTGAGGGTAAGTAATATTTAAACGAATTCCTGTTTCTATGTCATATAYAGGGAAAGTGGAAAAGTTATCTMAATAAATAAGTCACATTGAGTCAATAAGAAACGAGTTAAAGAAAAAATAAACCACTTGAAAAGGTGTTCTTTTTCAATAATTATAATATTTAATCATTTTTAGCCTGAGTAGAAATGATTCCTTTAGTAATAAAACATCTAATAAACTCGCTAATACTGTTTATCAACATGCAAATCCAGTCATATTTCACATGTAAAAAAAAATCGAAAAAAAAATTTTTTGCTCCAATTTTTTGATCGCGATAGCGAATTACACATGCTCACACAGGCTAATATGCAAATTGATACAGATCCCCCATCAGAGGCCTACTGAGGCAAATTGAAACTGCGCAGAGGATTGACGCGCACGCGCTTTATGACTATTACTCGTAAACCAGCGGGAAATAACTGTCATATACGTATTTTGAACTTGAGAAAGCTGGGCAGGGACAGGCCATCCCCGATGCAGATTACTTTCGCTATTTCCAAATTCCAATTTGTGACTTAAAATTAAATTTCCAATAATTACAAATAATATATCTTGGAAATTATACGAACTAATTGCAACTCCATTTTCTTGGTCAAAGCAAATCTGTTCAGTTAAACACGATACTACTGTTCTTGTAATAAGTAGTTTGTACCTATAGCACAAAACAAAAAGAAATCAGACAAATTTCTTGGTTTGGATTGCACGACTGTAAACTACATCATGATATATTATTTACCAAGATTTTCGTCAAATCATCTGTACGKCCCAGGCTGCGCAAAAGTTTTATACGAAGGCACTTCATCAGAAGAAATAAATCGGCATTGCTCCCTGCAGTCATAGCGCATCTCAACTCTTCTTAAGGCAATTTCAGTTTGTTTACAGATGCAGATAACATCGGTCGATCTGTTTATTATACTACTGCATACTTACCTAAAGAAATGTTTATCTTTAGAAACGCCTTTAGCGTTTAGACAAAACCAAAGTAAACACTTTGTTGGCATAATGTCTTTAAAACCAAAAACTGTAAACGAAAAACACAAAAAAGACAAACTTGCAAACTTCGAACCTTATCTATGCTTCGAACGTGGGTTACCAAAAAACATTTGAGGTTATATGCATATGTCACGGAATCACGGAATTAAACTGGCATGTCAAATTGTCGTTAAAACTTTCAAAGCGCAGGCGCCCCAATCCCTACGCAAGCGAATTTCGACCTTCTTGATCGGTACATATATTCACTGGAAGTTCCAGTATAATTCCGTAGTCTTTCCAGGCCGATGTGCAATATTTGTCCGGGCAAATTAGTTCATTTGGCTATGCGTTACTAGTCTGTCCACAGTTTTAGGCGCAACGAAGCCGCTGTGCTTCGTTAACATCCTGAACTTCATTACATTCCAATCCGGATCCTGGACTTAAGAAACGTACCGTACGGTATACATATAATTACATATACGGTAGGTATATTGAACCTCAACACTGTAGGATTGAGTCAGTACTCTTATAAGACAACTTCTCATAACATATGGACATTAAAACTTATTTTTTTTTCTGTGAAAAATGAAAATACTTCTCAGTGAAATTATTCATTTAAAATGGCTGAGAACTGTTTTATTTGCATTGAATCCTTTTCTAGCGGTGACATCACGACAGTAGAACGTGGGCAACGGAATTTAAGAGACTGTAGTGTTGATCGTATGATGGAGCAATTGATTATTTATTTTAAATAGTGTAAATTCTGCGCATATTTACAGACACAGAAGTGTTTAGGACGTTGATTATCACCTGATGTTTGGGATTGGTTTATAATTATTCATAATTTACGGGAGCCAATAACGAGTTTATCGCTAGCTGCACCGGATGAGTTACTCGATGAATTTTTTTGTAATGGGGTCAGTCCACAATTTTTTTATTTTACATTTAAAATGTACATAAAAATTGAAGCACATACATTTTTTGCGATTTTTTCCGGTTCTTGTTTACCGAAAAAAAAATGTGAAAGTATGAATTTTCAATATCCGTTTCAAATACCTCGATATTCCACCACGGAGATGACGTAAAAGGTTCTCAAGGTGACCAACGCGAGAAACGCCAATAATAGCCAGTGCTCTAGCGGCATTGCAAGTAATATTTGTTTACATTTTTTGAGCTGTTTCGCGGTGCCAATGTGGGCAAATTTTCGCGATACCGTAAGGAAAGTACTCGTAAACTGGCATTGCGACATTGATACCTAGGTAAACTTAAGGCGTATTTGCGAAAATAAATTAAATCATCCTTCAGTCAGTTTATTATACAATAATGAACAGTTCAATTTAATAAGCGCATTCACTGGCCTTTTGTTGAAACACGAAAGCACTTTAACCATCGAACCTGCTTTTGAACCAATGTTTTCATTATGAAGAATTAAACGACGCTTGATAATCTTTAAAGTTTGTATACTTACGTATGAGAACGATATGATAAATTTTGAAACTGTCAGGACTGTATCTGGCCGTCGCCGTCGTTAGGAAAAAACGGTAAAGTATCACCAACATCGCACGTGCTGCATGTGTCCCATGTACATACATCGTAATAACCCTAACCTACCTAACTCTAGCCACGCGTTTTTGTTCACATAGTTTGGTCAAACTTTCGAGTTTCGAATTTGTCAGATTAAGTAGTGGAGCAAGATGTCGAAGTATTTGCGTAATCTGTTGGTATTTTTAAATGTAAGAATGACTTACGTTAAGAAGTGTTTTGATAAACAGTTAAAAGTTATTCCTATGTTTACATTATAATATTAACGTTGACGGTTATACATTCGCCCCTCTCTCACTCCCATTGCATTATTGTATTTCTCTGGCTACTAATAAAACTTACAACAGTGAGCACCTGGTTACCTAGGGAACTGTAACAGTGCGCATGACGGAAATTAGGAACCTTTTGCCTAGTTGTTGGCGGATTTAAGAAAATGTTTGAAACATGGTAATTTTTCTACCGCCCTTTGTTTACGGGTTGAATTATTCTAAAGGCAAAATAGATGCGTAGCACTAGTATTCATGAAGTAAGCTATAAAGGGCATAGGTTAAAACTATCAAGTTTTAATCTGCGGGGCGACCCTATTGCTAAAAAGCTTGTGGAAAACAGTGTGGTTGTCGAAAATCTGGTATAAAGTGTTCAATTGCTTGTGGATTTTGTAATAGCCAAGGTTGTCTGAATGCAATACAAGAAGTTATAGAAGATGTATATGAGTCTGATGGCATTCATCCCATCGATTATTTAGAGCAAAATATGATCACTGAAATTTCAGAATCTAATAAGACTGTGAAGGTGACGATGATGACGAAAATTGATAATTTTGTCGTTTTCTAACGTTGTTATACATGAACTAGACCTATAGCGGACACCATATCAAATAAAAAACGCGTCATATACTCTACCTCCGAGGTGGTTGGGAAATGGGTGACCTAACAATTATATTGTATATTATAAAAGTTCTCTCTGCTCATACGAAAAAAAATATAGCTCATATTTTGCAGAGAATTGTCTGCAATTTTTATAATAGGTACTTTTGTGATCCGATGAGCAGGAAAGTATATATTGCATTAAAACCCATGTTTGACCTTTTAACCTCGAGTATCTTAATATTCCCTCGATGGTATCAATGGGTACTTTTCACACCTCATTTCTAATGTAAAATAAAGATATTGAGAAAAAAACAAGCGATAAGGCTAAATAGAACGGAAATGCTTTAATGACTGGACTATACGGCAATATGCCCCACTTAGGGATATTTTTTCCGTTGACGAATTTTTCAGAATGTATTCTCGAAAGGTCCATTTTGGACGTCCTCATTGCGAGACGATTACGTTTTCTATTGAAAGATATAGAATGTTCTATGACTTTCTCGAACGTTGATTTTATATATTTTCACCGCGAGACAGTTACGGCAGTGTGCCACACTTAGGGGTTCTTTTGTGTGCCAATGAATTTTGTAGAATGTTCTAGAATGTCCCAATACCTTCACAGTGAGACGGTTACGGCAATTTGCCACACTTAGAGTTACTTCCTCTGCTGATGGATTTTCCATAATGTTCTGTAACTCTCGAAAGGTCGATGTTCGACATCTTTACAGCAATTGTGCCACAGTTAGGAATCTTTCGTTTGCTGATAAATTTTCCAAAACCTTCTGTGACTCCTAGAAACGTCGATTTTCGACATCTCCATCAAGAGGTGGTTTCCTCACCGTGCCACAATAGGAATCTAAGAATCTTCTGTAAAATTTTCAATAAACATTGATTTTTAAGTTCCCCACCGCGAGACGGTAATTGATGATTCCCTCGTTTTCTATAAAATAGGATATCTATTGCCATCAGTGATGGGCGCGTAGGATACTCCATGCAGCTTCCGCTAATATCTACGTGTAAACTATGTAATATTCTACTTTGAAAATTTACTGTAGAAAATAGCATTGTTTAGATAAGCAGAAATATTTAGATTTTGAATTGTGCCCGTTATCGGTACTGCTCAAAACGCTTCAAATGTCAATATCTGTATTTTACTATTTTAGTTTCTTGGTATCTAAACGAAATACTACCTTAACTAAAGAAATCTTTAAACAACAATAACTGATTTGGGCATACATTAATTACGGCCAGCAGACCCGACTAAGTACTGTCAAAAGCACTTTGGAGGCTTTAATCGGTGAAAGAGACTGTAAAGATGACTGTAAACTGTGATTTTATATTCTTTCTTCTTTATAAACGGAAATAGACGGGCAATTTCATACCCTACCCTAATAATCTAAAGAAGCAATTATATTATATTATTATCGTTTGAACGTTACACATTGCACATTAAAAAACAAATACCAAAAATTTACATTACATAAGTATAAATTTACACGTTTTACTGTCTATAATCCTAGACGGGGTCGGGTATTCACTTAGTTCCACATTCCTTTCGTGCCATGTGTCTGCCAGGAGACCCGAAAGGATAGTTTGGCAGTTCATAAGTGTAGACCATTTAGCCGCAACCAACGTCACGTTGCCCAAAGGTGCACCATAAGGAGGCAGTTTACATTGCACCGCTTTTTATATATTTTATACTTTATAAACTCATAATTTTGAGGTATGCGAAATGTCAATGTGACAGGTATGTAAGCAAATAGCCAGTGATAAGTGGTTATTAGTTACCCTTCTTTGAAGAAAAATCAATTTATGTCGCAAGTACCTATGCGTTCCGAATTTGATAGCATGTCAAAGATAGGTTTCTTAGGAATATACCTAATACATGGTTTCTATAAATGATTCATGCATCCGAGGCGCTTATGGAAATTATCGATTACATCAATTTGCCGCCCCCCAGGAAAGTGACATATACTTGTCATCTGTCGATTTTTTTATTATTTGATATATTTTAATATGAAATATGAGAAAATACCTGGGAATTAACTTTAAGGTTGCAGAAAGCTCACATTTCGGAGCTGTGGTGTGACATCTACAACCTTCAGTGCTATCGCCGTGCTTAAGTAAATTATCGATTAAATCTATTTGCCGCCTCTCGGGAAAGTGAATTGATATATTTTAATATGAGAAAACGCGTGGGAGTGTATATTTTCAACATATTCTGTAGTGTTTAATGGGATAATCAATTTTAAGGTTGCAGAAAGGTCACATTTCGGAGCAGTGTGGTGACATTGATCTGCAACCTTGAGTACTATCGCCATGCATATTGTAGCTTAGCAGCAGTTACAAAAGACGGCATAAAGAGTTAAGAAATTAAAGCCGTCCGCGTTTCATGAATCATTTATAGAAGTACTGTATAATCCTGGAAGGAAAGACTACGAAACATATACTTTGTTATTGTGCCCAAAGAAGTAAAAAAAAACCCCTTAGATACCATGGTAACTTACTAAAATATGTTGTGTAAATTTGTAATATAGATATAACAACTGTATTACGTTTTAAAATGTTTAAATGTTTAAGAAATTCGACACATGGAGAAGCTAACAAAACAAAAATTATAAATAAAATAATTTCCATGAGTTTCAGCGTATGGCTAATACATTTTAGTCATAATGTACTAGTGTTGTATTTTCTACTTAAAATCTACGCTACAGTGTTGTACCTACATTTTCTACGCGTGTAACGTAGAAGATTATAATTTACGCTTAAACGCCCATCATTGATTGCCACTGAAAATTGATTAATTCTGTTTAAATCTTTCCATTACGGAGGTAGATATCTACTTTCGTACTTGAGAGGCTCTGTGTATGCAGAATTCTGTTTTACCGCTAAAGCTTAGTGAGCATAATAGCTATTGGCACCGCTAGGTGGCATCTTTAAAGGTAGTAGGGCACAAAATGCACTCCAAAATGAGAGCAAATGCCTGTCCACGTCAAGATAAGTATGCAAAGGATTTAAATATTTGAAATATTAAAGTGTACGCTTGTTTCTGCTATAACCAGAAGTGATATAAGTACAAAATTATTTTAATTCAACTCGTGTCTTTACAAACTTTCAAATTTATTAATGAACGTAAGCTTAAGTCTAGACACACTGTATATTTAAGACTTGGCATGCATTTGAATAAGGTATGGAATAACATGCAACGAGTTCTAAATGTTTGCACTCTCCACTAAATCTGTTGTATTAAATATTGAGCTGAATCCAGTCATTCCTTTGACAAAAAAAAACCAGGACCTGCTTATTCATTTGTACGTTTTATTAGTAAGGGCGGTATTTAGTATATCTTGGTTTAAATTTTTATCTACTAACAAAATGTGTTGCATTAAACGCTCTAAACGTACGTACCACTTCAGCCGTTAATTAAAGGATTGTGTTCAAAAAATAGGAATTGTAAAACAGATATTCACTCATCACTGTAGACAATTAAAAATGCATTGAAGGACACACTAAATTCCCTAAATTGCTCCGACAAACCAAACAAACGGGCTCATGAACTGTAAAAGTCCAACAGAAAATGCTTGCGATCGCATTCAGATCAGGTAGAAATCCCTACCACTCTTACGGTATTGTGCTAGTCTAGCCTCAGGCCCAAAATTAGTATTTACCGAACAATTCAAATGCTTATGATTTTGTCACGTAATGACTTCATTTTGAAAGAAAATGATCCAGTTTTACTTATAAAGAGAATCCGATTCCCTCTGTTAAAAAAGTATCAAGTTTTTTGTTATTTTTGAAGGGCCATTTCGAATATGCCTATTGTCCCCATTTTTTTATTGCAGAATATGAATCTACATGAAAAAATATAGACCCCTGTTATTTTTATTTTTTGCAAAGCGCTTAGTTAATGCTTAAAAAAAGATTGTTTATGTTTAAAGTTTGAATCTCTGACGTCAGCATTCCCTGGCGCGCTTAGTGCGGTGTAACTGTGTGATGTTGCCACGCCATTTTCTGATCTTGGCATTCCTGTCGGCCGAGATGAAGTTTCTAAAATCGAAGTCGCAGCAGCGTTGCCATTTTATTCCAAACTCGCAATCGTAATTATGAATTATAAAAACTTACACGCGAATGGCTGTGTTAAACGCGATTSGTTGTTATTCGTTTTMACTGTAAACATTAAAACGTAAAATATATTAAATTAAAATTATAACTTGCAGCGGATATATTGCAAACAGAATTCATTTTTTGGCAGCCGAAGGATAAGTGATTTTAAAACTGGAACAACTATTTAATAAGTAGGTAAAGTTGTTTAAACCTGAGTTACAGCATGTATAGCTGCCATTACATCATTTTATTATTAATTTATTTATTAAATCGCCTAATTTGCGTAAAATCGATCTGGCCACCCGAGTTTCCATTCATGTAAAATTCGTCAATCATGTGTAAGTCAATTTTTGGTATACATTATCCGAATCTTGTATCTTGCAGTCTATGTTTGAACAACAACGTACTAAGTAAATAAAAACATAACTTTAACGCGTCCTCCGTTCTCAAACCAAAACGTAAACTTAGGTACAAAGGCACAGAACCACAGAACGGTGACGTATCACGAAATATTTGAATTTGGCGGTAAACCTTTAAAGGTAAAAATAAGATACAAAAACATTAAAAATATTTTTTCTATTGCCAGCTTCTAACTTCATTAGGTCCAAGCAAAGTCGCACATGCGTTATAATAACGATTTACTGTCAAGGGCAACAACCCCATGTGCCTACTTACGCATCCACACAGTAGTGTTGAAGGAGTCAGTAAAAAAAGTACTTGATTCTGTGGTTTGGTGTTGGGTAAGATGCTTGCATTGATACTTATATCTTAGAAATTGTAGCTAGTTGTGGACTGATGCAAAATAAAAAGCCCAAACCGTCATGTTAACCAACTCTGTACAGTGGATATCTACTACAGCGTCATATAGATGGTAATTTTGAATTTCGGATTGGAAATTGACTAACTCCCCTTGCCGTTTACCCACGCTCGTTATTGCTTCTTCTTTATGCTGTTTAGGCCGAACCAACGCCAAAACGCCCACGCGAGTACAAAAAACACTTTACTACCTACCGCTTTTCTTTTTATTGCGTTGTAATGAGTTTATTGTAAGTCCATGTAGGAATAGCAGCTAAAACGATTTCTATTTCCGCTTCAATTATGCGGGTAATTAGCTTTTAATTTGCTAAATTGCAAGCTCTATCTAAACGTTCCATCCACAGCTGTTGGCTTAACAGTCAGTAACCGAACGCACGGGTCTGATAAACCTTTCAGTGTCGGATCGTGTTTCGTGTTCGGGTATTATCCAGTGATTCGGAAGATAAAGTACGCGTGGGATTTCGCATGCAGTAAAAACGACGTATTGCGATGATTAAAATTTTATAATTGACCTAACACACTTTTTAAAACAGACGCTCTCTGCCGCGGTCAGCTGAAACAGCTGACTAAATCTAATTTCCAAATGTCAGCACCAAAGTATTAAGTGTATTTAGGTTGCGGTTAGTAACCGGTTACAAAACGGAGTATAAAGCGTTTAAATTAATTAACTTCACACATAATGCGACGGCGGAAGTTGCTTTCCAGCTGGTACAGGGAAAGTAGCGCGTTACAAGTTTAGATAAATTGTTAATTTAACAGATATATCTTGTTACTTATGGAGTATTATGACCTATACTATATAATGTACCAAAATTATTTAAGAAATGTAAACTGTTGGTAAACTAAATGAACTTCAGCACTATAACCGTGGATGGCGTAGCATGTACAGGTGAAATATTAAGAAGTTATCGCTATGTGAACGAATTCTTTTCTGTTTCGACAGCCTTCTGGCGCGAGGGTTTGTGGCCTAGTATCAGGTATTTGTTATTTTAACCTTCATGAGTATGCTAATTGCATCACATTTTCAGCACAGAAATCTGGCAGTTACCAAACAAGAAACTAAATTCTTTGAAGCTATATCTTCCCTTTAATATTACTGTCTCGGTCTTATCCCGAGCTATCTCCATGTTATTCATACTCATCCAACGTAAAACTGCTTATTGAATCATTTACAAGATATTCTAGTACATCTAGTACATCTTTTGTTTTTACAGTATTTTTGCCAAATCGTCAGCGTATCTAATAAGCCGTACCCCGTCTAGCACCGCAATCCTCAAAATCTAGTCGTAAAACACGTTCCACAATGGTGCACTTAAAATGGAGCCCTGGGGAACTCCACAAGTCATCTCCAATTTACCTGAATTACCGACCATGAGCAATCTGTCCGAGAAATAAGACTTTATTACTCACAATAAATATGGGTCAATTTTTCTCTTGTTCAAGGCCCTAATAATCCCTTTCCACGGCATAGAATTAAATGAGTTCTTCACATCCAGAGTAAATACGAGGCAAGATTTTCTCCCTCTTAAAGCACCCGTGTTTGCAAACTCTGCCACTCTGGAAAGAGCATCTATAGTCGACATCCTCTCTCTAAATCCATACTGAAAGTCCGCTAGATCTGTTCTCGCTATTTCCTCTTTAAGCCTGTTGTTTACATTATAACCTAGTGGGCTATAACGAAACGTCAAAAATTAAAAATAAACACCAAGCTATGAGCTTATTCAAAGTTGTATCTAAATTTAGATATTTGCAATACAGTTTAGTCATGTTTTGTTGCGGTAGCAGGTCGCCTTTTCGGCCTCTTCTTCAGTTTCGTTTATCATAATTCTGCGAAGATAGTTTACCGTTTTGAAAACCGATAGCCAAAACGTTAAATAAATTATCATTCCGTTTGCTTCCTATTACCTATTCCTATTACGTGTTTCCATGATTACGTGCCAGTGCCTACCCATCATAAGTACGAAACAAAGAATATCGTACGAAATGTAGTTCCTTTTAAAAATGATAAGAGGTTATAGGTACTCGTATTTTCGATATTCAATATATTAATCATGCATAATAAAGTTTTGCATGCATTGCGGACATAACTGATTTTTATGGTCCTGCAGCGCTTTTTAGCCTTTTTTATTGTGCCCTAATACATAAATATTAGGTACTTCTGAAAAAGTATTGCCAGCTTTGATCAGGATTAAATCCGGAACCTTTCGATTGCTAATCAATTAAATGTGCTATTACTACACCACCAATGCAGTATTCAAATTTCAGTAGCGTTACATATTGGTTGAAACTCGCACTAAATGGACTGTATATTTTCTTAAATTAAAAACAACGAAATTGAAACTACTCACCGCAGTTGTCCCTCGCTGCTACTTCTTTAGGGTTAGTGGAAGGGAAAGGAGGGAAACCCTTTAAACCGCGGCACGCGGGATACTACTGTTTGTTGTATAACTACACACACTGAATTTTGAAACACCCGTTATATTAAACGATTTAGCTGCTACTGCCACAGGTCATTCTCACTTGCCTCTTATCATCTCAAGGCAAGTGAGCTACTTTTTCTATTGGGAACGAAACTAAACAAAACGGCTTCACCATTTCCCCCGCCCCTAAAACGCTGTTTTAGGAAATAATCATAACAAATAAACAAAGAAACTATCATTTCTAATACCATAAGAACACTAAATAAATAATCGTTACACCCTACAAAAAAAATGACTGTTATTAACTAACCTTTATTTGACAATAATACCTTTTACTGTGAAGGTAAAGGGCAAAGCTTTACCACAGGGCGTTTAAAAACACCACCTTTAGTTTTTACCGTAGCAACACGCACTACACCGTCTTTGCCGGGAAAAATATCTTGAATCACCCCTAATGGCCACTGAAAAGAAGGCGTGTTGTCATTACAGACTACAACCAAAAGACCTGGTTTTACAGGAAATTTTGGCGAATTCCACTTCTGACGAGACTGTAATGAATGCAAATATTCAACCCGCCATCTTTTCCAGAATGATTGTACGATTTTATCTAGAAGTTCCCAACGCGACAACCTATTCATTGGAGTATCTGCAAAATCTTTTGTAGGAAATGAATTTAAAGGCATTAATGTTAAAAAATGTGCAGGTGTAAGCGCTACGGGTTCAGACGGATCTGAACTGAGCCAACACAAGGGTCTTGAATTTAATAGCGCTTCTACTTGAGTCAGTACAGTCAGAAATTCTTCATAAGACAATATTTGTTCACCAATAACCTTTGTCAAATGAGTTTTTACACATTTCATATTTGCCTCCCAAATACCTCCGAAGTGTGGGGCAGATGGCGGATTAAACTTCCATTGAACAAATTGTTGAGTCAACTCTTCATACACAGCATCATTAAAAGGTTTTGAAGAAGCGAACTTCTTTACTTCATCCAAAACGCCCTTCGCACCTACAAAATTTGTGCCACAATCAGAATATATCTTAACACAAGGGCCTCGACGGGCCAGAAAACGCTTCAAGGCAGCTAAAAACGCTTCTGTAGAAAGACTGGATACTAACTCTAAATGAACAGCATGGGTCGCCAAACAAATAAACAAACATATATACGCCTTTTGCGCTTTGACACCTCTATGTCGACTCAATGTAATGAAATATGGACCTCCATAATCGACTCCTGCATGGAGAAATGCCTTAGCCTGATTAACTCTCGGAGCAGGCAAATCTGCCATAAGAGGAACACAAGAACGAGGTTTAAATCTAAAGCAGTGATTGCATTTCAAAACTCTCTGTCTGACTAAACTTCTTGCTGAAAGTATCCAATACTTCTGACGTAGCAACGATAATAATAAATGAGGACCAGTATGTAAATTCTTCCGATGAAAATGATCTACGACCAGCTCAGTAAAATGATCATGTTTTGGTAAGAGAACTGGATGTTTTTCCTCAAAAGAAAGATCTTTTGCGTTAGTTAGACGACCACCTACTCGCAATATCCCATCCTGAACAAAAGGGTGCAAAGGAAGTAACCTTTTCGAGGGCAAGTTCCCTTTTTCTAGAAGGTTGATTTCTTCGGAGAAATGTACTTCTTGTACTATGCGAATTAAAGTAATTTCAGCTTGGATTAAATCATTAGCTGATACTGTCTTACTTCGAGGCAATTTTCTGCAAAATTTGAGCACATAAACAACTACGTGTAACAACTTTGTCCATGAACTACACCTTTGAATCTCCAGATATAGAGGATTAACCCTTTGCTCACTTACAACCAACGTCACTGTCTTACTTTCTAAAGAAACTTCACCCTCTTTTGCTTCAAAACGACGAATAGGCCATTGACTCTCATCAACATGACTCCAACTTGGTCCATATAACCACGATGGATGATTAACAAATTCTCTTGGGTTTAAACCACGAGATGCACAATCTGAAGGATTCTCAGATCCCCGAACGTGATACCACAACGAAGAATCCACCAAAGTTTGAATTTTTGAAACTCTATTAGCCACGAAACATGTCCATCTGTGTGGAGAACTATTAATCCAATTCAGAACAACTTCAGAATCGGATAGAGCATACATCTTATCAATCGTACACCGAGAAGAGTAGATATCAACCACTGAACGGATTAGTTGCGCTAATAGTAACGCGCCACACAACTCTAATCTAGGGATTGACTGAACTTTTATAGGTGCAACCTTGCTTTTACCACACAATAAAGATACTGAAACATTGTCATTGCAAACTACACGAATATAGACACACGCAGCGTAAGCCTTTTCCGACGCATCACAGAATCCAATTAGCGTGACATAACTATTTTTAAGAAACCCCATGTGTCGTGGAATCCTTATACAGGATAGTTCCTGTAATGTGTCACAGAACTCTTGCCAAACTTTGCTCACGGAAGGTGGAGTTGGATCGTCCCAATCGAGTTTTAAAATCCACAATTCCTTAATCAAAAGTTTTGCATAAATTGTGACAGGGGCTAGCAAGCCTAACGGATCCCATATACGAGCTACCGTTGAAAGAATATTTCTCTTAGAACATTTCTTGTCGTCCATACGACAGTAAAAATGAAAAGTATCATCCTTGGGAAACCATTGCAATCCCAACACTGCAAGAAATTCATCAGGAAATTCAAACACCTTATTTGCACGTATGTCTTCTGGAATTTTACTTGAGAATTCACTGGAATTTGTGGCCCATTTAACTAACTCAAATCCGCCGGACTTGAACAGTCCGCTTAATTGACAATGGAGTTCTTCGGCAAGAACATCATTTTCAACGCTCGAGATTAAATCATCCATGTAAATATCACGAAATACAACTTCACTAGCTTGAGGAAACCGTTCGCATTCATCAGATGCTAGTTGATGGACAGTACGTAAAGCCAAATATGGACTTGAACTAATCCCAAAAGAAACTGTTGTTAGTTCATAAATTTGAACAGCTTCCTCCTCAGAGGATCTCCATAACAATTTTTGGTACTTGTGATGTTCTTCACATAAATCTATTTGACGATACATTTGTCGMACATCTGCTAKCATTGCAACCTCCAACAAACGAAAATTTATTAAGATATGGAAAATATCCTTCTGTAATTTAGGACCKGTGTACAAAACATCATTTAAAGATAAGCCGGAACTACTCTTAGCGCAAGCATCGAAAACTACACGAAGAGGTGTGCTAAACGAACTAGGCTTAACTACACCGTGATGCGGAATAAAGAACCCATCAGACAAAGAAATATCTTTGGTTGGACTCATGTGCCCCTTATCAATATAGTCCTGTATAGCGATACAGTAATCTTTCTTATACGTAACATCCTTGGAAAACCGTTTTTCTAGATTATGAAACCTCCTCGCAGCAGTTTCATAAGATTCAGCCAAATTTGGCGGATATACTTTAAATGGCAATGATACTACATAACTACCAGTGGATCGGCGAAAGGTGCTAGATTTATAGAGGCGCTCACATTCTATATCTTCAGCAGACGCTCTGTGTACAACAGGAACTTGTTCTAACTCCCAGAATCTACCAAGTAAGCTTTCTATATGTAACACCGAGTTCAAGCACGAAATTGAAGAACGCTGATTATCAGGTGTCACTTTGCCAATAGGCGCTTTTCCCATTATAATATACCCTAAAGGAGAATTTATGGCAACAGGAAAATTTGGCTCTCGATGTTTAGATGTGCCAAGAAGCAAATGCGGGACCAATTCCACCCCTATTATTCCATCAATTTTACCTGGTTTATCAAACAACTCATCTGCCAAAGGCAAATGTTCGAACTCTTTGTAAACTTCGGAATTTAAGCTACAATTTGGCAACGCATCAGTTATTTTGTCCAACACTAAAGCTTGTAGCTGATACTTCACGGTATTATCGAAACGAGAACTAAATGTAATTTGCGTATAACCACGTACTCTTTTTTCTGAAGCTCCTATGCCACACACCATAGTGCACGATTTGCTTATGGGTAATTTTAAAATCTGACACCACTTATATGTAATGAAATGGGACTGACTAGCAGAATCTATCAAAAAACGCATATAATGCTTGACACCTGTGGAAGAAACTACTTGAACTACTACAGTAGCTAACAATGATGTGTAATTTTGTTCCAATTCCTTGGCAACTGCTGAACAAAGTACCACTGATGATGACGCAATCGCTGCTTTTCCTTCGTCATTATCAGAAGATACTGTTGAAGAGCTATCTTGTTTTATCACATTATTATCTGGCGACTTACTGAACGAATTATTTATATGCAACACAGAATGGTGTCGCCTTTTACATTTATAGCATAAACCCGTAGAAGTACAAACCGTTACAATATGTCCTGGCAAAAGACAATTAAAACATAATCTGTTTTCGTTTACAAACTTCACTCTCTGAATAGCAGGTAAATCTAGAAATTTGGCACATTGATATAGTCTATGCTCTGAATTCTTACACATTTGACAACTAAATTTCTCTGATTTGTTAGTACCACCCTTGTAACTACACTCTTTAGTCGAGAAGGCATGCACCTTATTAAATGATTTGTGAACATTTGAATTACTGCTTGCATTTTGTTTGACATTTGTACTGACTGAAGTACGAGCTACTATTTTGGCCTGTTCTTTAACAAAGACCGATAATTCTGCATAAGAAGGAATAACCCCTTTCTGAAGGGATCTCTCAAATAAACGTTGAGTCTGACTATCTAATTTAGAAAGACTAATCGTCATCAGAACAAAATCCGAAAGATTTTCCAAGTTTATTTTCTGTAAAGCATTAACTGCGCCATCCACCTTTTCAATGAATGCATTCAAACTCTGAACACTGTCAGTTTGCAGCGGTTTAAACTCCAAAATTTGAGACAAATAAGTATTGGCTAATGTCCTTTTATCTTCATATTTTTCCTGAAGGGCATTCCACAAAAGGTCGTAATTATCCGCAGTAGGCAAAATTCCTGCGGTTATAGACAATGCTTTCCCGGATAGTGTCCCTAATAAATAGTGAACTTTACTGACACTATCTAAGGCCGAATTGTCATGGATTAGACTTTTAAAGGTTTGATAAAACAAGGGCCACTTTACAGGATCACCATTAAATTCAACTAAATTAATTTTAGGCAAACGCGGGGTAGCCTCAGTGCGCTGTGATGCCACAGTTTGAGAATGCTCCTCTTTTAGAACTGATTGAGCAACAGATTTGATACGACAATACAATTCATCAAAAACGTTTAACTCTTGGTAATTTGGAGTAAATGTGGCATCTAATTCTAAACTCAACAAATTTATCTCCTCGACCACCTGCGTGAAATCGCTTTTTGTCTCTTGCAAGGTTAAATATCTGATTGAAAACTCCTTTAATAGTTTTGGATCTTTTACTTGCTTACTTTTATCATATAGCACTTGCAGTCTTTGAAACAAGGCTTCCTTTTTGCACTGCAAAGCCTTTAAACGACCTTGTTTTGATTCCATAACAACGTTTTAGGTGAAACTTACACGTAAAATGAAACTGCATACAGTAGCTGTTAAATCCGGTTCGCTAGGACCAAAATGGTTGAAACTCGCACTAAATGGACTGTATATTTTCTTAAATTAAAAACAACGAAATTGAAACTACTCACCGCAGTTGTCCCTCGCTGCTACTTCTTTAGGGTTAGTGGAAGGGAAAGGAGGGAAACCCTTTAAACCGCGGCACGCGGGATACTACTGTTTGTTGTATAACTACACACACTGAATTTTGAAACACCCGTTATATTAAACGATTTAGCTGCTACTGCCACAGGTCATTCTCACTTGCCTCTTATCATCTCAAGGCAAGTGAGCTACTTTTTCTATTGGGAACGAAACTAAACAAAACGGCTTCACCACATATAAAAACTGAAATATATTGTGCGCGCCACGAAAGAAGGCGGACATGGTGGGGATGACAATTGCCGCGAGACAAATAAATCATTGGCTTGCTGTAGGACGGCAGTAGGCTGTTTTTTTGAAATAATTGTCAAAATGACGTACGCTGTAAGGCATAAATAAAAAGAGATTAACTCGGATCTAGTCGATTTTTTTTATTTAAAAATGAAGAGTTCTCTTGAGCTTGTTTCCTAATAAAGAACCACTAAACCAGGTAACGTCTAGTTACGTAGCGAGCAGCGGGTTCTGCTGCTCTCACTTGTAGTTGTGTGCTGCTGACCTGACCTGACCTGACCTTCCACCTACCTGACCTCGAAGCCTGCCTAGTTCAACCCCGCTGAGTATAAGATCTTGATCATTACAGTGCCTGAAATGCAAAAAGATCATTCACAATATTTAATTGACCTTTAGAAATGAGGCTAGGTGAGTGCAAACACCGTAGAGAACTTTAGATAGCAAATGTGATAATAAAACAACATCTAAATACAAATTGTTTGAACAATCGATAGAAATAAATAAATCGTCTGACTATAAAAACTGTTACGTTTTTGGCTCGGAGAAAAACACAAAAAACCCGCAAACAAAAGATTTATTTACTACAGTCAGAGTACAGCTCAATGCAGCTTAAATGGCAGGTTCGCACTGTTCGATTCGCACCTGATATTCAAGGAGTTGAACCACTTTTTATTTTGATACTTTTTCCTTGGATACCAGGCGCGACCAGTATATATGGAACATCTCTCCCGTAAAGAAAAGTTCAACACAGTTTAGTGCAGTAACGCAGTAAACACATACATAATTATAGTTCAAGTTACAAAGCAAAATTCATATATCAGAAGTTTTACGAAAATATAGAAACAATAAAAATATAATGAACATAGCTAGCTAGCTTGATAGCGATCAGGTGGTTTTATTTGACTTCGCCTTCGCAAAACTAAATTATTAGAATTAACATTACTAGAACTAGCATCTGGATCATGCAAAAAAGCATCAGAGATTAACTTGGAGGTTGGTGTAATAGATGCTGGATTTTTCTCTAGATTGTCATCATTGCATATTTTAATTTGATTCAAATGGCGTTTCCATTTTATTCCGTCTTCAACATAAACAATGTAGGTTCTTCGTCCAATAGATTTATGAATGATGGCTTTACACCAATTGGCATATTTTCCCGAAAGTCGCGAACCCATACTTTGCTATTTATATCGAAGCCAAAATTACTTTTTCTTTTGTAATAATGCTTTTGCTTTTCTTGTATATCATGCACAATTTCTTTAGTAGAAGGTAACATAAGACCAAATTTAGATCGTAAAACACGGCCAATCAACAATTTTGCAGGTCTTTCCCCAGTTGTAGAATGAACAGAATTGCGATATTGAAACAAGAATCTGTTTAACACTAAATTGAGATCATCTATACCCTCTGCTTTTCCTTTCAATAAAGCGTTTTTCAAAATTTTTACCCCACTTTCGGCCTGTCCATTCGTTTCTGGATTATAGGGAGCACCAGTTAAATGCTTAATTCCACTTTGTGATAAAAATTTTTGAAATTGTTCTGATGTAAACGCAGTGCCGTTATCCGAACAAATTTCGCGTGGAAGTCCAAATCGAGCAAAAAGACTACGTAGAATCTTTATTACTATATTAGAAGTCATATTATTTACCTCAAAACACTCTAACCATTTTGAAGTAGTGTCTTCAACCACAAAAAAATGTTTATTTCAACAGGGACCGAAAAAAATCAATATGCAATCGAGTCCAAGCTTCTTGCGGCCATTTCCAAACAACTAAAGGAGCTCTTGGAGGTTTGTTTGCAAATTTCGCACACACTTCACAATTATTTGCGATTTGATCTAAATCTACTGACGGCCACCAGAAGTAAGAACGCGCCATCGTTTTCTTTTTTACAATTCCCAAATGGGCTGAATGCAACTCTTGTAAAATGTTCTGTCTAAATTTTTACGGAATAATTAGCTTAAATCCCCACATTAAACATTCATGTTCAATAGTAATCTCATGTCTTCTATTGAAATATGGAACGAACTCGTCAGAAGGCATGTTTTTGGTCATCCGTGGCGAACATAAAAAAGAACCTTGCCCAGAATGATATCCGTAGCAGTTTCCCCCATTCTTGTACATGAAAAAGATATGAAATAGCATCACAATTTTTATTCATAAAGGTGAACTTAGATCCTGACGAATAATATGGTTCATTTCGCAATGGCAAACGCGACAATCAGCATTATTATTATTTGAACTGACGTATTTTATATCGTAATCAAACGCAGATAAGATGTGAGCCCATCGTTGTAAGCGATTTGCTGCGAATATACGAATACCCTTTTTTGGACTAAAAATTTATGATTTTTTTATGATCTGTACAAAGTAAAAACTTCCTTCCATACAGATGCTGAAAGATTTTTTTTATTCCAAATTATTGCGCAAGCCTCCTTTTCAACCTGACTATATTTTAATATATAACCGCGATGCGAAAGCAATAGGTCTTTCCACATTTTTATCGTATAAATGACTTATTACGGCCCCAAGAGCAAATTGTGAGGCGTCTACTGTAAGCTTTATTGGAAGATCAGGATTAAAATCTGCCAAGATAGATGAAGATGTTAAAATATTTTTAACCTTCTCAAAACTATCATTACAAAGCTTTGACCACTCCCATTTAATGTCTTTTCTGAGCAAATAATATAGTGGTTGTAAAATTGTGGAAGCATTAGGTATAAATTTGCAATAAAAGTTTACCATTCCCAGAAATGATTTTAATTCTGAGGCATTAGTGGGCACGGCTATTTCTTTTATTGCTTTAATTTTTTCCCGACCAAGTATGCAGCCCAAGATACTGCACAGAGTCTTGAAAAAATGCGTTTGTCTTTTTTTGCTTTTAGACCACAATCATTTAGACGTTTTAAAACCATTTCAAGACGATACAAATGTTCCTCCTCATTTTTACCTGTCACTAAGATGCCATCTAAACAACAAACGACTCCATCTATATTATTAAACATTTGTTCCATTAAATTTTGGAAAATACTGGGAGCACTAGTAATACCATATGGGAGTCTAGTGTAGGAGTAAAGACCCTTGTGTGTGGAAATTGTAACTAATTTTCTCGAATTTTCTGTCAACAATACCTGTTGATAAGCGTCAGACAAATCAATTTTTGAAAATTTATCTCCCCCGTGCAACTGTGAAAAGAGATATTCAACCCTAGGCAGAGAAAATTGCTGTAAAATTAAGTGAGGATTCAAAGTAGTTTTAAAATCACCACATATTCTTACATTTCCTTTAGGCTGTAGCACAGGAACGATAGGAGTTGCCTATTCCGAAAATTCTGTCGGCACCAGTACCTTATTTTTTACTAATCGCTCAATCTTAGGCTTGAATGCAAATGCAACAGGTCTAGCTTTACAAAATTTAGGAATTGTTCCTTCTTTCACATTTAAAGAATTTTACATTTATTGAATGTACCCTGAGAATCGTCAAATAGTACACTATACCTTTCCAACAATTTGGCAATATTGGTCGAAGAATCTACATTTTTTAAGTACTGTAGTTTATCAATACCTAAATTTAGCATCGTTAAACCATTCCTTCCAATTAAGGGAGGTACCTCATTCCTAATGACATAAACTTTTAGTTTATACGAATTGTTTTCGTACTTAACATTAAGATTTAAAAATCCCAAAGGTTTAAAGCTTACACCTACATAATCTTTAAGAGAAAGATCATTAGGATGCAACTGTTGATTATGAAAATATTTCAAATACAGCTTCTCTGGATTAGCTGCATGTGCAAATCAGCTTCAAAACTAATTGGAAAATATTCAACCAACAAGTTTGACATTTCCTTTGTAATCAATTTCTAAATTACGCAGATTATAAATATGCTCTTCGTCGGTACATTCAGTAACAAAATTATTCGTGTTCCGGACATTTTTAGTTTTACAGACGGTTGCTAAATGCCCTTTTTGGCCACATTTATGGCAATTTCGGTTACGAAATTTACATTCATGAGATTTATGATTTTTGTACCCACAAACACTGCACCTCACCACAGTTCCAGTTGAACTGAACTGAACTGAACTGAACAGTTGAACTCCTGATTTGTCCACCGTGTCCACTGGATGTGCGGGCTGACGCAATCGACGAATCTTGTGATGGTCCACTAGGATACGCTGGCGCTCTGCCGCCTCTATGTGGATGGGTAGAACGGCTACGCTGATGATGTACAGGTTCCGTCTTCAGTGTATGAGGTGTTTCTGAATGCCTATTTTCATTTATAGATGCTTCTTTAATTTGAGCCAGCTTAAGCATTTTTTCCATAGTAGTAGATGCTGCCCTTGGATTTTCCTCAAAACAGCGATCGCGTATAGCGTTTTCCCCCAAACCAATGGTGAATATGTCTCGCATGACAGTCTGTAATTCACCAGGTGCGAAACCACAGTTTGAAACCAAACTTTTCAAGCGTGCATTCCATTCCAAAATGCTTTCATCCTTCGATTTAACTGCACGATAAAATTTAAGTCGTTCCGAAAATACAGATTTAACCGGAGAGAAAAAGTCGCCTAGAGCGGTTATCAGTTCATCGTATTTCTTCGTGGCTGGCAAATTTGGCATACACAAGTCCCTCAATAATTTGTAACTTTGTTCGTCCAAAGATGATAATAAGATTGCACGTTTACGATCGCTGACGGTCACATTATTCACTATGAACACTGTTCTAAACGCTCTTTGAACAGAGTGAAATCCGACGTCTTGAAATTAAACTTTTCCAAGTTCGTAAGCGGACACAAACTGCTTTCTTCGCCCATTTCGTGAATTCCGAAAATCTCGTCGCCAATGTTACGCTTTTGGCTCGGGAAAAAAACACGAAGAACCGGCCAACAAAATATTTATTTATTACAGTCAGAGTACAGCTCAATGCAGCTTAAATGACGGGTTCGCACTGTTCGATTCGCACCTGATATTCAAGGAGTTGAACCACTTTTTATATTGATACTTTTTCCTTGGATACCAGGCGCGATCGGTATATATGGAACAAAAACAAAGGCAAATATGATTAAAAAACAAGTGAGGCCGTAACAAAGCAGAGTTCCTGCAATTTGCAGGCGTAAAAGGCACACATGTTTAAAAAATCAATCTTGCGGCAAAAAAATTGACACCTTCCACATCTTCATCGCAGTCATCAATTTCAGAGCTTGTGCAAGCACCATATCCATTAGAACTATCTGAGCTGTCATCGTTTCCAACGCTTATAACAAAGCGCTCGATCTGTTCTTCAATGAGACCATCAGCCTTCCAAAACAGGTCTTTTTTATTGACATGCTTAACGAAAGTCGTCAAGTTTTCATCCCGAAGAGGATGACTGCAGGTCAAATTTTGCCATGTTCGATCAAGTTCTATTCCCATTTGGTCGGAACTTCGTAGATCCGCTGAGAATGATATGGTGCGTTGTCTAACACAAGGACTAATCCCTGGGGGATTTTTGTAAACAATCATTCTTCAAGCCACCTCTGAAAATTACCCGCATTCATCTGGCCATGGTAATCGCCAGTTGCCGACCCAGATCCGAAAACTAAAGCTGCTTTCGGAACAAAACGCTTTTCGTTGTCAGCATGAACAAAAATGAATCTTTTAGAACTGCGAATGCTACCAGCCGCACCAAATATTCCGACCCTTGCCAACATTTTTGCACGGTCATACCGTCGGCAACCCAAGTCTCGTGAATGTAAACAATATGATTTCCTTGTAAACGATACTTTGTTACTTTCAGATATTTCAAACGCCAACTGAGCATTTGGGGTTTTTCCATCAAAGCTCTCTTATACTGACTTACGCCAAACAAATTTGTGAGCCCGTAACACTCGTCGCAAAAATGTTGGCGACAGTTTTAAGTTAATTTTTGATTGTAAATCAACTAGCAACTTGCGTATTGAGGGCACCACTTTCTATACTACATAGAAATTCTCAATTTCATGTCATATCACTCGGAAATCGGTCCATTTTGTCTATAACTGATGGTCGGTTAATACTTCCACTTAATGACTAACCCTTATGCAGTTTATACAAATTAAATACAGTAATAAAATAAATGTAGCTGAAAATATGATCGAGTAATTTTCGACATATTTTTAAAAATCGTTTTAAATTGTATCTGCCACTGTTAAAAGCTAGTTCGTTGAAGTTCGGCCACGTTCAACGCATGATTCGGAGTAACTCGGGTTAATTCGGCAATTTTCAGCTACTTTGACGTCTGACTAGGGTGGCTTGAACTGTTCATGTTTGGCGTTTGCATAAATACGAAAAACTTGTTCTGAATAAACTGTCACAATAACTGTCACGATCGCGATACGGCGTAACTCGACTGTTTCTCTTTTTACTTTACTTTTGCGTAACCACCTGAAAGATTTTTCTTGATCTACTTCTGAATTATTATTACTATTATTATTATTAATTATTATTATTATTATTATTATTATTATTAAATGACATGTTTTGTCACTTATCTTTACACTTTAATTAGTACTTGTATTTAAAAGAAAAGGCTACACGCGACTGACAACTCCCTTCTATCTAAAAGATGTTTCAAAATCTTTATGACGCTTATATTTTACACAAAGGGATATGAATGTTGGCATTTTCGTAGCTGACGCGAATAAATATTTCATTTCTGCCTTTCGTCATGCGGAAAAATTAATCAAAGCAAAAGAGAAGTAAGTAATTTATGCGTAACGACACCATGCCAAAATATAATTTATTTTTGCTGGTTTGAAGTTTGTATTTCATTGTGATTTACCTCTGTGCGAAAGCAAATTCATATTTTGCGGGGCTGATAAGTATACCTAACCCGTAAGCAAATTAGATTTTATCTACCTAAACTATAATCTACGTGTGCTGAGTTTTCTTCCAATGTTGCATGTAATATAAGGACCTTTATCGCACCTAAAAAATAATACCCGCGGCTCATCCAGTAGTTTTTCTGTCAAAAAATTGCTCTCAAAGAATAGCATTACAAGATAAACTATTATTAATATAATAATTATAACACTCGGTAATGTATCAGTTTTTATTGAGTTTAACCTCTTACATGTTTCGGCTTATTAGGCCGTTCTCAGAGTTTTTGCAAACGAACTGTTGCTTAAAGTTACATGCAGATTCCACGAGCCTCTATACCTAACTTTAAGGAACAGTTTCGTTCGTAAACTCTGAGAAAGGCCTAATAAGCCGAAACATGTAAGAAGTTAAACTCAATAGAAACTGAAACATTACCAAGTGTTATAATTATTAGATTATTAAAAAAATTTTCATTTAGCGCCGTCAAACAAGTCAATTGAAGTTATTAAACTAATATTACCAAATAAAATAATGACACATGCATATGCAGCTACGTTTCAATTGCAGCTCAAACAGTAATGTTTTAGGAGACTAAACGTTTTTAACGAGAAGTAAACGAAAGTTTTAAAGTACCTGTTGTTAGTACCTATTTGAAGAAACTAGAAAGATTAAAGCTTTGTGAATAGTACTGCGACCCATTAAGATTTTATATTATCTACGGTTCCATATTTCAGCAAGACGATGACGACTAATAAATGCAGGCAATTACATTGTTTTCTACTACGGTTTCCGTTTTATTTAATGGAAGAAGTATTCTTGACGGCGGGGCGTGAGCAAATTTAGAGATTCTGATGTGCAATACTTACACGATATTCTAATTACACTTACACTTAAATGTAAAAGCTAGAACAAAATGTGAAAAATCTCATTTATTTGTCAAGGCGTAATTCGTTTTTTACATACATTGTGCTGATTACTAGCAACGCCATTATGACAAATGCTACCAATAACCGATGTCCGTTTCATGATTCAAGGTTATTGCTGTAGTTCAAAAAGAATTTATTGCACCTTCAAAGAAACAATACTCTTCTTGTAAAGTAGACTGCCAGTATTTGAACTTGTTATTAACAAATAACTGATTTAGCATCTATTGAATGTCCTGTTTTTAGTGCACTTTCATCCACATCCACATCCACATTTTAAACACCATAAAGCAAATCTGCCGGCATCTCAAAATCTTAAGAAGGCCGTAAACTATTTACATCTAAAATTATACATGAAGACAAACCACCCCCACTCACATTTAAGCTTTTGTCTGTTACTAATTAAGCTTATACGTGAAGAGCGTGACAGTTTAGAATAGAGATATTAATTACTGTACTACAATTCACTGCCCTAAACCATGCTAAACAGTGATTGTTAAACTCCTTATTATATTAATTATAAAAGCACAGGCTTCAACATGACTCAATAACTAGTCTTTGTACACCACCAATCATCTTTTATGCAAGGCTCTGGCCATACTTCTCAGTTACAAACAGATTTACCAAATAATGGAAACTATTCTAACATGTCCTTGGCACCTACGTTCATGGCAATTACAAAGCAGGCATGAAGAGCCCTTAGTCAATAACACCCTCTGTTTATTTTACTGTAGCGGCGTAGGTGTTTGTTAGGTCGTTCAATTCATCACTTTCGTATTTGTCTCCTCTTCAAGCATAAACGGGCAGCTATTTCTTTTGCATTAACATAACACGTACCACTGTATATTGATTCGTTATAGATTTTTTTTAAATTACAGGTGGAATAGTAAATTTGTAACCCTTTTGATCAAGCAAAGAAGGAATCGGTCTTGCAATCAAATATAGCCTAGTATTACTAACATTTATAGTGAAATAAATAAGAAAGCAAATTCTAGGGGTGCAGTGGTTGTTGTTTATCGATTCTAATTCAACTTGATTTGATGAGCTTGTTTTTTATCCTTTTGCTCCTTTTGCTTAATATAATTACCTATGTATATATAGTCGTAATTACAAATAAGTTGAGAGGTGTGTAACGTATAAGATAATAATGATTTTCAATATAGGGCACAGATTCCAAAAGGTTCCTGCTCTAACTAAATACAACTCTGGCATCTTGCCATCCCAGCATAGACGCACGTGTCTAACGTAAAGTTGGTTGCCTGACTTGGATGAATTATAAATCAACATACTAATCTCCTATGTTTCTAAGATACATCAGTGCAAATTGCAACAATACGGGTACTTCTTCCAGACTGACGATTCCAGTTCAAAAAAGGCATTAGAAACCTGCTCAATGTAGCCAATTCATGTTTTAGTTTATTTTATTTAGTTTCTGTCGGAACGCGTTTTGTCAATATCAGCATACGCTTCTTATGGAAAAAAAATAAATATATAATATTGTATTCGATTTATATAAACCTGTTTTCAAAGTTCGACATACAACCAAATCACAATGCGTCTGCGTGGTGCGCACTGTCGTTTGTAACTTCTTTTTACGCTTTTGACTGACTATTACGTCTCGCTCGACAATGGTCATTTTTCGTGTTGAGTTGATGAGGAATTTAATTGTCGTAGTAGCTGTAGTAGTAAAAAACTTTAAACTGTACACGTAGAGGAGTTGACATAATTCGCAACGTCTTCGTCGGAGGACGAGGAATCATCTTAGAAACGGTATTCATCTCGCAGCAATCCCAAGGGTGTTTGAAATCAGTTGATTAGGTAATGAAACTCTAAATAAGTTGTTACAACCTGCTGAAGACAACACCAAGTGCAAGTAAGTGTCAGTAAGCAGAATTGGTGAATTTGTAATATTAATGATATAAGGGATGTTCAGTTAGTAGACGTACATTTCAATAGATATTTTATTCATACACAAAACAAGCGAGCACACAGCCATGTATTTTTCAAATGTATGAAATATTACGTTAATTTTTACTGCTCCCCACAGCATCAATTCTGTCTTCCAAGTACTGCCGATTACTTCTTGAATCCATTTCAATTTTGTGCTGGACTGTTTCTTAGAGTATTGTTTTACACAATGGCCAAAACAGTTCAATTACGCGTGCTTGTGGAACATTTGATGCGTTTTCATATATCAGAATAACATCGATGCTTTCATTCTTATTATATGATGTCGCAATACCTCCATGGTGAACTGTTGTCAAATCAGGCCAAAACTGTCTCCACCAATGCCCTGAATAAAAGGAACTAGCCCGCCCTTCATGCACTCATACTTGTGACGTGACATTGCGATCAGATGATATCAGAGTCCGAAATTTTACCATTTTCAGTAATAGCCACCCAAACGTGATATTTCTTTGAAAATATCGCAGTATGTCTAACCTTGTTATCATATTGTAATTTACTTTACTAGGATCAGTTGCATGATGATATTCTCGTTCAGGAATATCTAATAGCTCAGCTCGCACGTCTCCTAACCAAGAACAAGAACTTTACAGAGACCAGGTTTATAAATTTTCTGGCACTCTGTTTATGCTCGTGCTTTTCGTTTCTTTTTAATCAATTGAAAATTTTGTTTCCATAATTCCGAGGAAGATTAAATAAAAAAAGCTGAACACAATATTGCATTAAAAACCATTGACCTCTTTTAGCTGCTTTAAAGTAATCATTTTTCGTTTCTGAAGTTGTGAATAAAACTAACTTAAGACAAAGTGCATTGAAGTGATAAATGCTTTAACAAAACACAATACAGATAAATTAATCTCAATATTGCGATCTATAATTTTCAATTTTATTAGACGAAAGTAAAGACATCGGCAAAATAAGGTATACTTATGTGTTAATTAGATATGTTGAAAAAATATACTACGTATGTTAATATTTTACATATAACTTTTAATGAAGAAATATTTTACGCCTGTTCAACATCGATTTTCCTGCTGTTCATCAGCTTTAATTTCTGGCCTTGCTTGTGTGAAACTTCCTAAACGCCCAGAAGATGTAATTAAAGTATTGTAACATTCAAAAAGAATTTTAGTATTATTGTCACGAAAAACAAATTCTAAAGTTGTCAACTTCCAGATGTGTCTGCTGAACTATTTTGAATTAGTTGTGATAAAAACATTTAAATTCATCTGAAAGCATTTTTTATTAATTCAGGTCTTTCATAAGAGCTCAGAACTGTCGTTGCAACAAATTTGTCAAAACTGAATATAATATAATAAAATAACTGGGTATGGTATGGTTGATGGTTTTCCATCAAAATAACCAGACGTTTGGCTAGTATTTATAATATCCTATTAGTGTATAGACTAACCAAGTAAGTACTTCAACCGTGACATATAAGTGTAAATACAGGAGATAATCCTCACTCTTTCCTTCAACTGGCTTCTCCCTACATCTTACTAAAGAATACGCCGGATATAACTACTAACCCACAAAGAAACAATTTCTATGCAAATTTAAATCGCAGTAAAGATAGATTTAAGCTTTGCATTTAGAATATAATAAGGTTATTAAGCAAAAACGCGTTCTCCCTATAGACGGCTTTAATATAACGATTAGGTATATCCCTCCGAAGTTTGCACACGTCAGAACGTAGTCAATTTCAATATACAAAGAGTTGATCCTCACAAAATTGAACTTAAAATATACTCAAGGCTTCAGCGAATACATTCATCCTACTGCGATTAAATCCTCTGAAGTTGGTTAGAAAGGTGTTTCGGGTGTTTTAAAATACTATTAGCCTGTTAATGTAATTTAGCCAGCTCTTTGGTAATATGAAACGTTAAAGTTACGTGATCAAAGATTCGACGGCTGTCAGCTGAAAGCCACGCATAAATAAATGACAGTTGAAAATTGTTAAATCTAATTGCTGTCTTTATGCTTGTACAAAAATTAAAGTGCCAGCTTTTTCGAAAATTATATGATGCTATTTCATTGTATCTTAACAAACGTACACCAGGCCATTTCGAAACGACTGAGAGTTGCAGCATCTGTCTGAAAAACCTTGAGGTAAAATAACAATTTTTGCAATGCGGTTGCTAAGTTATTGACATTGTTCTACACAGTAAGACAGAGTCCACTAAAATGTAATAATCTTAACCAATACAACAATTATTTTTTACATCAATGACATACTCCTCCATATTTACATTTAAGAAATTTTTTATCACATTCCAGATGCATTCTGGTCTGCGAAATTTAGTAACAATAATTTGAACATGTCTACTGGAAATTTTACGCTAAAAATTTAATTTTATCATTGACATTGCTGAAAGCTCCCCTAGTGCCTGTGTTGAATCTCTAAGTGTTTATTAGTGATTTCTAACTAAATACTTTTAAAAACTTTTTCACGAACTTCTAATACACAGCAACTCCCCTCGTTGCGACACCTTATGGCCCGGTTACACAAGCATGAATCAAATTGAATCCCAATTTAACCAGCGGTCGTTGCTATACCAACACCAATCAGAACACCAGATTCATGAAATCACTAGGCAGCTTCCGCGGATTAAATTGGGATCAAATTTGATTCACATTTGTGAAATCGACCCTATATGTTGAGTGTTTTTTCGATCACCAGTATAGAGATCTCGCAAACTACTAGTATATTCAATAGGCAAAAATTTGCTATTTTATGGCACAACCGAATGCACGTTTTAATTTCTCTTTTAAGTTCATGGTATCGGTGCTAGATATATCTATTTCTGATTTTAATAAAGAAATTTAGAAACGAAGGCTTTTTACCCTTAATCAAATATTGTGCCYCAATTTCTAATTAATTTCTTTCTTCTGACAACATAAACTTCGTAGGGGGTCAGCGATTTTTAGCGCGTTTTCCAAAAGCGCTATTATCCATCTAATGTCTCACTGTCACATCATATCTCGAGAACGGCTCAGAGGATTGGCCTCATTGAGGACTCGTTAGAGGTTGGCCTAACAATGATCAATATATATGTGTTTTTTGTTTTCTGTAAGCAATTTATTTTCTATACTGTTACGTAGGTATGAGCCGATAATGTGAAGCAGAGATGCACGCATGCTGGTGCAATGTTGATAGGACAGTGCAATCCTAGCAACTAATAGAATGCAGGGAATACCGATTCTCCAGTACATTGACTTTATAAACACAGTGTGGCATTAACCAAATGACTAAAGGATCTTGCGAAACACTGCATAAGATCTGAGCATTTACTATTGCACTGATGTTAACTTATTAACACAAAATATGCATTTCTCATTGAAAAGCATGCCAACAATCTTATATTTAAAAAATTTGTTAAATGTTATTACACCCCTCTTCAGACCCCAAAAGAATTAAGTTGGTTAAGACAGCAATCTCGTAGAAGGTAGTGATAATCTCTAAGATGTGTACATAAACGTCAGATTTGGTTAAAATATGGCGGATCTGGTACTTGACCAATAGGCTATGAGCGCATACTTAAGTCCCTAAATAAATAAAGTACCGCAATTGTCCGCCATTTTAGTGCAAAATAGCGGCGGGAAATTTAAATGTTTATGTAGAAGACTGGATTAAACCTATTTGGTTTCTATGGTTTTGGTTTCATCCGCCATTTTGCCGTATACAAAAATAAATTCAATCAACTTCATGAGCAATAACATTTGTTATATCAATAACTTTTAACACCAAGGATAGAAATTTTCAATAAATGTTCGTAATTACCCCCTTTGGCTTCAATACATTTACGCAGTCGCTTGCGAATGTTTTCGACGATTCTCGCACACTGGTTCACCGTAATTTCGTCACAGACACGCATCGGAGCCGTTTTGAGCGCTTCGACGGTAGCGTAGCGGGTAGCCGAGATTTTTTGATCCAGTATGGACCACACCGAGTAGTCCATGGGGTTGAGGTCCGGCGAATTCGTCAGTAGTCGTCCTTGCCCCAAAAGCTTGGAAACAACTCCTCGCAGGCGGCGATTGTCGATTTGGCGGAATGCGCCACCGGTCAATCTTCTTGATCGGATCCAGTACGTCGTGGAGAACTTGCTGCTAGTAACTGGCGACGTTGATCCTGACGTTCCAGCGGCGTCTTTCCGGTGGCGCAGATTCCGGCCCAAACCATAACCGAGGCCGAAAAATAACTGGCCGATGGTTCTCGCATCAGGCGGGATTTCTCAAGCTGTTTCGCCTTCATCGTCTCTTTCAKGAAGTGGAGGCAAGCGATCTTGTAGCTACGCAGTCTCATCKTCTTTATGACGATGTTTCTGACACGCTCTCGGTTAATATCAAGGTTCTTCGCCATTTTGCGTGGCGACACCTCCGGATTTCGTTGAATTCGGCACCGACCCTTGTGGATGTGCTCCGGAGTGGTTGCAGTAGTTGGACGGCCGCTTCGAGGACGGTCTGTAGTTCCGCCGGTCTCTTCGAAACGTTCCACAGCTCTATAGACGCTGGCCGGTTTAAACCCAATCGTTCGAACAATGTCTGCCCTAAAAATGCATGTCTATGCTGTGCTGTCTACACCTCAACCAACTGCAGATAGTACTATTTCGCTGTCATTACAGCTCATCAGTGCAGTTTAGGTCTAGTGTAGACAACACGGCATAGAACTGGTTTTGCTTATATACCAAAGCAATGGTATGATGTCTACCCTCTTCACTCGTGCCTTGTGCAACTCGACGACGGTGACATGTACACTTTCACGAGACATGACCAAAACAGAATCAGAATTGACCACATCATTCTAACACTTTCTAGATCAAAATTGCACGAAGAATTCAATGAAATCTACAGAAATGACAAATAACCGTTATATCAATACTAAAAACAGCAAAGTACAAAATTATCAGAACTTTTTTGTCACCCGTTATTTTGGGTTACAAAGCATAAAATTTGATCATCGTACTGACGGGATGTTAAAAATACTAAACTGCAATATTGATAATTATGCAGAATACCGTACCTTCGTCAAATGAGGTGGAATTTTGCACATTATTTCCGAAATGTAAGTGTTTAAGTATCTAGAGTTTTAATTTCCAATTATTTTACACACACTGTGCTTCTCCCTGTAGGTACTGCATAGTGTCGCGTGCTTTGTGACGCCTTTGTCTTTGAGCGGCAAAACGGACCTTCTTGTCGGAAGGTGGAAGGTCTGACTGTTGCTTAATACGTTGCGGGTATGACGTCAGAGCTCTGCTTCACAGCTCGGCGTCGGGACGGTCTTCTCGGGCGCCAGTTTTTTTTTTATTATCCTGAGGTATGCTCCTCAGACCACTACACAACTCCAGGGTGGAAGCCGTCAGCTGCAAGAGATGTTAGCGGGGTGCGGGGAAGCAAGCGGTGCAAGCAGAATAAGACCAAGTCAAACCTTTGACGATGTATTCAACACACTTTTAATTACACAATCAACAACTCCTAATGGTTATGCAACCCCCTATGCGGTAACTAAGCCAAGCCAAGCAAACGATTGTCTAAATATTACGGTGCAAATGTTACAAGTGTTATGAAGACGGTGCCAAAAAAGTGGCTGTGACAATACGAAACACACGGGCACATAACGGTCGAACAAGAGAGAGCTGCCTAAGAGTCTGTAATACCCGGAAAGCTACCGTGCATTAGAAACCCCTCAGCAACCCCCTGTGCGCGGTACGAGTCGCTGACAAGACACAAAGTGCACGGAAAGCTGCCATACACTCTACACTGTGCATCAAATAGCGGTTCCCCCGCACTACGGCAGCTGTGACAACGCGAAGCACGCGGACTTATACGGCTAAGCAAGCGATGTGGTGAAAGTGACGTAGCTCCCTCACCTAGGTATCGCTGCGAGTGGATCGGACGATAGGTAGGTCACCACTCAATCGAGCAGTGGACGGTCTCAGCTTTTATTTACATCGGCTGGAGCCGGACGAACAAGAGAGCTGATTAGTGGCGCCAGCATGTGTTGTTCGTCCGAACTCCGCGAATCGCGGACTTGAGACAATATATACGGTCGCGGATTGAAACTTGACTAAAGCCCAGTTTGTAGCTTCGTTACATTCTCCTCTTCGGGGGGCGCGGAATAAAGAACCTACAATATTTCACTTATCCTAACTATTTACAATCCTATAATATTTCATCTTAACCTAACTATTTACAATTCTAAAGTATTTCATTTATGTCAATAGCGTTTCGCGGTTATTCTGGTCATGGTCATTCTTCGGTGGTCTTCCTTTGGGAAGTCATCCTTCGGGTGTGGATCCGTCTGCTCGGCGTGGACTGTTCGTACGAGGCCTCTCTTTCCCTCGTTGGCCTTCTGGGTTCTATCGGGCAGTAGCACTTCCTGGACATGATGCCTGCTGTTCCGCATCGGGAACAGAACAGCATCGGTGGCTGTAAGCAGCCATTACGTCGGTGACCTGGCTCGCCACATTGCCAGCATTGATCCGGCTGAATGCGGATCCTTTGTCTGGGCGTAGTCTTCGGATGCTCGGCTTGGGAGCTTTCTTCCGTTGCAGGTCGGGGTCGGTCGGTGCTGACGGGTTTCCACTGGTTGCGGTTTGCCGTTCGCTGAAGCAGTCCGTGCGGCCTCTGCTGTGAAATTTTAATACCCTGGCAGTGCTGGCATCTACGGACGTACTTCACGCCGTCCCGGAACATTCCTGGCCAGTAATATTGCTGGGCCAGTCGGGATATCATCCTGGATACCCCTTAATGTCTGGCGGTCGGTGCGTCATGGTTCTTTTCCAACACACGACGGCGGAGAGGCTTCGGTACACATAACTTCCACGGTTTGGACCGCACCTTGTCACTATGGTTGCCGTCTATGTGGTGGTAAAGTCGGTGGCCGGTGATGCGGTAATCGGGGAATTGATCTGGATGCCGCTGGACTTCCGTGAAACGGCGTCGATACCAAAAACAATCTTGCAGTTCTTTGGTGGCGGCATCGCTCTCCTGGATTATGTCGGTTGCTCCTATATCGGTAACTGGTACGGGATCCCTAGGTAGTGTACCGTTTACCTTTTTGGGGACTCCTTTCGGGTGCTTCATGACATGCTTGAGCTCGATGCTAGCAGTGGCGGTGGTGTCCGGTTGCTGGATGGTCCGGCAGTTCGGTAAAATGTTGCGGTTCCTGTGAAACACGAACCCGGATTGGAAGTTCATGTCCAGGTTCATGGTTTGGAGAAAATCCATTCCAAGTAGTACTTCGCTAGTCATGGTCGGTATGTGCATGAAACGGTGTTGTCGGGCTTCGTCTTCTATGCGGACCTCTACCTCGTAGGCCTTGGAGATCTGGACCTAGCGGCCATCGATGACTCTGGCGGTCGGAGAGCCTGAATTTTGTTCAGGGACTCCGGTTCTTTCCAGACATCGCGCAACGGTAGGTCCTATGCATGAAGATACGGACCCGGTATCGATGAGTGCAGTGAACGGTCTTCCCTGTATGTGGATGTGTGTGTGGTCGGTTTTCGGAGGCGGTGTATACGAGCAGCACTTGAGCAGAACTTCACAAAGGGGTTCTGGCATTGACTGCGTGAGTGGCCTCTCTGCCCACATCTCCAACATACGGGACGGCTGGTGTCGATACGGTCGGATGTGTCTTCTCGGTGGCGATGACTGGGTCTGTTATCCTGCGGTTGGTGTGTCGATTGCGGTATGGGTGTCTGTTCCGGTGGATTGAAACGTCTGGGTGGCGGTTCTTGTCTCTGGTGATATTCCTGGGGTTGTCGGTATGTCTGTGGATTCTTATGATCAACTGAAATCCTCGGTTGCGGGAATAGGTCTTCTTTCTCCAGGCCTCTCGGTCACATCCTGGGCGGTGGCGGTTAGCTTGTCCTTGCGGAGGGTCTCGAATTCCTTGGCGGTGGACAGCAAACTGGCAACGCTGGTGCATTCTTGGCGGCGGATGAACATGCGGTAGGTACTCTGGCAACATGTTCCGGTGTAACCAGTACAGTTCCTGCGCCGGTGTCATGCCTCCATGACGGCGGATCAGGGTACGAATGGCGGTACTGTACTCCAAGGCGGTTTCGTGTGGCTGCTGAGTACGCTGACTTATCTCCCTCTCGAGGTTGATCTTGTAGTCAGCCGGGTGGTAATTCAGCTCGAAGTCGGCCACGAAGTCTTCCCAGCCTCTCCAGTCATGGCGGTTGTTACGGTACCAGGCTAAGGTCAGTCCGGATAGCAGTTTGGGCAGGATCGGCATCACCTCCTCGTGTGAGACATCGTATCGGTCCATAACGTCTAACAGCTGCTACATGAAGGCGACCCCATCGGTGGATCCATCAAAGTGGATTCCCCATCGGTGTGGCTTCAGGTCGGACCGTATAAAGGCACGGCGCACTGGAGTCGGTGTATATACCTCCGCATTTGCAGGGTCCGGGGGTGGTGTTATAGTCGGGCTGAGTCCTGGTACGGCTGCCGGCATCTGTCGCTTCTCCWCGGGTGGACTGGGAACTGCGTGCGGCGGTGACTTGCTCTCCTGTGGACGGATCACTCGGAGAAGTGTTTCGAAGAATCCACGATCTCGACTCTCTTCTGCGGGTCGGTGACTAGCAGTGGCTGGATCGATTGCGGACTGGAGACCTGGTCCCGTTGCAGATTCCTTGCCTGGTACACTTGCTCGTTTGGTGCTGTCCTTTCCAGCGAGCTTGATAGCGGTGACTGGATCGGAAGCAGCAATAACTGGCTGATGACTAGCTCCTGTGCCGGTTGGGACGATACTGATGGCCTTCTCGGTGGATAGTCCTCGGTTGCTGGTCGGATCGGACCTCTCTCCTGCTGGAGCCGGCTTGCTATTGTCCTCGGCGGWGACTGGTCCACCACTACTGATGCTGTTTCAATTGTGGGCTGGCCTGATTCGGTCTTCTGCGTTGGCTGGTCCGCTACTGTCCTCTGCGGTGGCTGGTCAACTATAAAAGTGGTGGCGGGATTCTGAACTTCCTGTCGGAGATGTCGAATCGTCCACTGGCGAAGCTCCTGCACGGCCCTATCGATGGGAGAGCTTTCTCTTCCCTAGCTCGTGCATCAGCTGGTTCTTCTTCAGGCGGTATACCCAGCTGACACGAATGTCGGTGCACTCCGAGTCGGATGACTCGTCTTCGGCCATGTGGGTCTCTTCAGGTGGTCCTCCCGTAGCCATCTGGTCGGTACGATGCTCTCGACTCCACTGATGATGGCACTCGATGAGGGACCCGCAATTTGTCAGAAACGAGCCCCCACTCGGCTGGTCTCGGCCAACGGGAAGTCGGTGAAAATTCAAAATTTTTCTGGGTTACGTCACAGCTCGGAACGGGTCGCGGTAATCGATGCGGGAGGCCTTACTTGTCAGAAACGAGCCCCCACTCGATAGGCCTCTGGGGTCGGGAAGTCGGTCAAAATTACCAAGCCCCTGGTGTTACGTAATCGGGCGAATCTAATGTCACCAGTCGATAGAGTGGGTCCGGTTTGTCAGAAACGAATCCCCCACTTGCCGGGTCTCCGACGACGGGAAGTCGGTGAAAATTACGATGTCCGTGGGGTTACGTAATCGGCCCAAACCAATGTCACCAATCGCTAGAGCGGGTCCGGCTTGTCAGAAACGAGTACCCACTTGCCGGGTCTCCGACGACTGGAAGTCGGTAAAAAATCGGATCTCCGGTGCCTTATGTAATAGCGGGAGGGCGATTGCAGAATTCGACTCGGCGTCCTCGGTTATTCGGACGGGAGGGGTCACTCGGCTATGCTACGACGTTCCGGAACCAACTTCGTAACTAGGGGGTGGTCGGGGGTGAATGTCGGTTTCCAGCGAACTTCTTATGCAGACTCCCCAATGGAACTCGAAAATCCGGTGGAAAACTGCCCATTTTTGATTCGGAGATGCTGAAAACGGGGTGGTCCTCTTCTGCTTGATGATGGTTACGTAATTCCGGCTCCTCCTCGAAGTAACAACGGTCCCTGCTCGTAGGGCGCCAAAATGTGACGCCTTTTTCTTTGAGCGGCGGAACGGGCCTTCTTGCTGGAGGGTGGACAGTCTGACTGTTGCGTAATACGTTGCGGGTATGACGTCAGAGCTCTGCTTCACAGCTCGGCGTCGGGACGGTCTTCTCGGGCGCCAGTTTTTTTATTATCCTGAGGTATGCTCCTCAGACCACTACACACGATCCCTCTTACGTGTACAGACCAGGGTAGCTGCAGTGAAGATCGGCCCTCCAGGGAAACAACTCGAGGGTGGAAGCCGTCAGCTGTAAGAGATGTTAGCGGGGTGCGGGGAAGCAAGCGATGCAAGCAGAATGAGATCAAGTCAAACCTTTGACAATTTATTCAACACACTTCTAATTACACAATCAACAACTCCTAATGGTTATGCAACCCCCCATGCGGTAACTAAGCCAAGCCAAGCAAATGATTGTCTAAATTACGGTGCAAATGTTACAAGTGTTATGAAGACGATGCGAAAAAAATAGCGGTTATACAACAAAGATGCAACAAGGGGATTTAAAAAAAGTCAGCATTCAGTGCGGTGACGGGAGATAGTAAGTACGGTCAGGATGCGGCTACGGGGCAGGATGCCTTGGATGGGTGGACGGAGATTACGTTAAAAAAAACGTAAAATGCGGCCCGTAGTATGAGATAATGCAACTAGATAGTCGGAGCGAGAGTGCGCTGTTCACAAGGCCTGTAATACCCGGAAAACTACCTGTGCACTAGAAGCCGGCAAACAACCACCCTGGAGTTGTTTATCAGATGCAAAGCGCACTGAAAGCTACCATACGATGTGCATCAAACAAACGGCAACACCGGTCGGTGATAAGCGCGAAAAAATGAATATCCCGGAGCGCAAGACAAAGAGAACGCGAAAACAAGCGAGTGAAAATAACGGTCGAGCAAGAGGGAGAGCTGCCTATGAGTCTGTAATACCCGGAAAGCTACCGTGCATTAGAAGCTCTCTGGCAACCTCCCTGCGTGCGGTACAAGTCGTTGACAAGATACAAAGTGCACGGAAAGCTACCATACACTGTGTATCAAACAACGGCTCCCCCGGACTACGGTGGCTGTGACAACGCGAAACACACGGACTTATACGGCTAAGCAAGCGATGTGGTGGAGTGACGTAGCTCCCTCACCTAGGTATCGCTGCGAATGGATCGGACGATAGGTCAGTCACCACTCAATCGAGCAGTGGACGGTCACAGCTTTTATTTACATCGGCTGGAGCCGGACGAACAAGAGAGCTGACTAGTGGCGCCAGCATGTGTTGTTCGTCCGAATTCCGCGAATCGCGGACTTGAGACATATATACGGCTGCGGATTGAAGCTTGACTAAGGCCCAGCTTGTAACTTCATTACAACTTCTTTAATGATTCCTTTACGTCCTGTCGTGCTACGCGAGTGTTTTCAAATCACGCAAAAAAAAACGGCGTAAACGCCTCAAAGATCTGTTTGAAACCACACTCGCGAGTCGCAACACCACACCGTATACGGAACAACAGGGTGCGTCGTAACGCAAGTCCACGTATAAAAACTCATTTCTAAAAAACCAGACGCAACCGCAGGAAATCCATTTCAGACTCATCTTCAGAAGGCTGTGTTTTAGTTGCGTGCAAAACTAGGCGATGGTCCGGTATTCTGCACAATTGGGTATATTTAATTAAATTGCATATTAATAGGTAGCATCTAATCCACAAAACAGCTGTGACAGCTTATGAATTCGAAAAATGGATCGTAAGGTGTATTTTTAATATTAAAAATGTGAATATTTAAAGGGACCGCTAAAACGCGAACATATTGGCCGTGACGTCAGGTGTCTTGTAATGGCCGATTGTTTACATGTGGGGTCAGCGCGTGACGCGTCAGCCTCAGCCCATCAATTTATCAGTTTATTGTTTACGTTCATTTTGTCACAAGCGAATTAAAATACGCCAAGAAAAATTGAAATACTAATGAGTTATGACTTCTGAAGGCATGTTCATTGTTATGGAATTTGTGTACAGCGACGAGCGGTTCAACGCAGCGGAGATTTGGAACGTAAAAGCAACAGCATACGTGAACTTTTTATCAAATTAACGTAGCATTGATAATTTGATCACAGTGGGTTGTTGGAAACATACTATTTGTAAACATAAAAATGTAAGAATCAAAAATGTACCCTAAACTTGGCATTTATTTTAAAGGTCAGAATAAATATAAATTGCCATTTATTTTCGGGGCCCTTGCGGCTCGTTTCCAAATTGGCTAACAGTCGAATATATGGGGAACAACGTCGTTCTTTATTATAACATTTCCCTCTATCAACTTAAAATGCATATAATTTTTCATATCCTCTTCAAACTATAACAAAATGGAAAGTGAATGGTAAACACCTACAACCCCAAAAAGAATAATAAAACTTACAGCAAGAATTAAGATGATCTTCACAACAGAAAAACAAACTTTGCGATTTTGGCATATCACATCTAGGGGCCTTAAACAACATTTTCATACGTTGATAATCTCTAGGAACGATTATAAAAATTTTGTTAGCTGTACTGACTGAACTACTTTTATAACCATATACAAAACAACACTTGTTTTGTTTTCCATACATAATAGATGCTTGTAAAAATACACAAACAACTTTTTGGTGCGACCTCTTACACCGTCCTTTCAATAAACACCACACAAAAACTTTTCCAATACAAGAATATTACACCATTAAACAGCACGCTCCTCGGTAATGTTTACATGACACTTGACGTCACGAGTTGAATAACCTTAGATAGAAGCGTTTTGGCGGTGACTCCTAAGATCCGAATTTCAGACCTGAAATTCTCTACCTACAAATATTTTTTTGTTTTTTTTTAATATGGCGTACGATATATATGCACTTCAAGATTCATTTTACGAAATTTTCAAAAAAAGTGGTAATACTCAATTAGCGCAAAATTAAGTAGAATGCCTGACCTACTCATTTACTAAACCACAATTTGCGACGTTCTTCATGAGGTTTGAATGAAAAGCAGTAAAATTTAACCGATTTGTTTGTGTTTGCATAACTGTTACAGTCCACAACACAATTTTGTTTACTTACACGCAAAGAGCATACATATTTTTCAGCACCCATGCTGATTACTATCAAAGAATATATCTGCTGGTGTAATTCTTTTATCACTAGGCAGGCATAAATAAGAGAATTAAATTAGGCTACAGTAATTGCAGCATACACCATACAGCTGACAACAACTGACAGCTAATGTGAATTGTTTGCCCACCAAAAATGCCAAGTTTCACGGACGGTGGCGCTAGTTGAAAATTGGCTCATCGCCTATAGAAATGTGGACCACTATAATATGTCCGCAATGTTCTTATTGTTATAAATGTAATTTTCCAGTATATTTGATCTATGAAATGTTTGCGAAGTTTCGATAGCGACAGCGAGATGCCTGTTCTAGAAACGTCTAGAATGATGGTGTAGGCTAGCGTACAATGCAGAGTCTAAAGTCTGAAGTTCTGAATTCAAAAAGCAGTAAAGCAAGCGAGATCCGAGTGAACAGAGCGAATCAGGTGTTTTAAGTATTCTGAGTGGTAGTAGGTAGTAGGTAGCGTTTTGCAATAGTTCTATTTGGATTTAGTGTTTTTCAAGTTAAGTCAGAAGTCTGCAAGAAATGCTTGCACATTTTTTTAACTATCTAACGACATAACTCGGTATAGTTAGGGATGCTAACAATACTTCGAAACTATCGAAATATCGCTATTCTGAGACCAAATCGATATAACTATTATCGATACTGATTGTTCTATGTTAAATGTGGTACCGCAGTTATCGCCGATAACTCTGGTCATAAGTTTGATCCAACAACACAAAGGATACTTTTCTCTGTGGTGCGAGCAAGAGGTGAGGTAGCAAGTACTGCCGTATTTCAATTTCGTTTAGCAAGCATTGCTGTCATAGCTGTCAAATTCGACAATAACAAAAATAGAACTATAAGAAACTATATAGTAATTATATATGTCGCAACTGTTTTGTTGCATTGTCCTTAGGTATCAGTAGTTATGGCACCATCTAAGCGTTAAATATTAAAAATGCAAAACAATAACAATATATGGGATATAAATATAAACTGTATCACAGCAAGCATATACCGTGCCCTTGGACTATTGTCAACATTCGTAAATTTAGTTAACTTAAACTGAAGACAATATATAATGTGGAATGAGCATATTATACATTGTGCAGTAATTTACCTGGCAAAACACCTTCTTACTAGGAAAGTGGCTGATTACTCTAATTTCGATTCATAAATAAACCTAAATTGATTTCATGGAATAAGATGTGATGGTGTTATTTCTGATTGTTTTTTAAATATTTGTAAGTTGTGCATCTTATCTTTTGAATTAAAATAATAAGATGATTACTCTTTTGGGTTCAAATGCAATGGAATAACCCTACTATGTTAGCACTGTATAATGTAATATGCTCTTTAGTTTCAAGTTTTCACTTTTTATGAAATGAGATCGTCTAGTTAGTATTGCCGCAGTAAAATATATATATTCAATAATGAGGAATTACTTACCACTTTAAGTGCCTTTAGATGATACCTACAAATAAGTCATAAATTAGTCGCAAGTACCCCGGATAGGCATTCCTTCAGTACCCGATTCGGCCCACTTGAATAAGGGTTATAAATTTTGTTATAAATTCTGCTCAAATCTGCACAGATCTAGGTATGTTATAGTACACACTACTGAGAAAGACAGATCTAACACTCGCAAAGGTAAACTTAAAAGAATCTCAACCATGCAAATCTCAGTAATGTTTAAAATTATATAAAAACAATAAAATTGTTGGTTTATGCTTTCGTCACATATTTCGTATTGTTACCTTCATATTGTTCGCCTACCTCTGCTTTACGGAATCCATAATCCCATAATCCACCATCTGCGGAAAATTACGTAGGGATGATGAAATTCCACCGCATGAGCCTGTTGTCTATAACACAACATTTCCGCCAGACGGTGGAACTTGGATTATGTATAGTTATATTATATAATGGAAGTTCTACATCTTAAACTAATTTAATTCTAATAACACTGGTAGTTAAATATGCAGCAGCACAATTATTAGACTATTACTTTTTTCGACAACTATGAATCATTCATCAAAATACGTCACCAAATCTGGAAGTAAACAGATCGGTATTACTTTTCTTATCTGAGGGAACATCGAATGGAGTACTCAAAGTAAATGGAACATGATGTATAATTAAAAATAGACCAAGTATCTTAAATTATATAAAAATTTGTTTTACTTTTTTGGCAATCATAAACAGAATAGGTACGAAGTATTGATATTGGAAATCTTCCAATAATACCAGCGTTTGTAAGGGAATGAAACCAGTAAAATAAAGGCATAAACATCTTTGTTTTTATTAGAGTCGTAAAAGATTTGCAAGTGTACTGGTAACTGTTGCTTTCCTTATGCGCTTAAAAGCATGCTCATAAAAGCGTTTATCTAAATTGAAGTGTACCACAGATATGCCTTATATACAGATTTTAAATTAAAATAAATTATATCTTTGGTAGTACCGTATTGTTTTGCTGGTGTTTTTTTTATTACATGTATTTATTTTTTAAATTTTATTGTATACTTTAAACTGATACACGTTAATATGCACAGCAATATGATGTCAAGGTATTCGCGAAAATTTCATCCCTAGTGGTGGAGTAGCCCTCAGCATCCTCCATCTGCGGCCCACGTAAATGTCAGTCAGACACAAGCTAATTAATTATATTAACTAGTATGGCGCATTTAATGTGTCTTCAAAACGGCATGAAACGAAAAAAAGAAGAAATTCGTAGTATAATCAAATTGAAGAAAAGCCTGGTAAAAAAAAAGAAAATTTCAGCCATTAATGTAATGGTATATAGCTTCAGAGTTCCAACTGAATAAAAGAAAAGACAATTGCGAACAACATGCCTCATCCGAACGTCTCCTTTCCATCCTTAAAGTTAAATTTTGGTTAAAATATATTTGACAGGTTTATGTAATTTATAAATTATGATTTATCATGGAATATACGAACACGGGTTGTGCGCAGTAAAATATATATCAGACCCCTCTTTCCATGCACGATCCTACGATATTCACACAATTAATCTATGACTATATAAACGAAATTACTCCTAATAACCAATCAGGAGGCAAATCGAAAAGCTTGTTTCATTTTGCTTCGCTGAAATATAGTCCACATTATGTATGTTCCTAATTTAAATATTATAATTTATCGCAATTTGAACAAACATGAATAATTTGTAATTAACCAAGATATGTGTACACACGTGTCCGATTCCTCTCTTCAAGCCGGGTCCAACGGTATGTCACACAATATTGCAAAGTTTTTGATTTCTGGAATACTRGCGTGAAAAAAAGCATCGAAGACAACATCCAACATCAACATGCAATTATTGCTGAAAGTGGTAAAGTTAACGTTCTAAGTGTATAATTGAATTTATTTGATTAGAATGCATTAAAATGCATGTCTATGATGTGCTGTCTGCACCTCAACTAACTGCAGATAGATCTATTTCTAATGCAGACAGCACGGCATAGAACTGGTTTTGCCTATATACCAAAGCAATGGTTGATGTAAGTAAGAATTTAGATGGCAGTGCCATCTATCAGCATCACACTAACATGATGACAAAACCACCTAGCTGCCTTAACGGGTACAACTTCCTAAAGGAAGTGACCTGTAGCCTGACAAATTGGCATGCAAATAGATCTATCTGCAGTTGGTTGAGGTGCAGGCAGCACAGCATAGACATGCATTTTAATGTATGTCGGTTCTTGCCCGCTAGCAAAAAGTGCCGTGGGGGCCTGCTGTCAAGTTGTATGCAGTTGCATGCCAATTTGTCACTTCCTTTAGGAAGTAGTACCCGTTAAGGCAGCTAGGTGGCTTTGTCATCATGTCAGTGTAATTCTGACAGATAGCATTGCCATCTAAATTCTTATTTGATTAGGTTTGTCGTCAACGTGGTTCGAAATAAATCGAGTATATTGCAGGTAAACAGAGCTGACGAAAGAACTTGTAACTAAGATACTTTTAGTACCTAAGTTACACTTGGTAACTCAGTTACAATAACTTATTTACTTTTAATTCGTTTTAAAAAGAAACTAATAACGTAGTTCCTTGTAAACAAATGTAACTGTAACTTTCTTTGTTGTTGTTAGGTAACTAAGTTACTTTTTAGTAACTAAGTTACATCAAAATAACTAGGTTACCGTCGTAACTTACTTACTAGGAAGTAATTTAGTTTCTTTTTTTGTCTAATACACGTGCGCAAACATAAACAAACAAACGTACCTAGATGGCAGATGTCAATTTTGAAACGTTGGTGTTGCTGAAGGATAACGGTACAATGAATGAATAAGCTAAGCAAAATGTTGGTAATCGTGACGTTCCAACCCCGTGTTGATTGGGTGGCAACAGTGCGCCTGCGCCGTCTTTATAACTTTTGATCAGTCTGTACTTCCTGTAACTTCCGGTTCAATGTAAAATACGGTTCGGTTTTCGGTTAATCATTCATTGTAACAAGACTTAATATAGATAGTTTAGATTCTGAGTGTTATTTTATTTTACCGATTCACGCTGAGCTTTAGTGCTCCTCTCGAACAGGTTACGGGCCCAGATACGCGAAAATAAAAGACAATGGTGAAAAACTATCGACCGGAAGTTCGTGATCGGCGGCACGTGGTCTTCGTAATCGTTTGTAATCTTTTGTGTGGAAGAACGAAGAGCAAGATGAACGCAGCCGGCGTCAAGTTCGAAGTTCTGACGAAAGAAAACTACGACACGTGGAAGATACAAATGCGTGCGATCCTCATTAAAAACGATGCGTGGGGTTATGTGAGCGGCGCTCTCGCGAAACCCGGTACGGATGCAACTCCGGAAGCCAAGTCGGCATGGGAGGCGGAGGATTTGAAGGCGCAGTCCGATATAATCTTAGCCGTCAGTACATCCGAGATAAAGCAAGTCAAAAATTGCAAAACGGCGTAAGAGATATGGAAGAAATTGGAGGAAATTTTCCAGTCCAAGGGGCCTGCGCGGAAAGTGGCTCTGCTGAATAACCTAATGTCCCTAAAAATGCAAGACGGTGACGATCCACGCGAACATAGCCGCCAATTTTTTGATACAGTGGACAAGTTGGCAGAACTGGAGGTCGAGATAAACAGGGAACTACTGGCTGTCATGCTTCTGCGTAGTTTATCCGAGAGATTCGAAAACTTCAGGTGCGCGATGTCGTCGCGCGACGAACTGCCATCGTTAAAATCCTAAGCATTAAAATCGCGGAAGAATTTGATGCACGCAGGGAAGAACCGGGCCGTTATCGTGTCCACAATGCGATGCTCGCTGGTAAATCGCGTAATAAGAACAGCCTCGCGAAGGTGAAATGCTTCAAGTGCGGTGTAGTCGGACACATAGCGAAGAACTGCAAAAGTAAGAAAAAACAGTTCACTAGTAGTTCCAGAGCGCGAGACGTGTGTTTGTTGGTCGACGCTCCCCCGAACGTAACTTTTCACGCCGGAAACGATTCTGATCGCGATTGGTGCATTGATAGTGGCTGCACATCTCATATGTGCAACGATGCCACTTTATTCAAAACAATGGACAAGAACTGCGAGCGTGGACCGCTAAGCCTTGCCAGCAGTGCGAATACGACGATCGAGGGGACAGGCACGGTATCGATAAAGACAGACGTCATCGGTGGCAGCAGATCCGTGAAATTGTCGGATACTTTATATGTGCCGGATCTCCGTTCGAATTTAGTATCGGTTAGTAAAATTACCGACAAAGGGTACGCCGTTGTATTCCACAAAACGAAGGCGGAGGTCGTAGACTGCGACAGGAATGTTGTGCTGACAGCGAATCGTGTAAACAACCTTTATTACGTAAAGGGACTGCGAAACCCTGAGTGCAAGAATGCAGCGGAGGTGGTGACGAGGGTGCCAGCGAAAAATTCGTTGGAAGATTGGCATATTCGAATGGGGCACCTGAATATTCGGTCCTTACGTCAGGCTATAAAATCAGGVGCAATTCATGGAATAAATGTCAAGGGCGCAAAAAGTGACTTTGAATGCAGTGTCTGCCTGCAGGGGAAGATGTGCCGGCCAGCATTTCCAAAGAAATCCGAAAGAATGTCAAAAGTAGGTGAGCTTATACACACCGATGTATGTGGGCCAATGCGCGTTCCTTCCCATGGGAAGAAGCTCTATTTTGTAACTTTTATAGACGACTTTTCTGGATGGTGTGAGATACGTTTCATTGCACACAAGAGTCAGGTTCTGGATGAGTTCAGAGACTTCATAGCCTTTATAACTGCCCAGCGGGGAAATAAAATCAAATATCTACATTCCGATAACGGAAGGGAGTACGTGAACCACGACTTTGACGAATTACTAAAGAGGAACGGCATTGTGCGCCGCTTGACAGCTCCGTACAACCCTGAACAGAATGGCGTGGCCGAAAGGCGCAACAGGACGCTAATGGACACAGCGAGATGCCTCTTGATTCAGTCAGGGTTACCGATGGTTTTCTGGGCTGAAGCCATCAACACAGCGAACTTCATCCGAAACATGTCGCCCACGAGCAAGCTCAAGGGGAAGAGTCCATACGAGCTGTGGCATGAGAGACCCCCGGACGTAAGCGGAATTAAACGCTTCGATGGAGAAGTGTTTGTAATGGACCGATCAGTAGGCAGATCAAAGTTAGAGCCGAGATCCAAAAAGGGAATCTTCGTGGGCTATAGCACTGAGTCGAAGGCGTATAGGATTTGGTTGCCCGGGGAGCGAAAGTTAATGGTGTCCAGAGATGTACGGTTTCTGGACGAAACTCCAGTGTATTCAGAAGATGTGTACGAGGGCTTGTTTCCCGAAGAACCGGACCTAAGCATCGATTTATTGCGTGGCACTGAACGAGAAGTTCAGACCCCCCACGAGGTCCAAGAGAACACGGACGAGGTACGTGACGACGTAGAAGAATTATCGGACGAAGACTTCTTAGGATTCCCTCCGGAAGTCAGGCAAGAGGCGCCAGTTGACAACCAAGGTGGTGGAGGCCAAGCCGTCACCGAGAGAAGAGGTCCCGGCAGACCACGTAAAGAAAGGACTCAGCTTCCTGGAAGATCTCCGAAGATGTGCTCGATGGTAAGTCAGTCTGACGAAACCATTGCTAATATTGCATTTCTGTCTGAGGTTCCTGTCACTCAAGCGATGGAAAGCTTGGAATCAAGTGAATGGATAGCCGCGATGGCGGACGAGGTGAGGTCCATTCTCAAGAAGGGCACGTGGGACCTAGTGGATAGACCTGTCGCATCCAGAGTGATTGGAAGCCGTTTCGTGTTTCGCAACAAGTACGAAGGATGGCGTCCTGGAAAAGCGGAAGGCGAGGATTGTTGCAAAGGGATATTTGCAACGCTACAGCAAGGACTTCCATGAAACGTTCGCACCAGTCGCACGTTTGGACTCCATCAGGGCTGCAATTGCTCATGCTGTTGGGAACGGCATGCACATACGGCAGTATGATGTGGCGACAGCATATCTAAATGGCGAGCTGGAAGAAGAGGTGTACATGGAAATCCCAGACTGGTTGGAAGATGTGCTCAGGCACATTGCTGCACAGAAGCAAGAAGATCCATCAATCCGGGAAGCCAGAAGCATGTTGAAGAAGCTGGAAGCAGGAGATAAAGTTTGTCGTTTGAAGAAGGCGCTGTATGGCCTGAAGCAGACTGGCCGGGCCTGGCATATCCGACTAGAGAAGGAGCTGCGAGCTTTGGGAGCAACACCGACGAGGGGTGACCCCTGCGTTTACACACGCGGAGAAGGGAAGCATCCAATGATCATCATCGTCTATGTCGACGACATCCTTGTGATGAGCCAAAACCTGAGTGCCATTACAAGCTTTGGCGACAGATTGGCGAGCGTCTTCGAAATGAAAGACATCGGGGAAATCAAGAGATGTCTGGGTATGGATTTTACCAGAAGCAAAGATGGAATGTTCGTCAACCAGAAGACTTATGTTGAAGACATCCTCAAGAGATTTGGGATGCAGGACTGCAACTCGGTCTCGACTCCTTTGGAGACAGGGGTTAAATTAATCAAGGGTGAACCTTGGTCAGAAGCTGTCGAAGAGAAACCGCCTTATCGGGMACTGGTGGGGTGCCTACTCTATTTATCGTTTGCAACGCGTCCAGATATTGCCCACGCTGCAAGTGTATTGAGCCAGTTCAACGACTGCTTCAATAAAGTACATTGGGGTGCGGCAAAGAGAGTACTCCGTTACTTGAAGGGGACCAGCGCTCAAGGAATCTTCTACGGGAGAGATAGCACTCCCTTAGTTGGGTACGCAGATGCTGACTGGGGTGGTTCACTAGATGATCGCCGTTCCTTCACAGGATACGCATTTATTATGAATGGCGGGGCCATTGCATGGGATTCAAAGAAGCAACCTACTGTTGCATTGTCGACCACAGAAGCTGAATACATGGCTTTGAGCGAGGCGGCGAAAGAAGCTGTTCACTTAAGAAAATTTCTGAGAGAACTCGGGATGGACAGCATTGAATCCGTCAAAGTGCTCAACGACAACGCAAGTGCACAAAAGCTTGCCATGAATCCCGTATTTCATGCACGGACCAAGCACATTGACATTCGGCATCATTTTGTGAGGGAAGTCGTCGAATCGGGCCAGATCATCGTAGATCATGTGGGAACGGATGGTATGCCTGCGGACATCTTAACGAAGGCTCTATCAAGAACGAAGCATGAAATATGTGTCAATCTTTTGGGACTGATGAGGAAGTCAACCAAGGACCAAGGGGTTGTCTCGAGGGGAAGTGTTGGTAATCGTGACGTTCCAACCCCGTGTTGATTGGGTGGCAACAGTGCGCCTGCGCCGTCTTTATAACTTTTGATCAGTCTGTACTTCCTGTAACTTCCGGTTCAACTGTTGTAAAATACGGTTCGGTTTTCGGTTAATCATTCATTTTAACAAGACTTAATATAGATAGTTTAGATTCTGAGTGTTATTTTATTTTACCGATTCACGCTGAGCTTTAGTGCTCCTCTCGAACACAAAAGCATCAATAAAAATGTAAGGGAAGGTTGCCTATGCCTATATTGAATCACTTATGACATTTCAGGCATGCAAGCACGTACAAATTATAGTTTTTGGAATATTGGACTGGTCCAATTTATGAGCTGGTACAGTATAGTCAACCTTGCCCTACCTAACAGAAATGACGGACCAAGACCAAATAATATTGTTTTCATTTTTGATAAGTACATCAGCAATGTTTATTTAAATTTGTTTCTTGTTATAGGTAACTTAAACTTAAGTACCTAATCTGTTTTCTGATTAAGTTGTTAGATATTTATATTTATTTATACGTTGTTGTATTTATATGCATATGGAATTTATAAGTTGTTTAACTTACTCTTTAATTACAATTAAATACAAATAAATCAGTTTTTTTGATCTACCTATCAAATTGGAGCTTTTGGGACATTCAATCGTGTTCTAATTATTTACTCGACCTTAAAACCTTATGTTTTACCCATCTTTTATTTTAATCCCTCCGGTAAATAGCTATAAAAATAACAATTTTTTAAGTTACTTACTTGTAACTTGTAACTAAGCTACATTCGTAAGTAAGTATCTAATTACCAAAGTACCTAAAGTAAATTTCTATTAAGTAAGGTAACTTAGTTATCTACATTTCAAATTTATTTTATGACTGAATTAAAACACAACATTTAAACATATCGTAAATATAGATAGGTACCTACATAGTTGTGTGATGTGGAATAGTAAAGTCAAAAATATAATATAAACAATTTATTTTCCCGCACCACACAACCCTGGACCTATATACATTTACGATGTGTTGAAATGTATTTGCTGTTTTAATTTATTAATATTAGTTACTATTATTACTGCTCGTATTAGTTTAACACATATAGTAATATTTGGAAAAACGATATTTATATGTACTACAATACTATTTTCATATATAAACACCGCCACAAGCCATCTCTAGAGGATACTTTCTATTACTATAAAGTTACCGGTTCAATAGACAAACTTTTTAGTTATAAGCAATGTACCACAGATGGTGCGTCTGTCGTAAAGTATTGATCTTGTTTTATGCGCGCTAAAGTGAATTGGTTCTCCACTCGCTGTCGAGAGAGATCAAACACTAATACGTTAATTTCAATACACGGTGGTCGTCTACGTGCAATATTACTCGAAGAAAAGTTTTATATATACCAATTTGCCAAAAGAAAAAATAAACCCTTATAAAGTATTGACTTACACAATTCATCCTAAAATGCAAATTTTATAAAAACAGTTTATTTACGTTGCAACAACGTTACAAACAATCGTCAATGGTAATAACTGAATTTATAAATTGATTAAGTGTGTATATATACCATGAAAATATAGACCAGAAAATTTTTCTTCGGTGAAGATACCTACATTCCTATTATAGATAAATCTAAGTTTAGGCCAACGAAATACAGTAACGAACAACTTAAATGTGGAACGCTTAAAATACGATGAAAGTCTAAGTAATCAGATACACAATTTTTGATTACATAAGCAAAAAATAGTTTATGAAAGAAAAAGAAACAACAGTTTTTTTAATAAACTTTAGAAATCATTTCTTAAACAAACAGTCCTTGGTAATTTGATTTGTGTTTAACTAGTTAATGAATTAAAGACAAAAAAGTTTTCGCTATTACTAATTGTTCAATTATGTATCTTGCAAACGGCAAGTTCTATCAAATACAGCTTATAATGCTTTAAAAACGAGATTTAAACTTTTCGTTACCAATAACTCATTATTTAATTAAAAACTTAAATATATGTGTTATTAAACGGTATTTATTAGTCATGAATTGAGAGGTTTCTAGCGCACTAGATTTAATATTTAGTACAGCAAATAGATAAAATAGGATATTACAATAATTGTTTAGTTTTAATTACACTAAACCTATACGCAAGTTATACTAAAACATTAACATATATTCCAAAAATAGTACTCTACATATTTCTAACCGAGCTTTCAGTGGATCTATGCTTACACCTTCTTAGGGATTGCAAAATGGTTACAATGTAATTTATGTGTTTTTCTTATACAATTAATTTACAATATGCGAGATTTGATAGCTTCTACTTCAAACTGACATGAGTGAAATTTGTTTTTCCTCAAATATAAATACAAAATACAATGAAAACGTATAACGAAACTACAGAGTTCTGCAAATATGTTTTGTATAAATGTTGTAAGGCTTTTAAAAATCTGCGTATCTGTAATGAATTGGAATATACAGGTTCGTCCAAAAAGTTGTAGAAAATTAAAATTATATTTTTTTAAGTTAAACACACCGTATATTATTACTTATTATGATGGTCCTGTAAATTTTGAACATTTTTTATTAACCATATGTTATGTCTAAATCCATTAGTTTCCTAGATATCGGCGTTTCAAATAATAACGCATAACAATGCGATCTTCGAACGTAAGGGGTTAGGTAGGCCACGATGGGATACTGTTTTGTAAAAGTTTCCCCCTTCATTCTTATCTATGCTGGTACTGACGATGGCTATGTATTCGTTAAAAGCGCTTCACCTTTTAGTGAATAAACAAGATTTAACTTAAAGTTAATTTTTTAAAGATTAATTATTATCTCGTTTTAAACATATATCGCTTTTATTTAAACGCACCCTATTATTTAATTGCTGAAAAGTGTGATCTGTGTAAGTGCCTTGAGATGGTTTACAATTTATATTGTAAATTACATCAGTATTATTAAGTAACGGCGTCTTATCTTTTAATTTGAGTATAGCAATCCTACTAATTTGCAATATTGACAACCTTTTAATAAATTTATAACTTATCTGTTAAAACATTGTAATATGGTAGCACTGCAAATTTTTTGGGCGATTATTTTCCTGAAAGTTATTTGTTGTGTTAAATATCTCACTTTGCGCTCTTGAATTGTTACTATAAAGTAATTTAGTTACAAGTTTTGGGTAAACATTTTTTATAAGTAAAGATTCTAAAATTCTTAAATTTTATATCTAAGATCTTAATGATAGTTTTTTTTCTATTTTCATTTGAATTATAAAATTTACTTAATTTTTTTTTAATGGTTTGATTTATAATGCAAGTAAGTATCTGCCTGCAGATGTAGGTTTTCTGTATCAATCTAATTTTATGGTGTTGTTTTTGTTTTTACTCTTGCATATAAAAATTGAACCGATCTATCATTTTCTGTCTCTATTGTAAATTTAATATGTGTGTCATAGTCATCAAATACTTGCATTTGTCAACAATTTTCATGCAATTTATATTAAACCACAATTTTGGTATCACTTCTTCAAGAAGTTGTTTTAAAAAGACAGTAAGGTAATCCTGTAAAACTAAACATTTGAACACCACACTAATCCATAGATTTTCAAGTCATCTGCAAGCAAGCTGTAGAAGCTACTAAAATTTAAACCTGCATCATTTATAAAGATTAAAAAAGCATAGATCCCAGTAGTAGTAATATTCGGCCGAAGGAAAGTATCAGCTTATTTTGGAGAATATATCCGCAGACTGAGTGTTGGAATGGACAATGACAAACCGTTCGTTGTATATGTCTGACCAACAAATGGTCAAATTGTTTGACGAACGCAAGTGCAGAGGGAAGTGGCTAGGCGTGTCTTGCCTTGAATAGTGTATCCTTGCGAACTGAAGACGCCAAAGCCGCCGAGCTTAAGCAGATGCGAAGTTACCTTGGCCAAACGTATCACCAATTGCTCGATTTATTTGACGAACACAAGTGCTGAGGAGGGTTTGTTGCTTTATAGAGAACATATCCGCCGACTGACAGCTTTGAATCCACTGGGTATAAAGGAAACCCCAGTCACAATGAGAAAGTTAACGACTGTTTGAAACACTGCACCACCACCGACACTACACTTTAATTGCCCTGCCCGCTCACTTCATCGCATTTTCATATCCCGCGCAATTTCAATGGCTTTTACACTAGTCGACTAATAGAGCAAAATAGAGCCAAAATGGAACGTTTGCGAACATACGAAAACAAGAAACCTGCTGCTAATTGCTCGAACCTTTATTATAAACCTGGTTACCTATATAATCCATCTTAGTATTATACGCCCTCAAGCTTCGTGAATGAACATAATGTCGGGCTGCTGCTATATGAATAATGACTGCTTACTGATTGACTAAATAAGTACTTTCCGTTCAGACCGCAATAGAGAACAGATCTATCTAAAGCTGACTCAAGAACTCTTCTATTTGCTTAGGGTGAAAAAAATATTTGTAGAAATGAGTCAGGCGTGGTGTGGCAGTGGACAGCCTTATTTCAAAATTTCTTTAATTGAGAAAAAATATGGAAGCAGTGTCCATCAGCCAAGGCTGTAAGATTATGCCGCAATATCAGGTTATAGACACATTGAAATGTATACTTATAGGACAATATCATGTTAATAATGAGTGGGCATAATTACAGAAGTTGGAAACGAATATCAGCGAACATGCAATTTTGATTTTAATTTAACGTTGCGGATTTAAAAAACAAAAGAAATGCACCCGAACACAATGTTAACGCATCAAGGTTAGAAGCAGCGAAATAACGTTTGACCTCTACTGCATCTTATTGCATCCACTCAAAAAACCAATCCACAACACTATTGGCTGTTGCAATGAATATCAAATAAAGAGATTTATCATATTTAACTAAATGTTGAATAAATTTATTTATCTAGATAGAACAAGTAGAATGCAACAGTATGTATAAGATAAGGCAATTTTGTCTTTCTTTTCTTCTTTATTACTAATGTAGGTAACTTGCTTTTAACACTATGAGCTGGTAAATCATAACACTGACCGCTATGGTTTACGACGTATATTTAGTAAATCTTAGGTTTAACGCATCAAATTTAGGATTAACCAATTTTTAAGCTTTTACAACAACAATAAATAATTTCTGAGTAGAGCATCAAATCGGTAAAAAAAATTAAATCTTTGTAGACGTTTTTTGTTTGATGGGTACTCAGTAGCTCAGTAGCAGCAGCTGATAATTTTCGTTACAATTCTTGAATGCCACCTTTTTTATAAAGACTTAATAATATAACATCCTTATGTACTAAACTTTGGTATTCATTTTCGCCGTAATACAAAGTCGATTACGTAAAAATAATTTAGAATTGTTTTTATCTAATACCTGTAGGAACTGAGCTCAAATGAAACAGCATATCTAGTTTCACCGCAAGTGCTATATCCTAAAATAAAGCCAATTTTAATTTTCGTCCAAAAATGGCAAAAAATTTTAATTGGATATATATATATTCATATATGTTGTCAATTTGTTAATATGGGGTTATCAATGTCGCATACCAATAGTTGCAAGATAATTTTGAAAATTACCTATAAAAATTGCTGACCGCATTTGATTTCAATGGAATTTACAAGAATTATATTTTATTGTATTTTGTATTTTAAGCTCTATATAAAAAGCATATCCTAATAATTTTAATGTGTTTTAATCAAAGTTTATTTAATATAAATGATAAAAATATTATAGAACTTAACTCAGTAAAATTGAAAGAGAAGTTAATATTTTCGTAAGTGAATAGTTATTTTTAGAAATAGTTTTTTGAGGACCAAACTAAGACAGATTTACAGAATAATTAAATTGCAACAACAGAATTGAAACATATTGTAATAGAAGTTGTCATTCAGGTATAAAAGTACAAAAGTAATATTCAGCGTTCAAACCGCCTTCTCCGGTTAAACGTTTAGTTTTCCAATTTCGTTTCCCAGCAAGATTTCTCAGATATACGCCAGGACACTGTAAACTTCGATTTTTAATTTACGTTCTAGCCACCACTCGTCAAACTTTCAGGCTGGGATCTGCGTTACAGTATAAATTTTTGTGCAGGGTAACTACTGTCAAGAATAATAGGTACTGGGAAAATCCACTGGAGGTTGTTCAGAAATGACAAGAGATATTACACTTGCCAATTAATTATTTGCGTGTTGGACGGTACTACTTAGCTATAAAGTCATTACTGTATGTTATTGTTACGAATACTACTGAAACCAAATTTTCGAAGGCAATTTAAAGCTGCTAATCGTTTCATGAACTTTAGGACCGCCTATACTTACATCTAGCAGTGTTAATGTGCAATATTGCAGTTCCTGTAGTGAAGCCTAAGGACAAGCTTCTTCTGTTATATCTAACCTGCAACAACACTTTACCATCGGCAGTAGATAACGTTGTACCTATGTTTTGTTCCAGTACGACACCAGTTTCACCTTCAAAAGAAGTTTTAGACGACTATTACTCGTATTACCACCAAGTTACAAAGAATCCAAATCGACGCAGGTTCTGAAATGTATAAATAATAAGGCACTTTTCCTTATTCATAAACATAACAAAGATATAGCGTTGTAAACTTTTCAGAAAAGGGCAAAATTTCTACGTTTTCTTCTAACAAATGAAAACAAGTACAGAAAGCCTAAAACCTCACTTGAACCTTTTCAAACACAGATAATAAAAATTAAGTCTTACTGATTCAGTTTTTGTTAAATAATGACGAAGAAGTAGCTGCAAGTCTAATAAATACGCATGGCATGTGGTACAATCAAACGGTTGCTCTGGAATCTTCTTGCAAATGTCACATTTTCGCATTGGTATTGTCTCGTAAGCTGAGTACACTGTAGGTATACTGATAGAGGAAACCTCTACATACATCATAAAATTTAACGGGCTGAGGACACTTAACGCTTTTAATAGCTTCTATCTCTCCTTACGAACTAAAACTATGCAAACGACATAAACGGAAAATGATTCGTAAACCTTCAGTACCTATGGATATCAAGCAATTTGTAGTGAGGCAGGCAAAATATGTATCAGACTTTTTATAGGAAATGAAGTAGGTATTTTTTATTATTTGCTTAAACATTAGGTATTTTAAAATAACTTTTGGTAAACATTGTCTTAACGTTTAAATGGAAAACAAATAATATACAAAATAATTATCCAAATAAAAAATTATTTTTAATTTACGTTTTTAAATTTGACTAAAAAGCATAAAATAATCTGTTCTAGTCCCATTCAGATTTATAATCCCATCCAGATTCCTAGCCCCATATATTACTGTTCAGAAAATTTGTGAAAAACAATCTGAACAATAGGTATGGAGTTAGAAATCTGCATGCAATTATAAATCTGTATGGGACTAAGAGAAACTATTTTGTCCTTTTTTATTCATTATCTGCTTTTTAGTCTTGCGTGTGTGAAATTTGCAATCGATTTTAAATATCTTTATGAAACTTCGAACAATATGGAAAATGTTGGTTTATTTTAGCTTCTTTTCATCAAATCATATCTGATTTCAAAATCTGTTACACCTGCTTATCAATAACAAAGGTTACAATGTTACAATTTATATGCTTCATTTTGTTTAATGTTACGTAATTTATTATTATGCTAAGGAGCTGTTTTAATTATTCAGACTAAAAATATATCAGTTAGACAAAGGGTGTTAATATTGCAGTCATCCATTTCATGTTTCAAGTTTTAAGTTTCTAGCTCACCAGGAAGTTAGTTTAAAAATAAAACGTGTAAAAGAGAAGTGCAAGTCACATAACTTTGTACATCGTTGCACATTTTGTGAAACGAATTCGCGAAACCATCGTCATTTAAGCTGTGGTAAACCACTGTTAGAAAGCACATATATTAGTACTAAAAAGTATACTTCACCACTTAAATAAACCTTATAAATTTCGAATAACAGCAGTTTTCTTAGTTAACGCCTTTGTTTGCCTACAACTAGACATCTTGAATTTGCCGTGACGAAATACTGAAATACCTAATACCCTAATACTGTAGATACTTCTACATGAGGTTATGTACATCAGATGTACGTAATCAGCTTAATAATTAGTTAATGATAATTACGTATGAGCACACCATTCGTCATACACATTAGCGTTGCACTTCTGATAATTTATTACATTGAACGCATCAAAATAATATTACGTCAGCAGATTAAAACTCTAACTTACTCCAAAGATAAAATCAAACACAAAACAGCAATAAAATAACCAATCATTGTATCGCTATTTATTCCCATTCTGGGAATGGATTTGGCGAATATAACTGGTTTAAAATACGAGCGAACAACTCTATTGTCTATTCTAAGAGAAGCTCAATTTTACTGGACTCTTCGCTGGGCTTCTATCACAGTGATTTATCAATGACTGTACTTACCGCCCGTAACGTCGTAGTTCGTGACACATCTGGTAGCAGATACATAAAATATTAAGAACAGTACTTTACTGCTGGAAAAAGGCGGGATTGTTGTGTAATATGGTTGTTTTTGTTATATCATATTAGAATTTTTAAATTGTGGGCAGTGAATATTATTAAGAAAAAGAAACTGTTTCAGAGATACTTCTGAGGAAGACACCGACATGAGTGTCGAAACGTCAAGGTCTAATTACCAACGTGGGAACCAACCCGGAAAACAACATGTCATCGACAACAACCACGGAAGCCTTCAAACCAAAATATGTGTGATATTATATTGTAATAGTAATATGCGGTTGTGATTAAGCGGTTATCACATAGGCTATTGCCATGAGTGTGTTTTGGTTACCATTACCAGTTCCTTTGTAATAATTATATTGAATATACTCGTTTGCGAACTCATCTGTATTTCATTATGCGGTACAGACGAGTATATTATAATAGCAAGTACTGTTTATTTCCGCCATTTGCAAAGCCACTCTAGCGCCACCAACGGTCGATAAACTCTCCTATCTGCAATTAAGTCTCTGTACTTACAGACCGTACGTACCTAAATCTTGCGCCATAGTTCGTAGCTACATCTTAGATAGAGCTTAAGCGCCTTCGCAAAATGACCAAAGTGCGATATAGGACGCATAATAATGAGTGTCTGCAACTTATTGAATTCATTCAATAGCGTATAATTCTCGTTTAATAAAAATAGTATTATTCGTCACACGGCATCCTCAAACTGACGCGTGCATCAGACGCCAAAATATAAAGCATCCAGCTAAAATATTAATTCTGATCGTGACTTTATACCGTTTCTTTCCTGGTCGGGTCTAGAAATTGTAGCACTTAGCTTATAGTCTTAGTACCAATTTTTTCTGTTGTCACATTCCATTTACAAAACACGAAAAAGCACTTCTGTTTGAAAGAAGTAGAAGTTACAAAAAAGCAGAAGCATCCCATGCAGGTAGAGTATAAGATAATTTAGTGTCAATTCTTATGGTGTTGAAATTCAAATAACAATTATAGCAATTTATTTTTAAATATTTTTGGAGTGCACTGCACATCACAACCGTGATTATTTATACTTTATATAAGCATCTAATAACACTTCAATTTGAAAACTGCTAACAATCACAACTAATACAACATAGCTCTATAGAATAAAAGCGATCAGTTTTCGTCAACTCAAAAATCAAATCACATTTCTGCTAAATTGAATGTCTTAATTGTTAATATTGTCAGGATACTTGATTAGTTTTTAAATTGTGGCATTTAAGGGTGTTCCGAAACGAAATTCCCCTTTTTCACTCAGCTATAATAAGTAATTGCTACTAAAAACTGATGAAGCTCGGCACTAACTTGCGCTTTTTCATGTTCCGTAATACTCATCTAACCGAACCACAGAGCGGACAGGGAAATGAATAAATTCAAAGTTTCTTATCGGAGCCCGCTAAATTATCGGTTTTACTTAAAAGTTACTTGCAGTGTATTTTAAATATACTCACCTAAGTTTTATTGAACATAATTTTGCATTATTTAATTTCTATGGTTCATTCAAATTTAATTAAAAAACTTAATCCATATTCAAAATTAACAAGTAGGTGCTAACTCCGCTGATAAGGATTTCTTATTTTGTATATTTTACATCCAATATTTAATATGCTACAGCTCTACTAATCTTATTAGAAAGTAAAATTTAAACCTTTCTTTAATTTTTTTTAATCGACAAAACAACAGGTTTGCTGGAGATCGAATGATTATTTAGCAGTGCTATTTATTCCACACACAAGGCTTCTAATACTGAATCTCTAGATTTACCGTGTCGTTCAACAACACAATCATTTACATATTTTTAGGTGTACTTCAATACGTTCCGAGTAGGGCTGCGTACAAATGAATAGGCATGTAAATTGCATAATTTCTAAAACTGAACAGAATAATGCGACCCACCTTTTTCCAAAAGTATGTGTCATGTAAAATAAATATGTAATACTCAGGATCTAAGCGTTTACATTTTCCTAAATGTATATATAAGGTATAATAGTAGTAACGGGATTTCAAGTTATTTGGCTCTATTATTTCTGGAATTCAATAGAAGATATTTCTGTTCTAAACAGTTCTCCAGCACCCGAACTTCCTGCTGTAATTTATTTTACAGTTTGACTCCCCTTAATTGGCTGGTTGCATCTAATCTATCATAAGGTGTTTGTAGCTGGCTACCCACCCGTTTAATGTAAGTATGGTGCCTATCATTGCATGCAATTTTTTTTTCATTTACGTAAAGATATTTTAGGGTGGTTAAAATATAAACATCTGATAAGGTAAGTATTTTTGTTGCTTGAAGTAGCTGCGACAACTTTTTCTCTATTCCAGACCCCACAAGACTTTAACAGGTTTTTTCTGTAGCAGGAACACACCTGCTTAAAGTAAATAGGCTATGGAAGTTCGCAATGTAACACAGTTTAGCAGCTTGATGCGTTGCCACTTTTGTTCATTGAACCTATGGCTAAATTTAGATCGCGGATTGTCCTCATGTACTTTCCAGTTCATTTCTAAGCTTAAATGAATGTCCAGATATTGAACGGTAGTCTTGTTAGCATGCTTCTTATTAGAGAATACCATTACTTGGATTTTGTCCTCATTATTTTTTGACTTGTTACTTGCACACAAGGACACATTCTCAATCACACATTTCTCCCTCTGAGCTAGATCCTCTGCTCTTCCTTTAAGAAGTGTCGAGGCAGACACTTTTTGCTGTCATTGTATAAACTGGATCATTTATATAAATTATTAACAATGTTGATCCAAGAACTGATACCTTGAGGAGCCCCTGATCAATGGTTTCAATTCAGATGTCGTATTATTTCAGTAAACAACTTGTCGTCTTCCTGACAAGTACGACTCTAGATTTTATGGGCAAGATCTCTAACTCCGCAGGAATGAATTATTTGCAGTAATACTCGTACTCCAAGTGTTACGATGCGGAAGACTTTGCTCCGCTCGCAACAAATCATTTTTACATCTTCTGCATGATCTCTTGCTACAATCATTGTTTCATTAACTTGCTGGACTGCAATACAAACTGAACGAGATCTCAAATAACCATTCTGATAATCCAAAAGCAAAAGTCCTTTGTTAATAACAATTTCAAAAACTTTTGTTAATATAGGCAACACTGAAATGGCGTTACCTTTATTAGCTTCACAGAATCTGGTAAAAATTTTCTTGGATACAATTGTTGATTAGAATTTTATTTCTTTTAAGAGCCCGGTGAAGAAACCATATATGTCCACTCGGTTTATTGATTAGGCCGCCGGTCGTCTATTGTTTTCAGAATCCTACTCGCCTGTTAGTTTTAAAAAGCAAAAGCTAGTGATGTCTAGAAATTGATTATATAATAATGCTATAGGATCAGTCGTACTTGCCGGAATATGATTTATTTCATTTTCTATTTATGTAAAGTATACACTAAACGCTTGAGCTGTAATACTTGACGCATTACACGTGTATTTGTCCCTGCTTCTCTTTTATGACGATCCTAATGGCCCTCTGGGTGTTATCACTTTTATTAATAAACTTTGTGTTCCATTGCCGCTTGGCATCTTGGAGGGCCTTATAATATATTTTCTTATACTCCTAGTAGGTGTTAATCCTAGCGATGAATCCCAGAGCATTGCATTGCAGGCGAGTAACGTATGTAACAAAAGTTTTGACTCAAAATGTTTTGCGGGATTTTTCGAATTGCGTTAGCTTTATCGTATTGCATGCAAAACAATAACAAATGCCAATACTTGTGGCATCTGTACTGGTTTGGTTTGTAATTACTTTAAAATGTCTAACAAAATAGATACACATAAGAGTAGTTAGTTGGCCAACTTCCCAAAAGGGAAATTGTGCGCATATTTCGAAAACAAAATATTTCCATCAGCACTATTTATCACACGATTAAGGAATTGCTTGCATAAACCTATCAAAAAGTGGTCGTCTCCAGAAGCTATCAACAGAATGCTAGAAATGCAAAATAACAGAGTTGGAACTTCAGTGAGAAAGTTAGGTCGGCGATTTCAAGTTTCCCATATGACCATCAGTGCGGAAATTGCTATAGTTTGAAATTTCGTAAAAAATAAAAATGTCCTAAAAATGGGAATATCCAGTTACAAAGGATACCACGATGTTGTCGAATGCAGTTCACTTGCAAACAACAAAGAGGAAAAGTATTTTACTTTGGCTAACGCGAAAATGAAAGTAAAATGATGGTTTTTATACAGATGATATCCATAACATTTCGGATAATGTTAAGATTTAAATGTAAAGCAAAATTCGACGACAAAATATTAGTATGGTGTGCGATTTCTGAAGCTGGTGTCACGCCCCTATGTTGGATACCTTAGAGGCGAAGCTATAGATGCAAATCTATATACGTGAAAATATGTCTTCCAAAATTATTAAATTTTATAAGAACACATCTTAACGGAGGCGGAAGTATGTTCTGGCCAGATCTGGCATCCTGTCATTATGCCCGAACAACAGTGGAATGGTTGGCTACAAAAAATCGTATACCTTTTGTACCGAAACAAGACAATCCGCCAAAACTTCCACAGGCACGACTTATCAAAGAATTTTAGAGCCTACTAAGTAGAAATGTTTATGATAATGGCTGGGAAGCACTAAACGAGGAGCAGTTGCGTAGGACACTTATCAAAGGTGCGTGAAATAGATATTGGAATTGTCCAAAGGCTGATGCGACATGTAAGACAAAACTACGTGCCATCGTAGACCGAAATGTGATACTATTTCATTATTTTCAGTATTGTTAATTTTCTAATTTTTATTAGCCTTCATACATTTTTGGCAAAACTTTTGTTACATACGTCGTTACCAATAAGCTATCTTTTTCAGGAAAATTTCTTTCGAATTCCAGCTTGAAGATATTGTGCGTTCGTATATTAACGGCGTCGGCATTCATCAGAATGCCAGTTGTAAGTATTTATACTATTTTTTAAATTTTTGATGTTTTGGATACTAAAATCACAATATCAAATGGAATGTGATTTGTTTATAGCTGTACCTGTTGTGTTTTCCATGCGTTAATTTTAGGATCTGACCTTTGTGGTCAGAAATATGCAATTCAGATGTTTCTACCACAGCTGTATCGACGTCACTGTTTGTGAAAACATTACCTGTGCAAGTGGAAGACATGAGGGTTATTCTTGTGGGCTCCATGGTAAAGACGTGTAAGCTTAAAAAGTGAAGTTTGCCATTTATTAAGGTTGTATTTTTGTGTTTCAATTGATACTGAAGTTTCCGGCAACAATATTTTTTTACCGTCTGTACGTTTTCAATTAATTTTAGCGCAGTTTCTACAAGGTTTGCAAATGTGCAAATATTCTCTGAAGGTGATATGTAGACACATTACTCTACAACTCTTTCTTGGCAGTTCTACTCCCGCAATTTTAGTGTTTGTCAATGGATAGCTGGTTAACTTTAGGTAAGGCATTATACTAAAATTAAGTCCCTCCAGGTAAGATACATTTTCTTCCATAGAAAGTGGAAAACTGCATCCTCTTATGTTTATAGTATTGGGATTATCCTTGTCCGTCATCGAGTGCTCTGTTAATCGCGCCACGTCATACTTGTTTTGACTTAAAACTACATTGAGACGATGATTCTGTATCGTATTTTTTTGGCCACACTACTGGTTTGTTTATACTCGCAAGCAATGAATATTTTTTTAGGATTTATTAACATTTTCGAGACTTTCATGTTTGAATATTTCACTAACGTTTAACTGTTTCTCTAAAAAATTTTCTTCGAGATGGTTCTGCACATGATGTTCAGTAGTGTCATGTCTGCATCTTCCCAGAAGTATGCCGATTGGCTCGCTGCACGTAGCCCTAAAGACGAGGTTTCAGCTGTAACACGCAGACTGGTCTGTCCTTTTCTAGTTTTTTTATCTACTCGTCACCACCATCCACTCTTTCGTCTCAATATGGTGGCATTCAGATGACTGCTATATTATTACTATTACTATTACTATATTGTTATGAAGGGTGCAGCAATGTCGGTAAAACACAATCCAGAAACGGTAGCAAAGCTTATAGAAGAGAACATGATGATTCAAGTCCAGGTCAACGAAGTTATTGACATTAGCAAAAATAAGAGCGGAAATTTGCTTTTGGTGGAAATGAAAACTTGGGATGACAAGCAAACGGTTATGAACAACAAATATCGCCTTAAAAACACAGAAATATACATAGAGAATGACTGCACAATTGAAGAGAGAAACATTGATTATGAATTAAGAAAGATTGCTCGAAATGAAAGAGGAAAAGGTCACCGGGTAAAATTAGGGTACAAAAAAAATCATAATCGAGGGACAATGCTACACATGGGACAAGCGAGAAAGAGGAAACGGCGAAAAAAAAACTAAGATAGGAAAGCGAAGTAAAGAAGGACCGGGCTATGAATAAGGACTTGATTAAAGGTTATGAAGAGATTAATGTATTCAGAGAAGGGTATGAAGGAAAAATAGCAGTAAATGGAGATAAACTGTGTGATGATGATCTGGAAACGCAATGGACAGTCTTCAAAGATATAATTTACAAAGCAGCCGAGGAAGCGTGGGACACGTATGATAAGGGGTGCTAAAGAAAGAACTGGATGGTGGACAGAAGAAGTGATAGAGAAAGTGAAAGCAAAAAAGAAAGCATGGAAGAAATATCAAGAATATAACACTCTAGAAGCATATGAAGAGTACAAAAGGGCTAGAAAAGCAGCTAATTTTTTAAGTAAGTAAGAGATGCAAAAGGACAAGAATGGAAGGTGTTTGGACAGAAGCTAGAACAAAATGGGCAGCTAAATCAAAAAGTGTTTTACGGGACCATCAAGCAGATTAGAAAGGGGAGAACGTTACCACTTGGACACATTAAAGATAAAGCAGGGGACATTCAGACAGATCCATTAAAAATAGTTCATGTTTGGAAGGAATGCTTTATGGAACTTCTGGAAGTGGACTACAATGAGGAAAATCATCCACTAACAGCTTATGCAGAAGCACAAGATGAAGGTAACAATATAAAGAGGGGAGAGATTGAAGAGGCCATAAAAGCATTGAGAAACGGTAAAGCGGCAGGTGTTGACGAAATACGACCGGAAATGATAAAATATATGGAAGAAGAAGGAACAAGTGTGTTACATTGTATCATTAGCATGGCATGGAAAATGAGAGAACTGTCTGGTGACTGGTCCACTTCGGTGATTGTGCCAGTTTACAAAAAGGGTGACAACAAAGTTTGTGGGAGCTATAGAGGCATATCGCTGATGAGTATACATGCAAAAGTGTACGAAGGAGTGTTGAAGGAAGGACTAAGGATGGAGGTGGAGGATAAGTTAAGTACTATACAGAGTGGATTTCGACCAGGACACAGCGTAGAAGATCATGTTTTTACAATAAGGCAACTCTCAGAAAAATTCCTCATGTACAATGAAGAGCTGTTACTCTGCTTTATAGATTTGCAAAAAGCATTTGATAGAGTACCCAGGGAAAGAGTTTCGCAAATCCTATTAGAATATGGTGTATCTGCAGGACTGCGAAGTGCTATAAAGTCTTTCTACAACGACACCCGGAACTTGGTGAGAACTCTGAATGTACAGTCCAGCTACTTCAAAACAACCAAAGGAGTTAGACAAGAAGGCATACTTAGTCCACTACTGTTTATGATATTTATGGATAGAATTGTAGTAGAAGCAGACGAACGTGTAAGAAAACTAACTATAGGTTACAGAAATCTAGAACGTGTTACAATTAGTGCCTGTGCTTGTGCAGATGATGTCGTCCTATAATGGCAAAAGCAGAAGAAACTCTTCAACATAATGTTAACGTATGGAACAAAGTTTKAGAAAAATACGGTATGTCCATAAATATTACGAAGACTAAAGTGTTGCTAATATCGAAGGAGCAAAAGGGTGTGAAACTCGACATAAAAGGTATAACTATTGAGCAGGTGCTGCAATATAAATATTTGGGCAGTGTAATAGCAGGCAATGGAAAGTGGGATGCAGACATCCAAAACAGATTAGTAATGACAGCAGGACTATATCAAAGGCTACGAAGAAGCTTCTTGAACAGAAAGGAACTTAGTAAAGAAACAAAAGTTAGTATATACAAAAGCATATACTTATCTACCCTGACATACGGCTCAGAAACATGGGTGTTAAATCAGTGACAGCAATCCAGCATACAAGCAGCAGAAATGCGGTATTTACTGGGTACTGGGTATAACAATAATGGACAGACTCACCAACGATTCTACGAGGCATGTTTTTTAAGTAAATACCGTTTTGCGATTCCGCCGCCGCAGCGCTACGGTCGGCGTTCCGCGCATGCGCGCTGGTTACCTACATCTCTTGTCTACGCACTGACGCCATTACAGTTTGATTCTTCATTGTATACGTTGTTTACTGAGTGTTCAAKATGCCTCCGACAATCGTGAGCCCCGCCGATTGTGAMGTACGGGCTGTTATACGATTTCTTAGTGCTAAAGGCGTAAAACCGATCGATATTCATCGTGAGATCTGTGAAGTTTACGGACAAAACATTGAGTGATGGAATTGTAAGGAAATGGGTGAGAGCATTTAAAAATGTGCATGGTGAAAAACGGAATGGGCGTCCTTTGGTCCTTAATGAAGATTTGGTGCAGAAAGTGAACGAAAAGGTGAGAGAAAACAGACGCTTTACAATTTCATCATTGTGCGACTGCTTTCCTCAATATTCTCGTAGTGTTTTGTATCGCATTGTGACCGAGAACTTGAATTACCGGAAATTGTGTTCACGTTGGGTTCCGAAAATGTTGACGGATTTGCACAAAACCCAACGTTTAGGCAGTGCATTGACTTTCCTTGAGCGGTACCACATGAAGGTGAAGATTTTTTAGACCAAATTGTTACTGGTGACGAAACATGGGTGTAGGCCACCCAGACACACCCACACCAGAATCGAAACAACAATCCATGGAATGGCGACATTCAGGATCACCCAAGAAAGTGAAGTTTAAGCAAACAATTTCTGCCCGGAAAATCATGTGCACAGTTATTTGGGGCAGAAAAGGAGTATTGCTAGTGGAGTTTCTGCCTCGTAATGAGACAATCAATGCAGCTTATTGTAAAACATTGAACAATCTGCGTCGTGCAATCCAGAACAAAAGACGTGGCAGGTTGAGTAAGGGTATCGTTTTGCTGCATGACAATGCCCGTCCACATGTAGCTAATCGGACCAAAGATCTCATCAAATCTTTTAAATGGGAAACTCTAGATCATCCTCCATACAGCCCTGATCTGGCGCCCAGCGACTACCATTTGCTCCTGCACTTGAAGAAACACCTGGGTGGTCAGCGTCTTCAAGACGATAACGAAGTCGAAACATTTGTGATACAGTGGTTAACAAGTCAGGCGGCAGAATTTTATGAGGAGGGTATTCAAAAACTGGTGCCACGTTATGACAAGTGCCTCAATATTCACGGAAATTATGTAGAAAAGTAGATTAAGGTACAGGCTTTCATGTAAGATAAAATTATTGCGATATCTTTGCACGTCTTTTTTTAATTCCAAAACGGTACTTACTTAAAAAACATGCCTCGTATAAGGAAACACTTGAACCTTAAGCAGTTCATTAAAGTATGTTGAAATGGCACAGTTGCGATGGTTTGGGTATATGAACAGACTAAGTGCAAATAGACCAGTGAAACGGATATGGGAAGTACGGAAAGTGGGGATCAGAAAGCGTGGTAGACCAAGAAAACAGTGGAATGCGGTGATAGCAGAAATTCTTCAGAGAAGGTGTTTAGTGTGGCATGAGGGGAAACGTTTGAGCTTGGACAGGAAGCGATGGCGACGGATAGTGTACGAAGATCACTTACCTCGACACCGAAAGGTAACAGAGGGAACGATTATATATATATATATATATATATATATATATATATATATTCAAGCTCCAGAAGTAGGGGGTATTCGACCTTTTGATTATATAAAATTAAGCGAACTCTTTTTTCATTGCCAAGCTTTCGTCTTTATTTAAGACATCATCAGGGCTTCTACAATAAATTTACAATGGAGTAAGCATATCATAATACTAGGTTTTACATAAATCTTACCGAAAGTGAGATTGATTTAAAAATATTTTATGTTGTGAGTTATTTTCCTTCAATATACCATGTAATTTCTTCGTGTTCTTGTCTCTAGTAGTTTAAATTAATAAGAAATAGATAATTGTTCGTACAATATTCAAATACAGCTTAAAATTATACGATTAAATTCAACACAACAGGAAATATAGACAGTGTCAATATGTCGGCGTCAAAAATCACAGCCTTCCATCACAGCAACATTTTCTAGTTTTTATATAGTTAATTATTCAAAATCCCTTCCGAAAGTAAGTATGTATAAATATTACTAAGATTTTGGGTGTCTGACTTTTTATTAATAGTATTTGTATGTTTGTTAATTTGATACATTTCCAAAATTAATCTTTTTTTTGTAATTTTTTCTTTTTCCAAAATTTTAATTTCTTGCCAGTTGATCGAATGTTGATTTTCAAACATTTTTAGTAAACTTAAAGACAAAATTCCAGTAAAATACCAGTCAAATGTGGTTTACTGTGTAGAGTGTCAAAATTGTAATAATGTGTATGTTGGACAAACATCACAGTGGCTATCAAGTAGGGTAAATCTGCATAAAAGTGACATTAGAACTAATAAAAGAGATCGTTGTTCTCTAGCGGAACATGCAATTCAAAATCAACATTCGATCAACTGGCAAGAAATTAAAATTTTGGAAAAAGAAAAAATTACAAAAAAAAGATTAATTTTGGAAATGTATCAAATTAACAAACATACAAATACTATTAATAAAAAGTCAGACACCCAAAATCTTAGTAATATTTATACATACTTACTTTCGGAAGGGATTTTGAATAATTAACTATATAAAAACTAGAAAATGTTGCTGTGATGGAAGGCTGTGATTTTTGACGCCGACATATTGACACTGTCTATATTTCCTGTTGTGTTGAATTTAATCGTATAATTTTAAGCTGTATTTGAATATTGTACGAACAATTATCTATTTCTTATTAATTTAAACTACTAGAGGCAAGAACACGAAGAAATTACATGGTATAGTGAAGGAAAATAACTCACAACATAAAATATTTTTAAATCAATCTCACTTTCGGTAAGATTTATGTAAAACCTAGTATTATGATATGCTTACTCCATTGTAAATTTATTGTAGAAGCCCTGATGATGTCTTAAATAAAGACGAAAGCTTGGCAATGAAAAAAGAGTTCGCTTAATTTTATATAATCAAAAGGTCGAATACCCCCTACTTCTGGAGCTTGAACATTCAACAAGTTGCGACCGTTATACATATTCAAAGTTATATATATATATATATATATATATATATATATATATATATATATATATAATTTGTTCGAACTTCCGCTTGTAACTTATTGTCTTAAAAAATAGAGAAAATAATTACAATTTCAGTGATGTTTCATTTACGGGGATTGGTTGTTATAATAATATATAATAACTTCACCAGGGGCGGATATCCAGAGTAGGATTTTGGGGAGGGGAACTACATAATTTTGTACTTTATTTAAGAAATGTGTAAATGTAAACCATAGATTTAATTTTGATACATATCTCAAACATGTATTTAATAGTATCAAATCTACCACTATCTCTTTTGTTGAGAACGCGCCCACGCGGAAATACGCTTATTTTCAAATGAATCCTTAAATGAAACTGATTAGCAACTCAAAGTCCTTTTCTTCGCAGAGCGTCATTTATGATGGAAATGCGGTAACTTATATATTAAAACATTATCGATAATTTTATTGTTAAATGTTCAATTGTTGATTTTTTACGATTTTCGGTGTCTCATTGGAAAAAATGTATAACGTACAACTTTTAAGGGGGGGGGAACTCTCCCGCAGTTCCCCGCCCCCCCGTGAATCCGCCCCTGAACTTCACAGATTGAAGTTAAACCAAAGGCGATTAATACTGGCGCGCAAACGGCTGCGGGGTACTACTGCCAGAAATCATCTTGACGCATACTGATTTAAAAGTTTCTGGTTTCTGATGTATGTACAGCATGACACATCTAGACCACATACCTACAACGAATACCTATAACATACTACAGGTATTACCTGGTATTAAACAGGCAGATTGTATCTCAGTTATACCCGTTGTTGAACAGACTTATAAGTTAGTGTTACAGGTCAGGTCAGGTCAGGTCTTTGAAATTTACATGGTTCAGAAATTGGTATTGCGTGATGAACAATAGAATTCAGAACCGAGAGTTTTTGTCCAAATCAAAAAGTGGGCGTGTCGCCGCAGCTGCTAAATAAATAAATACAACTAATAATTAAAAATTTTCCACAAGACTCAATGCAATAGTGTGAAATGATTTTCTTTGTACCAGTTGGTCAATAAACCTTATTATTCAATTAAAAGATCACAAAAAGATGAGTTAAACTCGTTATGACGTCTTGTGTTCAGTCAGTGTAAAGGTTGGAAACATGAGATGTGTCTATACAAAAAGATGTCATACATAATTATATTAATTAACTTAATAGCTAAGATTCCTTAATTTTCAACGTTTTTAGAATAGCTACATACTTATCAAAGTTTAATGATTTTGAATTTAAATTCTTTTAATAACACTAGGAGAATGTTTCCAGAGACATATCACTGTCGTTGTCGAAGCTTCTAGAGCATTCGAGGACCGAACTATAATGCTTGAAGTAACATGACTTTAGATAACCACGTGACCGTCATGTGTGTCTGGCAATCCGAAGGCGTTTGTATTTCCACATCTTAACAACATAATGAAAGTGTCTTCGACATAACGAGGTTTTAGGTGTCAAATCACATAACTCCAAAGCTGTGTTCAAACGTTCTATGTATATGTTTGCCACTACTGGGGACTGTGGGGAACCTACCTATACCTAGGTGTGTAGAATAATTGACCATGAAATGTGAAGTACTAAATCTGCGAAAATATCTGGCTTACTAGCATTGTCCGGGGATAATAATTGATGGATGATTGTCACTACAACTGCATTGCCTTTGCCGGCTATAAGGATTATCTCTCAATTAGAATTGAGATTTTTTAGAACAATTTTATCTTCTCTAGATAGATTAGATGGGGAAGTTTGTTTTTAAAAAAACATGAACTGTTGTCCATTGAAAGAGAGGATGCCAAGAGAAATTAACCACAGTTTTTGGATTGGGCATTTGAGCCTGTTTTCTTTTAAGGGGAATGAGAGAATGTAGTTTGCATATATGTGCTCAAAATGTGACCAATTTGAACAATATAAGATGAAGTTCTAAAAGATTGCGAGCTAGAAAGTCAAGTTCTCGTTGAGTGTCCTTGAAACTTCGATACATACTACTATAATAAATGTACTACACACCTTGCTGTGCCGTAACATATGTCGGTAAACAGGTCATATCATATTTGCCCTGAATCTAATACATTAATCGTTCTTGTGTCGTAAACAGTTCCACTCTGTGCGTGCTGTGTACTGCGTACAGTAATGAAAATGAATGTGCTGGGAAAATTATTGCGATTTCGCTCTTTTTTTCAGGCAGCGCAGTCGTCTGTAGCGGGTAAATATAGCAAAATATCAACAAATTGTTCTCCCAAAGCACCAACTAATATAGTTAATAACATCTTAATGTTGCTTATCTGCTGTGTGGTTTCTAAATCATAACAGCTCCGAGTACTGCTCAAAGACTTTTATGCGTCAAAAGCGGTAATTTAGCATTGAATTTCGAAAGCCTGCGATTTTAAGAAGTAATATCGTCAGCTAAATGTCGGCACGAGATTAAAGTGACATATAAGTGTCAGTTTGTCTTCCCGATACTTTCTTGAATAATGTGAGGGCCCCGGTAGGAAAAAAACAATCGTTAAAGGTAATGTATCGAAATACTTACAACACATTTACTCATGTCCTACTGTTATCTCAGACGATTTACCACAGCACTACAAGGACATAACGATTTAAGCTTCAGTTTATTGCAAGACATATGTCCACATAAAACATGACGATCCATTAAATTGCACCTAACGGAAACAAATGGGGTTACTCCGTCACAACTTATTTAAGAATAGGAGGAAACAACATCCCGCGTGGTTATTTACACGAATACGCTTATATAGTTCACCGCAAATATCTAAACTGGAAAAAGGCTAACTCCTATTTTAAGTTAAATGCCCTTTTAATTAAATATAATGGCTATTAAAGTTCCAAGAAAAATGTTGACTATGAAGCTTTAAAAATACGACCTGTATAAACTTGGCTTTTTGGCAGTGCTGTTTTAACTTCTTTTATTTACAATGTACATTATTTTCTTATTATATCGATTTTGAATATTGTCTCGTAAAAAGTATACTCTGAAACGTAGTGAGCATTTAATAATTCAAAATAGAATATCAAAAACTACCAAATTCGAGCTAAGTTACTTTTCCCTCCAGAATCTTTATCAATAAAGCTATCGTTTATACAGGATTTCTATAAATGATTCATTCATCCAGGGCGCATATGGAAATTATCCATTAAATTAGTTTTCCGCTCTCAGAAAGGTGAACACAACAATTACTTGGACGTATACTTGTCATCTGTCGATTGTAGAATTATTTTATATATTTTAATATGAAAAAACGCGTGAGAGTTTGTACTTTCAACGTATTCTGTACCGTTTTCTGCAATTGGGTGTTTTCACATTTTTTTAGAAATCATGCCATGTGTAATTTGGAGCACCCTTGTTACGTCCTAAAAATTTAAAAATTTTTCTAGCACCAGATTTCGAAAAAAACCGTTCTGAAGTTCAAATAAAAAATTGACCACACAAATGCTGTGTCCCGGGATGGAGACGGTGTGACGTAGCACCCGATGTAAACAAAGAATATAGGTTGTTACCTACGTGCCTTTGCTTGTGCCGAGTGAAACGAGTTGTTTTCTTGCTTTTAACGGACTCCTCCTAAGAACAGGGAGAATGTTTAAGGATGTACAAACCAGAAAATAGCAGCAGATGGTGCATTGTTCCAGTGTTCAAATATCAAATACATCCGTCAATAGTCTCAACAAAGTGTGCCCGGAGACTACGAACGCAAACGAAGATGGTTTAAAGCAGCCAGAAGGGGTATGACCAAGACAAAATCTACATTTTACTGTTGTGAGACAGAGTAACTACATAATTTCTTGCACGAACTTTATGTTTCTGGCATATCTTGGACTGCAGTATACATATGGGCCCCTCTCGCTACACCTGAAAATAACCTATAGCTGCATCTCCGTGTTGCTCACGACTTGCACTAGAAAAAAAATGCATTTCGTTCAAAATATCAATGTCCATAATGTATTAAATTGCAGATTAAGCTGCTTTATTAATTACTTATACTGCTGCTTTAGCGCCTTTGATATCGGCAGCATTAAAGCGTGGGTCGTTCTTGATAAATTCGGTGACTATAAACATATCTACAGCCGGAAAATGGTTGGAAGACTCTTTAACAAAGCATTTCGATGACATATTGTTGAATTTATAACAAAAAAAAAACGAGAACACTCAAACACAACCAATAAATAACGCAAACGAAATACGGAAAGTAGCGGATGCTATCTTGTTTATTTACATCGGGTGATACGTCACAGCCAGTCCTAGTCAATTTGAGCGTGTCTTAAAACTGCGTTGTTGCCATGTGACCCCGGCTGAGGGCATATTAGAGATGGGCGTTCTAGTTCATTTTGGTGAATAGTTCATGCTGAATTAGTTCAATTTTATCGTTCAAAATGAACTATAGTTCGAATTCGATGGAAAGGAAAATAGAACCACAAATTGTTGGAAAATCTTTATAATGCCATCAATTAATGACTGTAACTTAATCTGTAACCTTCAGTACTATCGTGATCATTGAGGTTCAGTGATTGCCGTGCATATTGTAACTTGGCAGCAGTTACAAAAAGGCGGCACAAAAAATTCAGAGATCAACGCCACCCGCGTTGCCTGAATCATTTATAGTACGTCACTGTTTTAGTACTTCGCGTCTAAAGCAGTAGGTATGAATTTTACCTACTCACCGCCACACACTCATTACATCTTATCTTTTCAAATAGTTATTAAACTTATCGATAAAACTTTTAACTGGCAATTTTTAGTTGAAATTGTGGAAGACATGAGAACACCATTAACGAATCGCTAAAGTAGTGAGTTTGATGCATCGCTAAAGGATAAGTATGCAGTTCATGTTTTCCACATTAAAACGTTTCTTATACTTACCATTTTTCGTACTTATCTTCGATTAGTAATATATAAAGAATCCGTGACATATTACTAAGTTGTTAAAGTAAATAAAAACGATAGTTTCGTTTCTTTCTCAATTAAACGGTGTAAGGTCATCCATATATTCTTTTATATTATTAAGAAAACCCGCTACGTACTTGAACTGTTCTACAATATTCTGGTGTTTTTTCTAATAATACCGAAAATAAAAGGTAATTATTCTTAGTGTATTTATTTGTAGGTTCTGGCTCCTGTTTTAATTAAATTAAAGACACTTGTATCTAATAATATGACGTTTCGACCTATAATTTAGGTCTTTATCAAATATCTTTATTTTATAGATTGACAAACTAGTATGAAATTAATATGGCATTTACAATTTTGATATTAATACAAAATATACCTTTGAGTTTGTTCCTTTGCTATGATTGTATATGTGGGTGGATGGTAAATGTAACGGTGAGAGGGTGTGTTTAAATGATGGTGTTGTAGGTATTACTTAGTCCTTGTATGTCAGTCCTGTCGTTTACACGTTTTTTTTTGTATATGTAACATTTCCAAAAATTGTCTGTAATAATAATTTTGGCATTATCAAAGTCGAAAGTATGGTCAGTTTGTTCTTGATGTTTTTTTAAGTTGTGTAGTTGTTATGATTTTTATGTTGTAGTCTGTTTTTTAAGTAATGTCCTGTTTGTCCTATATATTGTTTGTCACATTCTTTAACATTTTATACTGTATATTGTATGTGTTCTTGTTTCTTTTGGGTGTTTTTGTTTGTAACTGTGTAGAATTGTTTAATCGTGTTAATTGGTTTATATGTAATTTGTAAATTATGTGGTTTTAGTAGGTTTTTTATTTTTTGAGTAAGGGGTGGTATACATGGTAATGATAAGTATGTTATGTTTGTTTTTTTTCTTGTTTTTTGTATTGAATACTATTGTATAGTTTTTCTGTTTGTTTTATTTTAGTAGTGGCGTGTAAAGTTTCAACTCGAAGTTATTGACTACTTAATTTTATTATTCGTTGTATAGTGTTGTTTAGAATAGCTATTTTTTGTCTGTAGGGCTGGTTACAGTGGTAATTCAGTAGTCTTCCTGGTTCAGTTGGTTTTGAATACCATTTTGTGAGAATTTTGTTATCCTTTTTAATTAATATAAGGTCTAGATAGTTAACTGTGTTTTTCTTCTCTGTCTCTATGGTAAACTGTAATTTTGGATGATAACTATGAAACAAATTTATTTATTTACTTTGTAATTATTCCCTGAATATATTTATAATGAAAGTAAAAAATAATTTTAGAGCTAGCACTCCAATATGTGTTTTTGGTCACATTTATACAGTCAAATGATTCGATTCCAAGTCAAAGCTAGCAGAACCTATTTAAAAACATACTTTTGCATTCTAGGTTAAGTTACGAATCGCTTTTATAGAGGTATTTTTTACTTWTCTGTCGTCARTTTTGATTTATAACGCTTTTTGCCAMAAGTTCAAATTGCAGGGATCTGCTTAAAAATTCRTAACTCCCAAATCCTTGCAGATAAGTCAAAGTAATTCGATTCCCGATTGTTAACCGCATCTTCAAAATATCTACTCAACAGGCTGGTCAGTCACATGTACCTGCTACGATTTTTTAAACAAATGTAAACAAAAACTCATTTTTTGCAAATGGGACTTGCTATTTAACATTATACTTACCAACATTTGACGAGCTATTCATCATTTTATACTCGAATGTTAAATCTAGCTTGCTCTCCCAAAATAACTAGATTTCTGAAAACTTTTTTGTTTTGGACAATAAAACTTGAGTGAGCCTTGCGCACAAAAAAATCTAGCACATAAAATAAACATAGATAAGAAATCGAAAATTCTTTTAACTTTGCAGGAAAATACACAATTCAGTTAGGAAAAGTTGAGGAAATAACTAACATATCACAAAGCACCCCGAATTAAATAGAAAAATTTGAAAACAAATAACAAAAAAAATACTTCATGCCACCCGCAGTTGTTGTTCTAATTTTATATACATTTTACTTCCGCATCCAACGGATGGGAAGTACTGTATCGCGAAGATAATTGTCAAAAAATGCTTTAAAATGGTCAAAAACGCAAAAATTTGAGCAAAAAAAACTATTGTCTGTGTCGGTGTGCCTGTGTCTGCGTGTCTGGTTTTGTTTGTGGACGCGATAACTTTCGAAAGACAACATATGTACACTTTATCTGAATAGAAAAGAACACAGGGCATCATCAATGACGTCATGCGCACAAACCATTTTTCGCACGCGACACCAACCGTTGCCAGGTAACGATACCTTTCAGTGGCGTGCTAGCATTCGTCTAATTGAACGTTCGCGTTTCGTTTGGAGTAAACGGTCAGTGTGTGTTTTTATTAGCGCGTTTCGTATTTACTGTTTATACAGCATGGTTTCTTTATTATTAGTGTTTTGTCTGCATAATATATCATTCTATTTTGCGGTGTGCTGCATAATGTAGTGCAACCTATTAACTGACCCCTATTAACGACGCGACGGCGACACTGGTTATGACGTGCAAATCGCACATGCAAATGATGACGCTCCTGTATTCTTTTCTAATCAGATGGAGTGTACTTGAAATTTGGCATACGTGTAAATCTCAACTACCCAAAGCGACCTATTGTTTTTGGCGTAAGTAGGGTATCGGGAAGGGGGCGAATTGGGGGGTAACTACCCTTTTTGCAAATTTTTATTTATTTTTTTTCCTTTTAGTATGTGATTAGTAGTATAACTGAGAGTATTATTCGTGCTTATAAATTTTCGTGGCAGCAAACTGTTAAGAAGATATTGGCAGAAAAGCGTCACTTAAAGAAAACTGTTTTTACTAAATATCTCCGAAAATATTTAATATTTCCAAAAAATAAAAATGCCATCAGATAGGAAATAACATTTCTCAGTGTTTTAAAAAAAATTCAAAATTTTGACGTTTCGAAATATTTCCAAAAAACGTATTTTGGTCCCTGTCCATTCGATTTTTTTTAAGTTATAAAAATAAATTTCTGATCAGAGCGCTCTTGCAATTTTTTGTTAACTTAATAATTTTCGAGCTATTTGGAAAAATCCGATTTAAAATTTATGTATTTTTGCTATCACGAGAACCGTTTGTTACTAATCGCATAGTATAAGAAATAAAAGCGCAAATGTCATTATGACAATTGGATGTGGAAGTATTGATTCAATTTGCAGCGGTTTTGTTCATGAAATCGCTAAAACAAGAAATCGATCGGAGTAAAGCAGGGTAAATGATTGTCGCTCACTTGCCTATTCAACGATTTGAAAAGGTTTCAGTAAAAAATTATCGAGCTACTCGATAGCGATGTACGGAGGTTCCATCCTGTTGCAGCCAAATGCAAATCCACATTTTATTCATTAGTATAACGCCAAACTGTCATTTGTGTTGCAACACACTACCTGTTTTCAACCAATGACCATAACAAACAACCATATTAAGAAGAGCAATATGTAACCAAAGACATGCATGTTATGTCTGGATTTTAGTGCACATTAAAATGTTTACTTATCTACCGATATGTGATAGGGGGCAGTATTTGTGGATATTTGTAGCAGCGCAACGTAAAAGAACATCACGTGAATAATCTATTTCTGGTCGTAAATATCAAATCTATAGGGTAATATATTATTAAGGCTTGTAAGCAGCTATATAATAGAAACTCACTTCGAGACAAAACGTTTCTGGTTTATATGATCATGCATCGGAGTTTTAGTTTAAAACCTTTTGTACAAGTTGAATGGTTTCAAAGGTACTCTCATTGTGAAACATTTTGAATTAAAAACTAAGAAGCACATTTGATATATCATAAAAAAAAATATTAGTCTTTGTGCGTTTAATGATACGCAGCTACTTCTTGGTAGAATATTATTCGCGGGCAAGAATAACAAGGAAAACGACAAAACGAACTTCCTATAAGTGGACTGTAACTTCAATGTCAATTATATTGTGACTTTTTCCGTCCCCGCTTACTCCATATTTTCGTCTTGCAAAATTCGCCACGCACATCCTTCAGTCACGCACATCCTCCCCCCTTTGACAGTATGTCAACATATTGGTAGTCACACGTGACTTTTACAAAATACATTAAATGAGTAAAGAAATTGCCTTTACGGGTATTACAAAACAGAAAGTAAACAAAATACAAGTTGATATTAGAACCAAAGGCCATATCATTATTAACTTTCCATGCGCAAACTCATTTCACAAAAACGAATTGCTCTGCTTTTATTCGCGCACTTCACTTTTCTCTCTTTCGCTGTCTTCCTCTTCAATAGGCAGAGGAGCGAGATGCCGGATAGATCTCTTGTAGATCCCCTGGTTGGTACGGACTGACGCTACCCTTGGAAGACCGTCAGGTCCCGGGAACAGTTCCATAATACGGCCAATTTTCCACACCAAAGGTGGAGATTCTTCGTGGATTAAAACCAGATCGCCTATCTTCAGTGTTTTTTCGGCTTTCTGATGCCATTTTGGGCGTTGTTGCATCTGGGAAACCACTTCTCCGTAAAACCGCTTCCAGAAGAGTTGCTTCATTTTTTGTATCCGCTGCCAATGGTTTAGCCGGTTTAACTGCGTATCTGTCAAATCCCTTTCAGGGATGTTCATTAGCGATTCCCCAATAAGAAAATGAGCCGGTGTGAGAGCTTCATAGTCTGTGATGTCGTTACTTAGGGCAGTCAGCGGTCGTGAATTAATGACTGCCTCTGGCTTAGTAAAGTCGATGCTTCCTCAAAAGTTAATAGTGCATTCATGGTCACGCGTTTAAAGTGAAACTTCACCGATTTTACTAGTCGTTCCCAAATGCCTCCGAAATTGGGTGCTTTTGGCGGGATAAAGTGCCACGATATATTATACTGCGATAGGAAGGGATCAAGTTCGGAGCGAGTTCTATCACTCTGAAGAAATTTAAAAAATTCTTTGCATTCAGCTTTTGCGCCAACAAATGTTTTTGCATTATCGCAGTATATAACTGACACATAACCTCTTCTAGCTATTAATCGTTTTAAAGAAKTAACAAAACATTCTGAAGTCATATCACTAACGAGCTCTAAATGTACGGCACGAGTAACTAAGCAAACGAATAAAGCTACCCAAACCTTTACAGACCTTTTCGAACGCTTATTGCCTTCTTTTAAGTAAATTGGCCCAAGATAATCGACTCCGATTTTTAGGAAGGGACGACAGGGTTCAATTCGATCTTTTGGCAAATCACCCATCTTTTGTTGTGACATCTTGGGGGCCACGCGGAAGCATCGTATACACGAATGTATAATTTTTTTGATTTCATTTTTTGCCCTCAAAGGCCAGTACTTCGTTCTCAATAATGCAAGAATCTGGGAAGGTCCCGCATGTAATAAAGATAAATGTTCTTTAATTATCAACAATTTGGTGACGTGATGCTTAGCTGGCAAAATTATCGGATGCCTGTGCGAGTAAGGCAATGATGATATGTTTCTCAATCTACCTCCTACTCTTAATATACCTGAATTATCTAAGAAAGGATCCAACCTAAGAATTCTGCTCGTGTTTAAACAATTTTGACCCTTTTGGAGATTATCGATTTCGGTTTTAAACTCTTGCCTTTGTATCATTTTTATAATGACGTCATGTGCCTGCGTTAGTTCCTTCACTGAAAGATGTTTATCAACATAACGTACATTATCGTATGATCTAGCATTTTTGACAACTCTCAAAACGTATGCGAATACCCGCTGTATCTTTAAGAAAGATGAGAATCTCGTTAAATCTATCGATTCAGCATTACTTATCACCGTTAAAGCTACTTTTCGTTTTTCGGGCAAATCTTCTGAAGGCGAAAGTGATTTCAGGGGCCACTCCTGCACATCTTTTAACAAATATTCGGGACCGTGCCAATACAAATCATAATTAATGAAATCTTTGACAAATGCGCCCCGTGATAACAAATCTGCAGGATTAAGGGCTGTTTCCACATGATACCAATCCGAACTGTCGCTTAGATTCTGAATTTGAGCAACGCGATTTGCAACAAAGATTTGCCACAAGTTAGCTTTTGATTTAATATAATGCAGGACAATGGTTGAGTCCGAGAAGAAATATTTTTTAAGAATTTTAATATTTAGAACGCGCGAAACTTTGTCCATTAATGTTGCAGCCAAAACTGCAGCGCATAACTCTAAACGTAGCAAAGTTACGACCTTAGTGGGACTTACTCGTGTTTTCGCACAAAGAAGACTGGTTTCTATTTTACCTTCTCTAATTTTACATCTGAGATAAATGGCAGCACCATATGCCTTCAGTGATGCGTCGCAAAATGCAATTAATTCATTTTCACACTCGGGAGTCGGTATAATTTTTCGCAGTACCTCTACATTATTCAATAAATCCAATTCGAGAAGGTACTTTTCCCAGGCTGATTTAAAAGACCCTGGGACCTCATCGTCCCAACCTAACCCAAGTGACCAGAGACTTTGCATTATAATTTTAGCCTTAATGATAACTGGAGAAATTAGACCTAGTGGGTCATACAGTTTAGCTATGGAGCTAAGTATCATGCGTTTTGTTAGCTTGTCTGGAATCATTGGTTTATTTACTCTGAACGTTAACGTGTCAGCATTAGGCTTCCACCATAGACCGAGCACTTTGGCCCTATCTGGATTTTCAAAATCTAACGTAACTGCGGGATTCATTACTGCACTGCTGGTTTCGGATGTGGAAGGGAGGACATGTTTATCATTCCTAGCCCATTTGGCTAAACTAAAGCCGTGTCTATTTAATACTGATATTAAATTATCACGTAATGTAACCGTCGCTCTTACCTCATTCGCTCCACTTAGAATGTCATCCATAAATATGTCGTTCTTTAGGGTATTGCTGACCTCCGGATGTTTTTCAAAACATTCATCTGCTATCTGCCTTACACATCTCATAGCTGTGTAGGGAGAGTTAGTTAACCCGAACACCAATCTAGTTATTCGGTACTGTTTTATTTCCTCGTCTTCGGAATTTCTCCAAAGTATGCGTTGGAAGTCTCTATGGGACTGGTCTACTTTAATTTGCAAAAACATTTTCTCCATATCGCAAGACATAACAACCTGATGTGTGCGAAACCGTATTAGTATGTCAAACAAATCGTTCTGTAAATTAGGACCTGTCATTAAGATATCGTTTAAACTTAGACCATTACTAGACTTTGCAGAACCATCGTAGACGATTCTAAGCTTAGCAGTTTCTGCTGTCTTCTTAAAGACGCCAGAATGAGGTAGGAAGAAAACTGAATCTTTTTGTATCTCCTCCTCCGGAACCTCTTCTATGATACCCGATTTAATAAGATCGAGGAATGAATCTGAATAAATTCTTTTAAACTCCGGACTTTTCCTGAATTTGGATTCTAGCGAAATAAACCGCCTCAATGCAGGTTTTAGTGAATCGCCCAGTTTAATGTTCCCATCTTTGAAGGGCAACTTTATTACAAACCGGCCGTCGGAACTGTCGTATTGAAACGTTTCCAGAAATTGTTTCTCACAGTTGATATCTTCTGTTGACCATCTCTGATTTATTCCCGGCAATTCTTCCTGTTTCCAAAACCTTTCCATTAAATCTTTGATTTCTTCGTCATCAGATCTATCGATACTGACGGCTTTATTACACGTAAACCTGGCATTATTTCGATTTTGGCCATACGCGCCTCCTACTATCCACCCTAAGAGTGTTTCGGAAAGAAACAGATTGGGTTCTGCGAGCTTGATCCTTTCGGTGCAAACAATGCTCCAAAATATTTCAGCGTTAAGAATTAAGTCTACTGGAGACCTAATGTTGAACCGAGGATCCGCTAGACATACATTCGGAACTTGAAATTTCGAAGCTTCGAACGATGCCGTTGGTAAATCCACAGTTACGCAGTCTGTAACATAACACCGAATTTTTGTTGAAAATGGGCTGTGGACAGATTTAATTTCTACATCCACTGATTCGGAAATACGATTGTAGGTGCCACTTACTCCCCAGATCGACATTTTAACTGCATTTGCTTTCAAACCAAGCCTTTTTACCATATTTTCTGAAAGAAGGTTCAGCTGTGATCCTATATCCAACAAGCATCTACATTCAAGCCAGTTTTCTTCTGAATCTCTTACTAATACTACCGCTGTGGATAGTATTACGTTGGGTTCAAACTTTTGCAGACATGCATTTAATGTAAGTGAATTAGACTGAGTTTCTGGAGACTGGGATGTTGATGGAACAACTTCTGGGGGAGCAGAATTGTCCTGATGTAGTAAGGTATGATGACTGTTTTTTCCACAAATTTTACATGGAGTCATAGCTTTACATTCCGACGCCTGATGGTTATCGCGGAAACAATTAATACATAATTTTCGTTTTTCTATTTGACTAAGTCTTGCAGGAACGCTTAACGCTAAAAATTCCTGACATTTTGTTATTACATGCCGCTGTTTGCAAAAACGACATACGAGTTTTGCTGAAATCACCTGGTGAACTACCTTATGGTGTGTTGAAGGTCGTTGCTGTTTAACAGGTTTATAAATAGTATTATTAGTATAGGGTTTATCATTTTTGCCTTCCTGTTGCATCGATTCTAACATAATACACTTTTTCTCTAGAAAATCTGTCAATTCGTTACGAGTTGGAAGAGTTGTCCCTAATGTATTTTCAAATTCGCGTTTGGTGTTGTAATCCAATTTAGTATATATTATAGCGTTCACGAATGCATCACAAGAATCTACAGGTATATTCGGTACCTTTAATGCTTCGATATTTGCTATAATGTCATCGATTAGTTTACGCAACGCGTCAGATGAAGCTTTACTTATTTCAGGAGTATTCATTATCGCTTGCACATGACTGAATGATTAGGCGTTCGTTTTTATATCTTTTTTGTAATAAAGACCACGCCGACGTATAATTAGCATCCGAAATAGTTAAGGAATCAATACAGCGACTAGCTTCTCCTTTTAGACAAGATTTCAAGTAATGAAATTTCTGACAATTATTTAAACTCTTATTTTCTTGGATTAAACTGTTGAAAGCATCATAAAATGGTAACCATTCCCTATATGAACCACTGAATTTTGGTAAACTTATTTCAGGTAATCGCACCTTTTGATGGGGTTCAGCTTGGGTATTAGTATTAAATGACACGATCTTGAGGTACAATTGCTGCCGCAATAAACGTTTGCATCTGACTACGAACTTTATACCAAAGTGAATTAAACGCTGTCACATCCTTGTAATCGGGCGTGTAGTCTGACTCTTTTTCTATTTTATTTTCAATGATTTCGAGGCTTAAGCGTTCGAAATCGTCTTTTATGCGAGGCATATCATCGTACCTGTTCTGAATTTCACAGATATCACCTGTCTCGAAGTGTTCTACAAATTCTTTTATGTTTTCCAATTGTTCGGTATACAACTGGCGCCGTGCTAGTAACAATTTGGTTACCGCGTTCGAAGGCATTTTGGACTGACTGGCAAGACCGGAAATATTGCAACAAATCTAACTCAGTTTACGAGGCGAACTGAAACAGTTTACGAACCGAACAGAGCTAATTTGACTAAACAAATTTCGGTAATGCACTATCTTTGTTCTTTGAAAGCATAGTATGACTAAGTGTGCCGACCTTATGACAGTTTATTACTGGATTTGTGGTACTTGCTGACTGCGTTTCTTTCGTCGTTTTCTACCTTGACTGCCTGCCCTTTAAACCTTTGATCGCTTGATCTTGGAAGTCTGTGTCCACTCCGTTGGCGGCGAATCACAACTTCACTCGGTTGATCGATACTCAGGTTACCCAAATCCGGCTCCAATGGACCAAATGTGCGTTTAAATGATACGCAGCTACTTCTTGTTAGAACTTTATTCGCGGGCAAGAATAACAAGGAAAACGACAAAACGAACTTCCTATAAGTGGACTGTAACTTCAATGTCAATTATATTGTGACTTTTTCCGTCCCCGCTTACTCCATATTTTCGTCTTGCAAAATTCGCCACGCACATCCTTCAGTCACGCACAGTCTTTCAAGAAATATATATAATCTATCCTTAAAATATCTTAACACTGGAAACGGTTAAAGCATAAATAATAACGAGCGTTCATTAAAAAACTGGTCAAGCGAGGCATAGTATTCTCTTTTCAACACAAACATAGCGCCTGTCATATTGATTATATAATTTTATGCACATCTGACGTTAGTGTACGTGCTAACACTATGACATACGTTCACGATAACAAAAACCATTACCGGCTTAATTAACCCGTTTTTTATTAACGCTCTTTATAACATTCTATGGTATGGGTATGTAAGAATTGAGGATGGCCAACACCACCTCGTACTTCACTCAGGGTTGCCAGGTAGAGCATCTTTGTGCAGGCGGAACTTGCATCTTATTTTACTTCAGTTGATTACATTACAATAATGAGGGATAAAAGCTCTTCGAAGTATTATGAGTAAGGCAATTAGTATGCAAATATACTTTATATACCGATTCACCTGTTTTATGTTCAAAACGTTGTTTTACATTGTAAATGTGCATCATGACCAAATTTTCTGTTTATTCAAGCAATAGAGAAAACAACGGTGCCAGAATGATTTACTAAATAAACGAATGAAACATTGGCGTAAATAAGGGGGTGTTAAAAAAAAGCAAGTAATTACCCTCTAAAATAAAATTCAACGGGTAAATTTTATAATATATTGTTTAATTTCTAATTTAAGCATGTAATTATGTTTGCCACATCATATTTGTATTTGTAATGAATTATTACTTGGTGTTCCATTTATTTTGTTGCTAGGTTCTAAAAATGCTTTATTATTTTGTTTTAAATAACCCGATCCTACTTTCTTCAGAGGTTTACCCCCACCGAGGAAAAAAATTATCTGCGCTACTGTAATAAATAAGTTATTATTTCAAGTGGCATTGCTTTGTAGTTTACACTTTGTTCTTTCATCCATAGAACAGCCATTTAGCTTATTAAATGTGCAGTGTTATAAAATATTCTTTTGTTATATCACGTGAATGTTCCTGACATAAATGTAGTACTTAAACAGAATGCGCTGATCATCTACATATAAACTTGAAACCGACGAAAAAATAAAAAAATTTCGGTGGCTGTACCTTTGATACACTCGTAAGTTTGATTTGGACACGTGTATCTTAAATACCTAGCAGATAAGGCAGTTGATTATGAGTTAAAATGACGAGTAAAATTTATTTTACTGCATTCTTTTTTTCCCTGGGGTTTTCCTCTACTTGCTGACCRTAATAAGACATCGTAATTCGTAAAGCCACCGCTAGATGACGTTTAAGCGTCTTCACAAAATGACCTCCAAAGTGCGGTGAAAGACGTCAAACAAAAAGTATTACACCAAGTGCTCTTCCGATATCGGCAATGCATTTCTCACTAAAAATAAACACTGCAATTTTATTTTTGTTGTTGTGTTGTTTGTTGTTACATCATTTGCCGTTATTTCACTTCATTTAAGTTAATAGAATTGTATAATATTAATTATTCTGGTCCAGTAATTCTATTATTAAATAGACACGTCCTATAGTTTTATCCCTAATATACATATAGCAAACTTTTTGCTACCCCACATGAAAAAGGCTGTTACACGAAAGTGCTTCTTAATATAGAAGCAGACCATGTATCGTTTTACACATTTTGTTGCCACCAGCAACTTCGCCGTCGCCATTGAAATAAAACGAGAGATGCAGAATCTAATCGTTCTGTTAACTAACTTCAGTTCAATATACAGACCGTTGAACTACACCTGTGGATCAGTACTGCACTCTGTTAAATGTCGAACTTCTCGAATTCGTGATCAATAGGTATGTTCCCTAAATTCTGCAAATAGATTCACTCTCTAACTCAGATATTTAAATGTGCATCAATTTGAGAGCTATAAACTTATTTATAAATATCATATCTAAAAACTTGACATCTCTACTGTTATATAGAGACAAATTCAACTTGATGAATCAAAAGAAGGGATCTTTATTTAATATTTTTTGAAAAGGAGAATTTAGAAAATCATATATACTCAATATCAAATATCATATTAATTACTGCCGTTCGCTGTAAAAATTATTTGATATCAAGTTTAATTGTCAAATAAAAGGTAATTAATTATTGAAGTCCACTTCTACAATTTTTTTCAGTATTGTGCTCACAATTTTTCTAATTTCGACCGTAGTAAGTTTTGGCATTTGTCAACACATATTCAAACAGACTGTATTGACAGTGATAATGTGGTATATGCACAACAAATTTTGACACCTGCCGAACCTGATTTGATAACGCTTTTTGTCGTTTATTTGCAAACGCGATTTATCACAAAAAATACCTAACTATACAAAAAATAAACGCCAGGTCAATTCAAGGATAAAAACGGTAACATAAATTCTCTTGGTTGCCATTAAAAAAGATGCTGCCATGGAAATCCGCTGATAAACAAAAACATAAAAAAATAGACTAAAAGAGGACCACTAATGCAGACTGTGTAAACCTGCTATTTTTGAACGTGAAGTTGTTTAAAGTAAATCAATAATAAATCTGTATAATAAATGATAATGATTTCTATTGTTACGCTTACACTAAAGTAGTGTACATAGCAATAAGGTTGGTTGAGTCAGATATGCACATAATTCAAAGCCTGGATTGGTTAGAGGACCTAAAAAGTTCACTGCTTCTGTTGTGGATTTCATAATTAGTCCATTAACTATCTAATTAATCCAGAAATGCGTATTTCCGCTAATTTTCTGAATGTTTAAAAGGCCTTGGCGATACAAGTTTTTAAGGAATGTTATTCTAGTCCACCTGTATCAATTGCAAACCGGTCTCGTTTTTATTTTTGTAATTAATCAGTCTGGAATTACAAAACCCTTGTCCACTCGAGATGCACTGATTATTTGCCGAGTTAGCTTTTTTACCTTCGCAAAACCTTCATTGCGCATCACAAACGCAAGCTGTATGTATATTATATTGCCTATTAAGTTTTAGGTTAATAGCATCTTTTTAACTAATCGGTTACAGAAAGTACCTAATCCAGAATTGTAGTCACTGATTACTTACTAAAAGCACACGGCTTTCTACGAATTCCGGTACAAAAGTCTATTAAAAAAAAGTTTGACGTTTAAGGCAATATAAGTCGACTCAAATTGATTTAAAAAAAAGCATGTTGGGTAACAGGGCGCGCTTTCAACTTTCAGCAATTGTAGCATAAAAAGTTCGAGAAAAGCAAATCCAGAAAATACTTCAAAAAGCACGTAAGTCAGTGCCAAAAAGTTCAACAGCCATTACTTTATAGACGACTTTATTCACTTTATACCTACCTGTTTAAGAATTTATGTTTTAAATATCTTCTTCCGTAGGGCACTGAGCATAATTACAGATATCCATATAATAAATTTCAGTGTTGTCCAGGTGACTAATGTTATGACTTCTTCTGGATTACTATCACTAATATTTTCTACAACCTCACTGTCACTGTCCGAATCTGGATTTAAATCAATAATTATTACATTCTTTACATTTATATAGAAATATGAGTTTTAAACTTTAACCACATGCTTTTTATTTTTGCCACTAACTTTTTCAACTTATTTCATAATTACGTCCATCGTACTTGCATGTCAGTTATAGGATTTATTGCTTCTTCTAAGCACTCCAAATAATTTCATTTAGATTTAAAATGCGGTAGCACGGAAGCAGTCTCGTCATCTTTTTCTTTCGTTCGCTATTTCCTGAATTGGTCAATGATTTCAATTCTACCGAATAATAAAGATAAAGTTATTTGGTGCCCTTTTTGGAACTTAATTATTGATCATTGTCATTTACTCAATAATTTCATTGTCTCAAGTAGCTTTAGGTACTGGTTTTATTGTTCAATTGACATTTTATGTATTCATTACAATTGCAGCACACTTCTCTACATCTTCGCGACAAGCCACCTAGTAGAAACGTTTACGAACCTTAGCTAAAGTCCTGTGCAACTCCCAGGTGGGCACGGATCTTCAGGGACACTTCCTCCCATCCAGGTCGTGGTCTGTTCTCTTCCTTATACCTAAGTGTAGGACCAATATCACTGTCTCGCAGCTGCATCTCCCGGAAGCTTTCGGCAGTCTATTCTTCGGTCTTGTTAATGGTGACTCTCCTTACATTGACCGTGCCCTTGTGCTGTTCCGTCCGTTTGAATTCTCCACGTGGATTTCTGGCTACAGCATCCGTGTTCTTATGACGCCTTCCTGGGCGATGCTGTACTTTGAATATCATTCCGTTGCCCTTGACTTTTGAAAGTAGCTTGGCACCACTCTGCAGTTCCTTCTCACGTGCCCCGATTTTCCACAGCTGTAGCAAGTTAGACGCCTGCCAGGTTTTATTGCGTCCACTAACCTCTTAACAAACTCTTCTATCGGATCATTCTCTTCGACCTGCCTACCTTGTACTGGCCCCTGCTGGCAGCTGATGCCTTGTATTCTATCTACCTCGATTTCGAAAGCCTTTCCTAGGGCCTCCCTCGTAGTAGAACAGGTAGTCAGCAACAGCGCGTTCCTCACGGTATCGTCCCTGTTGCCATCTCCTCCAGAAATTCCAAGCAGAGCTGTTGTATATGTGCTGAACATTGTTGCAAAATCCTGTAAGGTCTCGCCGACATTTTGCTTACGAGTCCTCAGTTGTACGCAAAACAGCTGCTGCAAGTACTGTTCTCCAAAATGAAGTTCTAGCGCTGCAGATAGCTTGTGGTAATCCTCCCCGTCTGCTGCAGGTAAGGTCCGGAGCAAATCCATTGCATGTCCACGCAGGGCAATCACCAGAGCAGTAGCTTTCTCCTGATCATTTCAATTGTCCACCTTCCCAGCTGCCTCGAACTGCATCTTGTAGATCTCAAATGACGTCTATTCATCATACGGCGGTGGTTTAAGCTTGCTGCTTCTAGCTTCTGGTCAAAACGTAAGTCCATTAATTTTCATATTTGCCAACTGCTCCTCGACAAGATCAACTCTTCCTCCGACCTCATTGGGTCTTCGTTCGACATGAACGACTTTTTCTTCAATGCAGTTCAATCAGTTGCTCTTGTACGGCAGCTATTATTCCATTCTTGGTCTCCTCTTGGACTGTTCTCATTTCTTCCTAGCCTGTTTCCATTTTTTATTTAATTGCCGTTAGTTCATTCTTCATATCTTCTTGATTTTTCTTCATTTCTTTTTGTCTTGTTCTCATCCCTTCTTCTTTAGTTGCGGTTGGTTCATTCTTTATTTCTTCTTGGCCTTTCTTCATCTCCTGCATTATCTGTTGTAACGGTGAATCCATGTTGGTAGATTGACTTCTTGTTACCGACATACACCTTAACCCCCAGATGACTCACTTGACTTTGCACCCTCTGACTATTAGCAATAATTAAAATGCATGTCTATGCTGTGCTGTGTACACCTCAACCAACTGCAGATAGTACTATTTCGCTGTCATTACAGCTCATCAGTGCAGTTTAGATCTAGTGTAGACAACACGGCATAGAACTGGTTTTGCTTATATACCAAAGCAATGGTATGATGAAAGTAAGAATTTAGGATGGCTGACAGATGGCATTGCCATCCTAAATTCTTACTTTTATTAGCAATAATGTCAGAACTTCGAATATCTTCAAGTCCTTCTCTTCCAAAGCTGCTCAAATTCCGTCTGTCCGGGTCACAAAACACTCCAGAAATCCACAATCCACTTCCTGACACAAGTTATTACGACGTACGAGTTCGAAAATTGCGGATTTCTGACTTAACTCCTTATTTAAACAGTTATTTCAAATACACCAAAATCTAAACACAACTAGTTCAAAACACTACTGTTTAACACTGCTAATTCACTAAACCACTGCACTGCACACACTAGCACTAAAACACCTGCTTCACTAAGCCTTTCGCTCGCTTGATAACCGCAATTCAGAACTGCCCGCGCTCTCTCCGTCGGGCTATTTATCCCCCATCGAAAATTCCAGAAGCGACACCTTTTAGACGTTATCGAAAGTTCATGAAAGTTCCATTGATAGAATTCTATGAAGAGTATTGGCATTCCCTTGCAGTGTCCTACTACACCGCTGCAACGCGACTACAACTTCTAGATAGCGCTGATTCCGCAACAATAGGATGCCTCTTTTCTTATATATTTACCTGAAACAGACTGAGGAAATCAATAAGTGGGAAGAAATAATCATAATATAATCAGTACAAATTAATTATAAGTTTTCTCGGAAGTCATTTACAAAAAACAATGCATAAGTTGGCTTTGTCACCATTAGATGCATATTTTCACTAATTTCAAAAATGAAAATAGTTGCTCTCAAATTATTACAAGCTAACACAAAACAAGAGCATATAGTAACAAAATGAAATGAATTAAGATTTCAAGAGCCTTATTGTATTTATTTTTCAATGTATTGCAAGCCGTACTCGTTAAGTAAAATGTTCAGCTGAATTTAACCTATGGATATAAAAAAAAATCATAGAGGCGCTGTCAGTGTCCAGTAATATGGGCATGGGCTGTTTTACTTAAAGTATTTTTTTACTAAAGCACCCTCATTATTATCTTTCAGCTGCTTCACGATATCAAAATTCTTACTTATTAACGTTAATGTATAGTAACGTTCCATCACTTTACGATATATCCTGATTTCCAGTTGTTTTTGAAGAACAAGGAAAACCATAACTAATCAAACTACAACTAGAATATGTATCAACTTTGTACGAATGCTTTATTTACAGCGAAGTTTTAGTATTACACTGCGACACTAACAGAACGTTTAAAGCACAATTAACTTGATAAAAATGCTGTACTCGTTTTGGTTTAGGGATTAGTCCAGGTACAAAGTATTAAATCACTTGTTATAAACCACAGACATTTTAATTTATATGATATAAGCATAGTTGCTGGCTTATCAATCATATCAAAGCATATTAGATTTTGCAAAAGTAATATAAAGTAATTTGCTTTGCTTCATTTTTCTGTCAGATAGCTCTGAGGATCGTTCCGTCATTTTCAAAGAGCATTAAAAAACGTAAGCAAAGCACATTCACTCACTTTGTTTCTGAACTATTTAATTCGTTCAAAATGTTTGGCAACTTTCAACTTATTTTCAAGTTGTATTTATTTTATTTTAAAAGTAAACCTATAATTTTATATACCGTTAAAACCAGAAATAAATATTTGTATTTGTAATATAACTAAAAAGTTAAAGATACCCAGCAACCATTTTTCACAGTTTGTGATATTAACAAAATACAGGATACGGGAAATTGGACAAAAACTGTAAATGATGCATCTATATATCATATATATCATTAAAAGTAACATATCTATCAAATATCTGAAGACGAGACCATCTAAAGAAAGCTACATTTGTAACTAGTTTTCATCATTCCATGGAGGATTCCGGATATTTGAATAAAAAAAAGTAAATGTGTATTCAAAAAGCTTAGGTATAATATAAAATATAGGTCTTTAATTACCTACCTACCTATGAATGCACATAGATACAATAAATAGAAACCTTTTAGCATATATCCTGACCTTTAGAAACATATCAGAAATTCTTAAGGACAATTTTTTAGTGTTGCGTCATGCACATGCGTAGGGCCAGCAAAGCGATGCTAGAATTTCTCGGCGCGTTTTGCCATCGAGCATTCTGACATTGTTTTGGTAACGTTCGGTTTGTAGCGGTTCTTCTCTTCTGCCGTTTCGCATGGATTGGATAGAAAGGCGATGCCGGCACAAATAAACCCCTTGGTGAGTAAATAATATTTCTGCCTAAAAATAATCCTACATGCAATTGCTTTTTTATTGGTCACAACAAAAAATTAAACTTCATGCTTCTTCCAATTTTACAATTGAGTTAGAAAATTTATAAATTATATGTATACCTAAGTTTTATATAATATATTTTAAATCCGCTACCTAAAGTTTAACTGCAATATAAGAGCGAAAGTGAAGAAGCTAATGTAAATAATCATAATATGTAACGTTCAGTCCAAATAGAATTCCAGTAAGTGTAATGTATAATATCTTCCTGAAATTAGTATGTTAAAGCTACTCACTTGAACCTAAATGAATACCTAAATTGCAATAAACCAATGGTACATTGTACAGTTCGCTTTTATCCAGTGTTATTTCTGTACAACAATCACAATATTGTATGATGCTTGTTTTCGTTACATTAGGTCGATATTGCTGCAATACCTGAAAAAGCATCTACTGGTGGTATGTTTGTTCAATTCTTATTCATTTACTTCCTATATTTCTAATTCACTGAACTTAAAGAATTATATTAGGCAAAATATTTTTAAACTAAATGCTTCTGTTTCTTAAGTATACTTTTTTCTTTCACTTTCTTTAGAGTAAGCTGCGAAGGTCGATGTTTTGTAAATATGTCTACAGCGTACACAATTGAATAAAGACATGGGTTATCCTGCGCTTAATGGCTCATAAGAAACTTTAATGTTAGGTCAGTTATGAAATTTTACACTATTACACTCATTTCTGGTATCCCAGTAAACTGTGAAATTACAAAAAAGCATACGGTAAATATGATAATAATATTTCGCCGGAATAAATAAATAAATACAGTAACTATTATTCATTTGAAAAAATGACTACTTATACTACAGCAAATGCCCATACGCCCTACCTGACGCATATATTATGAAAGTGGCAGTTTTCTAGAGAATAGGCAATTTATTTCCTTAAATCGAATTTTTGATCATTTATCCTCAATTTCACTTCTTTAACGGCATCCATCCGTTTTAAATAATCATTTTCTTTGATTTGTCTACAAAAAAATATAATCCATAGAATTCAAATTCTTCCAAGCCCACAATTACAACTAAAACACATGTATTTTTGTTTTTGTTATTCAGTTCTATTTCATTAACAACAGATTATGCCTTGCAGAAATTGCTATTGTATTTATTATATTTAGTAATAAAGGCTGTGCATACTAGAAAATCTGTAATTCTGTACGAATAAGCATGTTAGTCCTGATAGATGACTGATTATAAAACATCATTCATTCAAGTTTAAGCATGATAGAGTTATAGAAGAAAAATTGCGTTTAGAAGTATCACATTAAAAGAAACGTTTAAAAGAAATTTATTTACATTTTCTTCTCATTATGCATACACGTTTAGGTACACCTTCTATATCTTTATTAATCAATCGAGATCTAATAATTAATTAACTGCTGACAACAGCCACACAAATGGAAACTGCAAGACTGTCGAAATTGGCATATGGACACTTAAACGAGGTAATTTATAATCATAATCAGTACAAAGCACTACATCCAAGGTCTGTTTATGTGTAATGGTGCATTAATAGTAATACACAGGTAATAGCGACCAACGTTACTCAGAAGAGCCTAACCTGCGATTTCCGCAATTATCAGCGAATAACTTCATATATAAGACTCTTAGTAACTAACAACTGAAACTTTTTGATGTTACAGAAAATATGTTATTAACTTAAGCCATGCGGTTTAAAAGCCAGCAATAATATAGCCCTGAAATATACAAAGGCAAACATAATTTTATATGTCAGCTTTTGTTGCTGTGAAATGTACAGCTTTTCATTTTTGATTATCTATTTTCAAATACAAGTATACAACAAACGCTATTATTAGCCGACATAAAAATTAATGCAGTGAAAATCGAAACACGTAGCGCAGTCTAATACGAAAGCTTAGAAGGGCCGTTGAAGACACTAATTATTTATTATTGTCAGTTACCTGTTAGTTACCTATTGTCAGTCCTAATAACGGACAGGTAAGTGAGCAAGATTGTTTAAGATATTAACATAGATTAGTAGGCAAATACTTAAAAATAATTCCCGTTGTTTCTGATTACACCAAACTTAGTATATAATATTATAGACGGTATTAATAAAACAGAAGTTATTCGCTTGAAGTATTACTGGATTATGTTCCACAATCATTATAGACAGTTTTATTCATTTGATCGGAGAAGTCCCTTTAACACCGTAAAATAAGCTTATGCCGCCACTTCACCTTTTCAGAAATTCTAACTAAACAAGTACAAGAAACACTTATTCAAACAAAAGTAATAGGGAATCAAGTAGCACACTTTACATTAAGCAGTCTTTATTAGAGCTATTACGTTAGTGCGCAATTTATTAGTGCCACAATACCACCCGAATTCTAGATACACAGGGTTAGCCATTACTTTCTTTAACTAATGTTATCGAATCACTGCTAACCTATTTAACTTTCTATAACGCTATTACAAAAATTAAGAGAACAGAATCTTTCAAATTAAATGTATTGTATTTTTAAAGAACACGATAGTTAATTGTTTATGCAAAACAGACATTATTTACATATAGCTATATGAAATTTTCACATAAGATTATTTATTAACCATATCATAAAAAGCAAGACAATTAGCAAGATTTTATATTTTTAACAAAAAAAATACAGGTTCGTGTACTGTCTTTAAAATATACATTCTTATGCATGTAAATATATTAAAAAGATTACTCGTTTTCGTACGTTTCAACTCGATATTTTACAAATTTCTGTATTGTACAAGAATCTATAGACTGATTTCATCTTTGAATGTAAAACTGAGAGGAAGGAGCGTTATGCCCTTTGTGCACATATAAACGGATACGGAAACGCCATGTTGACATTCCATTACTGTCATGAGCTTAGACCATATAATGTACCCACCTAGATGGGTAAAACTTTGCTTTTCACAGCTGTATTCTGATAGACTTTGATAATTCTTCATTAATTTAAGGTATAGTAAATATATTTTATACAATAATTCATTGTTTCAAACATATTCAAACATACTCTGGTCTCCCACGAATCAAATCATATGCTTCTTCCTGTCAATTTTATATTCAAAGGATTTCGTAGTAGCGGTTCAGCATGTAACGGACGTTCATAATAAAACTGGCCAAACCGGGGATAACTCTTATATAACGTACGTCGGGATGGCGGTGCAACAAACTAAACTGTCACTATGTCTATTGTCAAATGTATTGTTTTTGTTTGCTTATTTCTCCCAACATTTATGTTCCAGAATCCACGATGTTCATATTAATCACAGTTAATAGAAATAGCGTCTTATTTTCATCCTTGTAATTAACGACAATTACGTCAAATGAGTTAAAGTCAAACGTGCATCACATCAAATTATAGGTACGAAGGAATTTACACGGTACGCGCTACGTTTGAAATAGAAAATATTTGACTTTAAAAATCACGGACAAATATTTTCAGTTAATGTCATATTTTAGCCCTTAAACGATTATATTGTAATATACACTGTCATCCAACTAAATCTAACAATTAATAACGGCGAGTGATGTTCGGCGTTTATTGTCAAATAGTCTGTATTAGGACAAACCGTCTTTGTATGTAAGGACGTTACATCTTTGTTTAGACTTCCGCTGATTCTGTCAGCTAACCTGTCAGTTTAAGCTAAGGGTAGTAGCAGCAAACAGAGGTGTGCAGATGTTATAGAATGGCTATCGGAATGCTGAATGCTATGTGAGATCACATAAAACTTACATACTAAGCATGATTTAGTACGTTATGCTGTCAACATCTAGGCAAATATTTATCATTAAGGGACAAAATACATAAAATTCTATTCATAATGACATTTGAGGCATAGATACATTTTTAATTTAATGTTAGTGTATAAAAAATAATATTTTTTGGTAGAAACGTTGTAAAAGAATTTGATTGGTAAGTAAACATTGCGACGTATATAGTTTCTGGTAGTTCCATCTGTATTATTGCAGAATTTGACAGCTACAACACCTATGGTGCTAATGATTTCAAATCCATCAATACTTTCCACTCTCGCTTGCACGCACAGAATATATTTTTTGTGTTGCCGGATCAAATCTAAGACTAGAGGAAGGCGGTACCTTAGTCCGCTTAATATGAGAGCCATCTTTCACCCTTAAAATACTGAAGACTAAAAACTTACCTTAATTTTCAGATGCCAACCTACTGACTGAATGAAAACTCGCAATATATTTCGTATCGTGAGTAGAGAGAACTTATCTTTACAGAGACAACAGCGAACAATTCCCGCTAGAATTGATAGTAAGCGTTAACGTCAACTCCGCCATGTTTCTAATGGTATTTCGTTAATGTCACTCAGTGTCTGTCTCCGTGCTCATTTTGGGTTTAATGTAGTTTCCCAAAGACTTGTAAAGGCGGGATCTACATGTAGATACCTATTGTGAATACTGTTTAAAAATACGTAACGAAATTTATCTTTTTACGGTTTAAATCCTCAAAGACCACTGACTACGCCTTTGTCAATTTGTGGTTTGGTGTCACTACAGTTTAATCTTCCATCATCAAAGGTGTTGTCTTTGCTCTCTATAAGGATAAGGTCTCTTTGATCTGATTATAAAAGAAAAGGTGTAAATTTAGAATTATGTTGTGCTTTTGCCAGTAGGATAACCCTTTCCCCCAATATAATGCATTTATATAGTTTCGGTGACAATTAATTCTTCCCAAATAGCCGATGAACTCCAACAGCGGCAATCTTATCGTCTGTCATAGTACTTTTACCCATGTCCTGTGCTGGAATCATCTTTCGGAGTTTTCTGTTATAACCAGTCAAAAGGTACAGACCAAGAATTTTCGCCGTACAACCTCATTCAGCCGATCATTTGTTATTTGAAAAAAATGCGAAAAATTAAGAACTTTATATCAAATCAATTTTCATGTTTTTCAACATAATGATGATGATGATAAGATGGGAAAAACACTTCGTTTTGGAGAGCCCGTTCGCGCGAACTAGCTCGCCCAAGCAAACCTTTATTCGTTTCAATAGTTCGTTCGCGAACTGAAACAACAGCTGTTTGTTCGCGAACGACGAACCTTCAATGTCACGAACCAGTTCGCGCAGTTCTCACCCTAGAGCCATTCTTTTAACAGTTCGTTCGCGACCGACCCACCTCTATGTAATTTAGATTATATTTGTCATCCAGCCGCCATTTTTGACAGCATTCTGGATAGGGTAATTGGGCATAATCATCGTTTAAAGCACTGCGAAATATGACGCTATTAGTGTAGCCTGTGACTATTGCAGGCACCGTTGGTTCTTCCAAAACGTATGCAATTCGCAGAACACCCCTTGGATAACCACAATTACACCAATACGAGTTTAAATTGCAAATGAAACTCCTTTGACAACCGACATAAGTGACAGGAGACAGTGCAGTTTGTTGCCGCAGCACTGAGACATACGTTCACGATTACCCGCTAGTATGGATAACTCCACTTAAGGATAACGATGCCATCTGTCGTGCTAGAAAAATGGGTTTTAATCACTGATCTCTAAATAACTGGATGTCGCATAAGTCATTCAAAACTGTGATAAGTAGCCAACATGCCGCTGGTACTCATACTATCAATTTAACGGCGCGTTCAAATTTTAGGTTAGATCCTTAACTATATAATATGGTTATGAGTAAACGTAACATTCAGTTTATACGGTACATGTTTCTTACTCAAACACTACAATGATCATCTTTTGGAAATCTGCAGACAGATGATGAGTTCACGATTTTAACCGTCAATCATTAACGTTATATTTACCGCAGAAGGACCGGCGGCTAGGCGCTAAAGTGGCTTAAATCTATCACAAATAATTTACATGCATTTTGGTATGTAAGCGACATCCAGTTATTTAGAGATCAGTGGTTTCAATGTGCTCATTTTTAAGAGCTATATGACAAGCTGCATTTATCTTTTTTAAGTGTTTTTGAACTTATTCTAGTTTAAGTTTGGCTAAAGTCGTTGTTTAACATTCGATTTGACGAAATTTAATGTCGCTTAGGGTAGATAAACAAAAAAATGTGTGGCAGTACATAAGCTTCTTAATTGTTATAATTAAGGTATGTGTTCTGATTATGCTGTAATTTTATAATTCTGGCGATAAACTCAGTGGTTAGTATTTGTAGTTTTATTACTTGAAATGAAAACAAAACCTAACGTTTACCCAGTAAACAAGAATTTGTGTCACATTGTGCCTAACTTATTAAAAAATCATACTTTTAACAACCAATCGACAATCCGTAAGAACTTTAATTTGCCGGCAAAAACAGGGACGCTTCCGAATCGTTTGTGCGGTATCCTTAGTGTAGTTATTCGTACCCGGTAGCTCTCATTACTCCACACTCTCCTWCTGGCTCAAAAGTCTCGCGCCAAAATTTTAAAACTCAACGAATACAAGTTGATGCACAGTTGTAGTCTAGTCTTGTTTAAGTTATATCACTTAACCTGTTTGTACATTTCATTGCAAGATATCAATCTATTTACTCCTTATATGTAGATATCTCATATGAATGATTTACACGAATCAGGAAATAAAAACGCCGTAATAATAGTCTGATGATACAGGAAATATCCTGCGCGTTTGTTATTAGTAAACAATCCACGGGCGTCATTATATACCAAAAACACATTGTAAAGTAAAGCTTCCAATCAGTTCAGATATATAATAAAAAGGTATTCTTAAATAGCAGATTAATGGAACAGCGGCGAAGGCGTAATTCCACATAATCTACATCCATTATGAACACAACACCTATTAATTTTTTCATACCTAATTCAGTATATCTACAAATAAATTAATGTATTTGAATCTATTTTGGGAACAAATTTTTAGCTATAATAAAACTTATTAGTGTCTGGCATATTTATTCATTAAATTGTCGGTAGAATCAAACAACCTTGTGCAAACATATTTGAGAATTTGCATTTTTCTAACGCATGCAAGCGCTATCAGAAACGTTTTTTGTGAAGCACACTGACGTATCTAAAGTGCACAAACAAGTTACCTAGTAGAAAAAGATAAAGACAAAGAATTTGCTTAGTTTCTTTCTAATAAAAGGAGAAATTGCAACGAGCATTTACAATTAATTTACTAAAATACTTGCATTTTGTTATTACATGTAAGCTTGTAAACCCGTAACTGTAAGTAATTGTCGCACTAAATGTGCATCAAGCATAAAAAGCTTGATAAAAACCCCTAAGGTCCACTGCGTTTATCTTTGAAGACGAAAACCCCAGTTTCTTTACATAGTAATATCTAAATGCATTTGAAAGGAAGCTACTTATCACCAAATTCCATTAAAAGCAATGAGAAGTACACAAATGCTGCTCCTGTCCTGTTTGCATGTGTAGTGAGGGGCAGTACTTAGACATGCGGCTTGTCCTAAAGCGTTCTCATATATCGTGTTACCTTTAGCGAGGTTCTCAGATTCTGTTGTACATTAGTATGTCCTGCCACTTAAGCAACAAGTGAGAGACGCCGAGAGAGTATTTGGTTTGTGGCTACTCCTGTAATTTGCATGCTTTCGTGATACATGTACAGGCATCCCAAGCCTAAAATTAGACAAAGTATTTAATGTATGCTACTTAGGAAATTTCTTAAACCATTTAGTTTTGCATCTAATGTACTACTAAGTAACTTAAGAAGACAGTTTGACGATTAAAATGGTAGTATTGCAGATCTAATATTATACAGAGCGACAATCAGTTGTTTTGCGTATAGGGTGAGCAATTGAGACACGTGTTCCCCTTATATTTTATATCGGCGAGTAATCCTGCTTGTGCCATTATCCCATAATAAAATCAGCAGTAATTACTATTTGACAATTCTTTGAAATAAATATATCATTTTTATACAAAAAATATTTAAAAGACGTCAAATAAATTGTTGGGGAACGGGAAGATATAGAAATAGGCATAATGTATCGGGTTTAGTTTAAGCGATTTAAATCGGCAAGGTACTATTTTCAAGAGCTTTTATCCCTCTATACTAATCCTACAATGTTATTTACTTGCAAATAGCTTATATACTGAGCGCAAGAGCGGACTTTCTGAAAGCCCAACCTAAATATTTAATTAAATTTAATTAAATTAAAAGGAAAACTGAATGTAGATTAAACCAGTCAAAACCACGTTTATATGCTTTTATGGTTAAAAATATTAAATGAAAAAGAAATTATTTGCTTCATGAAATTAATGTATTTATTTCTAATAAATTTATTGTAACTTTCCGTAAGCCTGGAACAATAATTTTAGCAGCCACAATAATAGACGGGTCCGGCCGTTGGTCTGGGGTCCGAAAACAAAGCTTTCGCCTTATATATGGCATCATCAGACGACGACAGCATATATCGCATAAGTTGAGGTGTGTATACCCTGGCTAAGCATGGAGAACCGCAGGCATGTGCGCGTGGCTTGCTTTTATCATGATGGTGAATCAATTACCGCCCTATTTATATTACAAAATAAAATTCAGGACTGATGTACACAACACTAACGTACGTAGAAAAGACTTATTATCAATTCCATTCCATAATCACTCCCGCTCTCCGACATTTCATACATTCCATCTGCTATATTATAAATATATATAAATACTGCGATTATTATGACTCTCTTTTTTGAATCTGGTAATGGTTAAGTCCGCCGTTACGGTTCGACTGAAATTCGCCATTTCGGTAGAATAGGTATATTTTTTACTACTTAATATGTATTACTACTTTTCTTTTTTTACTGTCTGCATTTTATATTGAGTTTGTTACTAATATTTTGTGTACTATTTTCATTGGGAACTGAATAAAAGCAATTATTATTATTATTATAATTATTATAATTATTATTATTATTATTATAATTATTATTATTATTATTATTATTATTATTATTATTATTATTATTATTATTATTATTATTATTATTATTATACAGGGTATTTTTTAATGCACGTGCGGCCATTTTTCAATCTAACGGTAAAATCGCGAATTTTGAACGACCCTATACAATGTAGAATGAATTTCTGGACACAGAACTAATACTAACTTATATTAGTAAAGCGCATCCAAAATTTTAAAACATGTATAGGAAAGTATTATAGAGATATAACCAGAAAGCAATAGCGAACCCAAAAATGCAGTAATATCAGATTTCTTGCAACATCGTAGAGCTGAAAATTTTAGATCGATAGAGCAAGTAACAAAATTTTCAGACAAGTTCTATATCTCGTTTTCCGTAAATGTCTAAGGTGCCATCAATCGTAAATCACCCTGTACCTATATAAAAGACACGCAGGCGCGTTAAGATCGAAAATTTGGATTTTACATAAGTTTTTAACTATTGAATCTACATAATGCTGAAACTGGTTTAATTTTGAAATTAATACAATTAAAAAACTTACAAATAAATATAGATAGGCTTATGTGAATTATGTAGAAGACAGTTGAGGATCTATCATGATAGTATTCGGATAGCAGGTCACAAAAATCCTAAATGAAAAGTCCTTGCGTGAATCGGCACTAGACAAACTGCTTGTAAGATAAAACAATTTACTTCAATACTCTCAAACTATATGGCTGGTTAGCTTGAACGTTGCGTTACGTTTTTTTTTTAACATCAATCACCACTCTCCAAAGCTGACAATAAAATTATAGCGAACACGTCACTTACGTAATATAAATGGATAAAGCTAGAATCTGGCAGCGCAATTCGGTGCTGTGTGAACACAAAAACAAGATCATGGAAGGTAATTTAAGAAGAGAGAAAGCAAATTTTGTAAACTCATGCTTTAGCTGTAAAGCAATATTTGTGTTCCTATAAACGAAAAAGCACCATACTAAAGCTGTTGTAGTGAGGGTCGTATTACTAACTCTGCCAATAAAGGACTCAATAAGTGGACCATATTCCAACTGAAAGCACGCTTTTCAAACCAATTGCAATAGAATTTCAAATGAACCAGTCTATCTAGGACAAATGCATACGAAAGAACAAAATCAGACATACGTAATTTATTTTCGTACGCATTGTTGTGTCTGTAATTTTAAACGATAATAATGCCTTATTGTAAAACCAGTTGCACTGATGTTTTATTTGCAAATTGCAATATTATAGGGTAAAGGTTAATTTCTAAGAAAGAAAAGTTACCTGTGAGTGTATGTATAGTGTTTAGTTAAAAAAAAATAAACTGATATGTTTTAATGGTTACTTCGTACTTGGATAAATTTCAGGCAGTTTGCCGTTCTAAAATATTTCTTGGTTGCTAGTTTTTGTATTGAACATTGTATAATATTTGAACTCTCATTAGATAAAAATTGTATACTTTTAACCTACATAATATGTGCCTCTATTTACAACCAAATGAATAAAAAGTTATATTAAGCTCATTAACTATTTCAATACGCATGTACGTCGTGATTCTTGTATTTATATAAAAGAACGCATTATAAACTGAATATTGTACACGGAGTACAATAATTACAAAAAGTACACCGCAAAAACGTAACTGATGAGAACTTAAAAGTAATGTTACGAAAGTAAATACACCGCGTTCGCCTCAAAGCTCAGGACGCGGAAACGTGCTAAATCAATAGTGCCCGCAAAGTGGAATTTTTGCCTCTTTTAGAGACCTTTACCACTACTATATGAAGTGTGGCAGCAGACAACTCACATAAACACCCAAGTTATTAGCGCAACACAATGGTTAATTGCATGCATGAAAAGTAATGATTGATAAGTCCTATCTAGAAACGATATTCTTTAATGACAAATTATGGTATACCTGTACCTCAAAATTTTTTACATATTCCCGCAAATGCCATAGATATTTGTTAACAATTCTAGCATAACGACGCTTGTTAGCTTCTATATTCTATATCTAACTCCTAATCTCCAGTAAGCATGGAAGGTTATAACTATTACTCAACTACTATTAATTCAACATTTCGTATGTAACTACAATTACTCTAGTAAGGGCAATTCTGCCATGTAAACTGAGGTTGCCCTAAAGTTATTGATGTGAAACCACAATCTTAACCCCATGTTCTTATAAAAGTTTATGCAATTTTAAACAGTTGTAATTATATCGAATGATGAATACAAACCAGTAGAATTTTTGAAAATATTGACCTAATTTACCATAAACCATGACACGTCAGTTTCATGTTCAAAGAAAACAGTTACATGTGTTGTTCGCGTTCGCATAACTTCAGCCCTCAAAGATTTTGTTTTATAAAGTCCATTAAAATCCTTTTGTAAATTTATCACAGTTAGGAGGTTTATGTTAAACGTGGTATACTCCATTGAAGAACGAGGTGATATTATTTCTCTTTTCTTCAAAGATTACGAATGTGCTAAAGCCACGATAAATGCGTTTAATATAAAAACCTGCAAATAAACATTTACGTCATGGAATATATCTTGGACTTGGTTACAAGTTTGAACAGACGAGATCGGTAGCAAATAAAGAACGAAATCGTGTAAGAACTCTAGAGATAGCAGTTAGGGTTTTGGGATATGTTAACGTAAATCGCACGTTAAGCACCAGGGCATTGTCTGCAGTGTTGGAAGTTTTACAAACTACTATCCATTCGAATAAAATTTGTCAACCCACGCACTCACTGAGTCCATGTTTTCCTGACAAATTTTCAAATTTTTCTAAATGGCACTACTAATTAATCGTTATTACTGTCGTTATTGGTCTGGCTCAAATCGGAGGATTTGTTACAAAATTATATTGAGTTAATGTTTCAACAAGATGAAGTGTACGATACCCGTGAAGCAGTTTTTAAATGAAAGGTTCTCGAATCGATGGATTAGAAGGAGAGGCTCCATCGAATGAAAGGCGAGATCCGCGGACTTGATTCGACTTCCCTCCTTGTTGTTAAATTATTTATAGGATACACCACCCAACCCACTTATACAGGGTGTCCCTGAACATGTGGGCAATATCCCGGGATCTGATAGCTGAGCTAAAAACATCACTATTTTACAGTATAACTTTTTTTGATATATCGTTCGCCTACTGAGATATTCACCCCTAAAGCTCCTTTGGAAAAAGTGGTTTCTCCGAAATATCTTTTATACCGCTTGATATAATTTGATGAAATTTTCGCCATTAATATTTAAAATGGAGGCGGTTAGAATAGTGCAGACACAGTTTTTGTAATTGCACGGGGAAGTTGGGGGTAAACTACCCTTCACCGTTTTTTTCTCTTAATTTTAAGGCGGGTAAGGTTTTTTCCCCGAAATAGGCGTTTTTCAATTCTCCCAAACTTAAGAAGAAAAAAAGGTACTCTTTATTCATTACCCTAAAGTTAACCGTTTTCGAGAAAAATGTACTTGAATAACATGGTTCACATTTTCGCTTGCGCCCACACGAGCAATTTGATTTTTACAGTAGGCGTACTGAACAACACTTTTAGGCCGTTGTTGTAGGAAAAAAAAACTAGAAATACTAAAATGGAATACATACTAGCTAAAATAGACTATTTTCAAAAAGAAATCAAGTTTTAAATGTTATTACAAGCATTATTGTAAATAGCGAATGGCATAGGTAAACTACTAAAGTATTTTATGACACTCCAGGCACAATAATCTTGCAGACATTTAATTAGAACTTGTTTTCAAATATTACTTTGACCAACATTTAAGTGTAGTGCAGTGGAGACAGAAAATCAATTGCATTGGGCTTTGCATAATTATTGTATTTATTAAATAATTACATAAATATAACATTACGAAGAACACTTAAAAACTACATGGAGCTACAAAAAAAAATTAAGAAGCTTCAACATGAGCTCCTCCAACTTCAATGCATTTTCGGGCCCGACGAATTAAAGACTGCCGGATTCTCCAAAACACGGCAGCGTTATTACGTATTTCATCACAGTAAAATACTATACGTTCTATTAGATTATCCCTCGTTTCTACAGGAGTAGAGTAAACTAAGTTTTTCAGGTGCCCCCACAAATAGAAATCGAGAGGGTTAAAATCTGGCGATCGAGGAGGCCAAGCAACAGGTCCTCCTCGACCTATCCATCGATTTGGATACGCATTATTTAAAAATTGTCGCACAGCAATACTAAAGTGGGGTGGTGCGCCATCATGCATGAACCACATGTTTCTTCTGGTTGCTAATGGAACGTCTTCTAAAAGCTGTTGTAAGTTATTTTGAAGGAACTGCAAATAGAGTTCCCCATTTAATCTTGGAGGTAGCACATATGGTCCTATTAAATGGTCCCCTATGATTCCCGCCCAAACATTAACAGACTGAAACTGGAACTGGTGTCTTGCAACCACTGTGGAATTAGGGTTTTCGTCCGCCCAAACATGTAAATTGTGTGAATTTATTACACCGTTTTTCGTGAAACCAGCCTCATCTGAATAAAGAATCGAACTAATAAAATCCCTGTTATTTGTGTGCTGTTCTAAGACCCAATTTGAAAATTCCACTCTAGCAGGAAAATCTTCATGACTTAGAGCATGTACCTTTTGAACATGAAAAGGGTGCAGTAATTGTTCTTGAAAAATTCTGGAAATAGTGTTTTTGGACACATTGTGTTGCACCGCAAGTTTTCTAATACTATTGGTAGGATCCGCAGCCACGCTATCCAAAACGTTCTCCTCTAGGACCACTGTGCGTACTCTTCTTTGGACGCCACCGTTCAAGCTATCTTTTACAAATTTTCCTAATAATTACAAATTGATATAAACATGCCTTTATGGATAATTTTATGTCCCACCTGTCTCCCTTAAACGTCTATCAACCCGTTCAAAAGTTTTCCGATCAGGAATCCTACGGTCAGGAAATCGTTCTGCGTACAACCTCACAGCTTCTGTACTATTACCAAGGGCTAGACCATACACTCAGGAGCGCCAGCTTTTAGAAAACCTCGTGGGTGCTCATGCTAACATAATCGTGAAAATAGTATCTATGAATCCGTCCAATAGAGCTCAATAGGTACACACGCAATATGACAGAAATATGCATACATATATCATAATATAAATAGAAAGATACGTAAGAGGAAAAAATAAGTACAAAAATGCTAGATTTGTTCTAGTACCTTTGTTGGTACCAGCATTAGTCATCAACAAACTTTTTTATGAAAGAAACTGTGTTCAGTTCACTACAGAACGAGAGGTAGAATGTGGAGTACTTTTTTTTGAAACCAAAGATATACGAAAAAATTATAAAATAATACTGTATTGGTAACGGAAACCTACCTCATCGGGGAGGTATATAAACTACGTCTCAAATCATTCGACACAAGTTAAAATAAACTTTGTAAAACAGATGAAACATAGAATTATTAAAATAAAAGATTCACAATTTATTGAAAAAAATTTTAAAAATTAGAAAATTTACTAATACACAATTCATACCCGAGGGCGTTGATAAATAAAATCTTCTATTCTACTACTGATTTATCAACACTTCATGTAACGCAAACACAGCTAACGGTAGTATGCAGAGTGACGTGGGGCAGAGGGTAAATCATGATCCTATGGTTGACAAAAACCTACAAACAGTAGATCATGGAATGTATGTATCCCTACCAAACATTACTGGATTGACAACAAAATTATTCAGAACGTTTAAAAAATGAAAACATAAAAATTACAATTGAGAACAAGAAGCATGGCTCAACCCTACTCGCAACACTAAAATCAAAAATACCTGCAAAATATCATGCGAATGTTCTATAATATATGTTTAGAATGTGAGGATTGTGAAGGCAAGTACACATAGGACAGATATCACAATGGATGGTTAATAGATTGGCCGTCTACAAAAGTGATATAACTAAACAAAGGGATAGATGCTCACTTACTGAACACATTAAGTGGGATAATGTGAAAATTTAGGATAAAGAAAGTAATACAAACAAGAGATTAATACTTGAAATGGTTCACATAAATCAAAATTCCAATATAGTAAATAAAAAAATCATATATTAAAAAACTGAGCAACATTTCCACATACTTGCTTTCACAAGAAATTCTAAAATAAGGCTGGGTGGGTAGACGCTCTAATTTGATAAATTTCACAAAGAGTTCTTTTTTATATCTGTGATAAGTCAGTTTGAATTTATGATACATGTGTTGAAGCCCATTTGGTCGTGGGTGCTCCGCACCCACAATTTACTTCTCGCGGGTGCTGAAGCACCCGAGCACCCATGGAGTCGGCGCCCCTGCATACACTAAATGCATGTCAGCATATTCAGGAAATGAATATTCCATTTTAAAATGATTGTTGGATAACAATCACACCAGAAAAATTAAATGGAGTGACAGCTAATAATATTTTTTAGCGCCTACTATAAAAATTAAATTGCTCGTGTGGACGCAAGTGAAAATGTGAACCATGTAATTCAACAGCATTTTTCTCGAAAACGGTTAACATTAGGGTAATGAATAAAGAGTACCTTTTTTTCTTCTTAAGTTTGATAGAATTGAAGAACGCCTATTTCGGGGAAAAAATCTTACCCGCCTTAAAATTAAGAGAAAAAAACGGTGAAGGGTAGTTTACCCCCAACTTCCCCATGCAGTTACAAAAACTGTGTCTGCACTATTCTAACCGCCTGCATTATAAATATTAATGGCGAAAATTTCATCAAATTATATCAGGCGGTATAAAAGATATTTCGGAGAAACCAATTTTTTCAAAAGAGCTTTAGGGGTGAATATCTCAGTAGGCGGACGTTATATCAAAAAAAGTTATACTATAAAATAGTGATGTTTTTAGCTCAGCTATCAGATCCCGAGATATTGCCCACATGTTCAGGGACACCCTGTATACAATATTACAGGCACTGCATCATAGAAAAATGCTATCAAATTATGCCATATATGCTTAGGAATATCTGATAATATTATAATTAGTGATTGTACTGTTGATGTTGGGCATAACAAACATTTAATTAAGTAAATAAAGTGTAATTTTTAAAGTGTGATTTCTGTCTAAGTCTTGTACATATTGTAAATAGATTTTAATGTATTTTAAAATAAGATCCTACTTAACTGCTGCTACTTCTCTTTAGAGGTTGAAGAGTCCCCCTTGAATATAAGATTGATTTACGCAAGCATTTTTTTTCATAAATTAAGTAGCAAAAGCTAGGCTGTCTTGTTTTGAGTGGGTCACTCGGTATATAACACAAGAACACAAGGGCGCCCACAATAAGGCAGGGCGCAACTGAGAGAGCTTCTATCTCAGAGTGTACCAAGTTGCATAGTTTCTTTGTCCATTCAGTGCAACAAAGCGTACCAGCTAAACACTGTATCTGAAGGAAATACTTTAATTTCTAAGGAATGCAGTATGCAATCTTCCAATCTAAGAACTTTCATGAAAGCCCTTGGAGCTAACCAAGCTTCCACCAACCTCAAAATCAATCGCAGGAATGGTGAATTGACTGCGTTAAAATATGAGCTTTTCTGCTTTTGACAGAATATTTTTTTCAATATATTAGGAAAATATGTGTGTAGTTAATTAAATTTACCCATTATTGAATCAAACTCATTTAACACCAGTAAATCAATATTAAACTGCTCTCTAGTAGTAAAAGATTTCTGCCAGGAACTACTTCAGTTGAACACTTAAATTAATACAACTATACGATTTTTGGCTATTCACTTCACTTTTTCGTCCCAAATATCCCTTTGCTTAAAATACGCCCAAAATTCTTATAATTTCATTCCTTAACGTAACTTAACATATTTTTATATGTTTAATGTTTAAGTTGCCCGTTAACCCTAATAATGTAAAAATGGAGGAATCGAGACGGGCCAGACACGTACCTATGCAAAAAGGTCCAAACAAATTATCTCCTCCTTGAATGTAGTTTTTATTATTTATATTAGCATTCTATATTAAAAGAATGTAGTAAACATTAGGGAAGTGTGGGGGAATGAAGACTTGGCAAAGGCTACTGCAGCGTCGATCAGATGTGCAGAATTTGGCAGGGTGTGATATGATTTTGTTTTTTTATTAATGTAACTCTTAACATTAGGATAGTTATTATTTTATATATTTATGTATATGTATTCCTTTTTGTACACAACGTTACGTTTACGCTACGGCTTCGACACGGTTAGATAAAAAAATAAAACCCTAATAATTGTAAAACTGTTATTACAATAGGAAAGTTAAATCTGTAAACCACGTTAATATCGCAAAAGAATCAATTACAAAGAAAATGCACTAAATATTTTTATTTTGACCACCTTACAAACACAAGCATCCGAAATGGCACAAAATTAATATGTAAACATTTATAAATAAACATAAATTCTTACTGCAATTACGACAATAGAGGCCTATTATTAACATTACAATTTGCCATCACATAGGTAATGCATCGGAAAAATATGTAAATCAAAGTATATAAGATATTAACTAAACCGATAAAATTCTTTCGATCGGCTTTAAACAGTTATTATGTATTGGGGGCTTAACAGAATTTTCAAACTGCATTTACTGGATTAGCCTCTTTAATCGCTCAAACTCATGCAATTCAAATTTGTTTGTGWGTGGGTGTGTGTGTTTGTGTAGTTTAATTTACACATTGTAGTGGAAGTGCGCGATATTGAAAACAGTTTTAATTTCCTTTAAACGACTATCTAACTAATAGACTMCTTAATATACCGAAAATTTAAAACATTTTAAAAAGCAAGCACTGACATTTGTTTCATCGTTAGCTAATCATTTATTGTTAATAAACTCTTATCATGCTAGACATATTAAACTCACTACATGTTTGCGACAAATCATAATTAAATTAGCTGGATTTTTATAGAATTATTAGCGGCAAAATTGTTATTATTTGATGCTTTCTCTTTATTTAACAATGTCACAACTAGCTCTTCAAGATCCATATCTATCTTTGTTGTTTAGTACTGAGCATGGCTAGTAGATAGCTACTTTAAATACAGTGAATTAAGACTTCTAGTTTGAGCAAGTCCTGCCATTAATATGCGATAGCAATGGACACTAATGGCTAATTTTCAGCAGACGTGAAAACTGCACCGATCTGAAGGGTGTCTAATCATCACAGTTTTTATTTTTAATTGCATACATTTAGTATGGCAGTTTCTTCGACTCATGTTCCATTGGAACAGTAGTCACTTTGTTTATTATGCAAGTTAGTAACAATACCGCAACATTTTTAAATATTTTTATTTCCTGTGCTGGTAATTATTTTGCTTATTGATAGCTGCACGGTAAAGCAAAACAAGTAAGTAAGTCATAACTTTAACAGTATCCGCATTTCTGGCAGATTTATATTATTTATATTGTCAAATATTGTACCTACTTACAAGTTGCTCGCCCACATCTTAATCCTCTTCAACTCTTCCTATTGCATTTCTCACATTATAATCGGACGTGCGGCGTTTTACAAGCAATGCGTGTTTCAGTGAATGGCGGGAATACTAATCAGACATTCCCAAATATTTTGCATATTTCATTTTAAATATTTGAGGCTTACATCACCAGAAACGACCGATAAAAGAATAAAAAAAACTTTAGACTGCGGTTTATTTTCGATTAAAAAGGAATTTAAAAACTTTAAATTGTTTTCGCAAAATTAACAGATATTCAGGGACAGATTTCGTGCGATTTTTAAAGAACTGTATTTTTTAATGGTAGCCCCTTTTTCAAAAATTACTGTTCGTGGCAGCACTAACAATTTCTATTGGATCAAGATATAATACTCCATTCACAGGATGTTCCTTCTTTAAACATACCAGCGATCTGACCGATAACTTAAAGCAATGTAACTACGTTTTTGTCAATATCACAACAGGAGCGACAACAAAACGGGAGCAACGTATGCCGGTTTCAATACCTTCACCAAGTTTGACAGTTTATACTTCGTGAGCAGCCGTATACACAGAAGCTTATCGAAAACCTACCCACCTCTAAGCCAACGATCAAGTTTATGATGAAAACTTTCCACAGAAAACATCGACGGAAGGCTGCATTCTGTGTGCAAGGAAACTTGCTTATAGCAATACCTACGACTGAAAGAAGAATTCTCTCCCTGGCTTTTCAAATGAAAATTCAATTATTTGTTATGTTAGTCCGTCCATGTCCACGATGATCATCAAATATGTCAAAATAACGTATTACAAGATGGCACATTTTTGTTTTTAAATGATATACCTACTACTCCTGTAATATTATAAATATTACGCTGTAGTACGGTAAAATTTGATAGTGCAAAACAAAATTGCTGATAATACAAAGAAGACTCAATATTCTCTTTTGTACATAGTGACATAGACAATATCAAAAAACATAATATCTAGACTTAAGCTTTTTGCTGCTGGATGCGATGACATTTCTGTGAAAATGATCCATGTTTGCTTGCCAAGACTTGCTCCGTACATCACAATCACACACATAGTTAATTGTTGCCTCAGAAGCGGTTACTTTCCAGTATTATGGAAAATCTCCATTATTATTCCCACACCAAAAAGAAGCAAACTTTAGTGACCTTCGTCCTATAAGTTTAATACCTACTTCTGTCAAAATTATTGAGAAAGTCGTATATCTACTAATGTACTGCTACGATATTGTTGAGTCTCGGACTGTATAATAATGGAGCGTGATAAATGCAACTGCATGGCTCTCATTTTACTTGATTTCTCTAAAGCGTTTGACACAATTGATCATGAACTAATGCGTGCCAAATTGTACATACTACTTTTGACTTAATACAACCGCATGTAGTTTCTTTGTGTCTTACTGCAAAAACCGCTTCCAAATAGTTTGGCTTAATGAATGGCCTTTATGAAATGCCTGTTACTAGTGATGTGCCCTTTTTAATTTATATCTATATCTGATATATTTTCACATGTTAAATTTTAAATATGTTGATGACACTCAACTGTACCTACCTTTTAGGATGTGCGCCACAACTACCACGTGCGAGCAACTCAATTGCGATATCGACTCTGTCTCTAAATACAGTGTAGACCAAAATCTTAAACGTGCATATAAATGTAAGATTATACGCTTTGTACCTACTGTAATATATCAGTTAGTTAAATCCCAAATAAGTATAGCTATTGAAGGTGTATCCATCAATATTATATGTCCTGAAGTTAAGAATCTTGTTTTGATTTTCGACGAAATGCTCCGCCTTGTTAGCCATTTTTCTTTACTTATTAGAAAATGTTATTTCATTCTCAAATTGCTATATAATAAGGTGGATATAATTAACTTCAAAAATCGCAACAAAAAAAACTTGCAGAAACCCTTATTCGTGTGATTACTTAACTATGGTTTAATAGTTGTCTTTCTATGTTTAAATTCAAGAGCAGTTGTTATCGCTTTACTTACAGTCTAAGWAAGTTTGATCATGTTTCTGCTAAAATAAATGAACTTAAGTGGCAGAAAATGTCTAATGCGCTTACAGTTGCGTTCCCTGGTACAGGGCACTACTTACAGATTCGCTGTCCTGTCTAAAAAAAAAATTGCAATTTAGAAATAGTTTGCACTAGCCTGGGTTGCGCTTCACCTCCTCGTCACTCGATATACCTGAATACTGTACATTGTTCTTCAGGTCCTTTGCGTATAACGCTGTAACGTTAAATAATCGCTTTTGCTTTTAATTGTCACCAGTGTCCATAAAGCTATCAAGAATGTACTTTTTGAGCGATAGTTTATGATTGATCTGTTTGTTTCGTTTAGTCTAAAGAATCTTTGTAGTACAGATGGTTCCTTATTTATATTTTTATTACTATTATTCACTTAATCTGTGCAACATCAGTTTAAGACTTTTTAACGCAATCCACTTAAGATGGAAATGCCTATTTACGAGTATATGCTGGATCTGGTCCCCGCCCGTCCGTTCATGGATAGTCAGATCTCAGCTCCTAAGCAATGGATTGACCTCAGATTTTCGCCAGATGGTTGCTTTGCTTATGGTCCGTAAGTGTGCCCAAACAACTTTTTAAGGGTAGAATCATTAGGGTGCTGCCACTAGGATCAAAATGCCAATTTTTCATAGAAAATTTGATATATTGCTTCATCGGTGCCGTCGGGCATGACTTGATGCTAAATATGACGGTGCATGTCAAAGTTTGACTAAGACTATGACGCACACATATGAAGGACATTGCACCATGGTGCCTAAAGGCGAAAAAATTCGATTTTGCGTTTGGGGTGTCGTTGTACGTGATTTTTGAAACCGATTAGGACTACAACAAACATGCAGAATGTTATGTTTTAAGTATCGTGTTATGCTGAGTATGATGGTTCATGTCGTATTAAGACTAAATTTAGATTAAAACTATGACAAATATGGACCAAGGTGCGGAGATTCTATTTTGTTTTATGGATGTATGATATAAATCGCGACCAGGGTACCTTAAAAGATGCAAGAAGCCGATTTTGCTTCAGGGGTATCGTTGAATGTGATTTGTGGTGCTGAATATGTGTGTCAAATTTGGATTCAGACTAGACGTGCACCAAGGTAGCTAGAGATGCTAAAATTCGATTTTACTTCATGGGTGACGTTGAATTTGATTTTTGCTGCTGAATATGACGGTGTATTTAACAAACGTTGATTAAGGCCATGCAAACGTGCAACATGGTACCTAAAAGTACAAAAATCATATTTTGCCTGATGGGTGTCCTTGAACGTGATTTTTTTATGTTCAACATATTGTATATGTTTATTTGTATTAAAAGCTATGAAAAACGTGCATCATGATACCTAAATGTGTAAAATGATTATGCTTCATGGGTGTCGTTAAATGTGATTTTTCATTGTACATCATTATATTAAGCCTATGAAGGGCATGCACCATGATAGCCAAGGTATTATATAAATACTGATATGTGATCGAGGGGTTGCGCTAGCAACGCCCATGTATATGGGTTTTGGCTAAGTAAGCATCTCGTTGCACAACGAAAACTGGTACTGCCGATGATTGTTGTCATGTCCCGTCTCATAAACACGTGCCGTGATTTCAATCGAACAAAGAGTGAAGGTTTTTTACTTAATTTTTTATTTTATTTATATATTTATTGTTTATTATTTATTTATTAATATTCTGCCCAACTTTGTTTAAAGCGCCTTTAAGAGTTAAAAAAAGAGCGGACATCCCCAAAAAGTTAAAAGCCAACTTGAATGCTACTTTAAACACGAAGCAGAGAAATAATCAAATGCGGTCAACAACAAAAATATATAAGAAACGAAAAAAATAAATGCTTTATCAGACTGAAAATACAGATTTTAGGGACGCTTAAAAGATTTTGTACACAACACAACACAACCTTGAGTATCCCATTAAAGGCTTCCTGTGAGAATCCAGTATTAAACTACAACAGAATATACAACTGAGCAGAATGGTGCCTTTGAGCGTGTAATCCGAACTTCAATCGAGAACGCTCTTTCTATGTCGCAAGATAAAATTTTGCCTAGAAAATACTGAACTGAAGGAGTAAACTCTGCTTGCTACCTAAAAGAGCTATGTAGATACTGTTCAAAACAAAACGGCGGGAGAAGCCTACAGCGCAGTGAAGTCAATTTTAGATCGCCTAACTATTCATGATAAAAGATATGACAAATTAAGAGCATGTAGGCTCGTTAATGTAATACAAACAAGGTATAACGCTACGTACAGAAAAACACAATTGATATTTAAATTCACAGTATTCAACAAACATACAACACGGACTGTGAAAATACGGATTGCTGTAGCGCGAATAAAACCCAAGCTCAGCCACTGGCCTACAAGCGAATTTGAAAATAAATTCACAGAAACCGAGCCAGGCGGTTCCCAGATGGTAAGGGCATCCAAATTCCACCAAATGCATACAAATAAAACACGATTGTACCCAACAAGTATATGCGTATATTCAAAACCGTTACTATATGCATAAACCAAATATTCAATGTCCTAAAAGAGAGCATAAACCTCGTGCTATCCGCACTAAATATATGAAAATCACACGGTATATGTATAATTAAATTTAAACAATTATGCTGGACTGAATCAGTATTCCGAACGCAAGTAGCGCGAGCGCAAGTGTACACTGCGTATGGCACTTTACAAACTTACAAATGTTCGGCCAACGGTCGCAACGTATATTAATTTCAATAAATAAATTGAACACAATCTTACACGAAAAGCAATACCGGTAATGATATTATGATGAATTTAGAACAGCTCAAAAAAATAGTTATAAGTACAATAATAATAATAGTGATTAGTGATTAAACAACAATTAAAAAAAACTGAAATGACGCGGTTAAATTGGTCCAATGCGAATCTATTTGTATGTACACAAAGAAAACACACTAACACAGAAATATCCGACCTTAACAGCAGCTCCAGCGATCTGGGAAGGCCAACGGCTCCACAGGTTAACCAGAATGTCGAATTCACACGCAGATGCAACCTATATCKCGATTCCAGATGATATGGAAGTCCTAGGCAGACAGGGACCGTACAATCGGAAGTACTATATGTAACGTACTGGAGGAGTACCGGAACTTTTGCTAGCCTCGTAATAGAAGCCACAAACGGTGTGGCTTCTGAGGTGTAAAAATGGTGATGGAACGGGAGAAATCCGGAAAAATTCCGCAGTCAATGAGATTTTTCTACCCAACTGCACACTGACTCAACTAATATAACACATTAGCCCTCGCACTCAGCCTCGAATCCCTTTCGGATAATTACAAAACTTGCATAAATGCTGGCTTGAATAGTGCGTCCACTTTAAACTAGCAAGCAAAAAAAAGTGTACTTCTCTCACAGAAATCGAATTGTTTCGCACAAAAAAAAACCCACAAAAACCGATCAGAAGATAAAGCGTCGATCTGCGCTTTATTTAGAATAACGAGACAATAGTTGCCTATCCTTCAGGTAAAAATAGGCGAAATTACCAAATTTTATTAAAGTTTGAAAAACGAATGTAACAAAGGTTTTGGAATCAACTGATACAATTTTCATTGAAAGAAAGCTGATGGCAGTCTATCATACTCTATACGTGATGAACAGTTTACCTACTACACATTAAAACATTCGAAAAAACCGCTGCAAATTGAATCAATACTTCCACATCCAATTGTCAAAATGACATTTACGTTTTTATTTCTTATACTATACGATTAGTAATCAGGTTTTGAGTATTTTTATCTCTACAGAAACAGTCCTCGTGATATTAGCAAAAACATATAAATGTTAGAATCGATGTGAGTGAACTTCTGCTCCTTAAGAAAAAACCGCTGCAAATTGAATCAATACTTCCACATCCAATTGTCAAAATGACATTTACGTTTGTATTTCTTATACTGTACGATTAGTAATCAGATTTTGAGCATTTTGTCTCTCAACACAATTTTTTCTAAGACAAAGTCCTCGTGATATTAGCAAAAATATATAAATTTTAAAATCTTTTTTTTCAAATAACTCATCGTATGAGCAGGGACCAAAATAGGTTTTTTGCAAATATTTCGAAAATGTCAAAATTTTGAATAAATTTTCTAAGACACTGTGAGAAATTTTATTTCCTATCTGATGGCATTTTCATTTTTTAATATATTAAATATATTCGGAGATATTTAGGAAAAACCGTTTTCTTTAAGTGACGCTTTTTTGCTAATATCTTCTAAACAGCTTGCTGCACCGAAAATTTATAAGAACGAATAATACTCGCAGTTATAGTACTAATCACATACTAAAACGAAAAAAATATAAAAAATTAAAATTTGCAAAAAGGGTTGTTACCCCCCAATTTCGCCCCCTTCCCGATATCCTACTTAACCCACAAACAATAGGTCGCTTTGGGTAGTTGAGATTTATACGTTTGCCAAATTTCAAGTTCATATATTGTCTTTCGAAAGTTATCGTGTCCACAAACAATACCACAGACACAGACACAGACAAGAAATTTTTTTGCTCAAATTTTGTTTTTTGCGTTGTCGACCATTTTAAAGAGAATGAGCAAATAAAAATTTTTGAAAATTTTTTTCGCGATAAATACTTCCCATCCTTTGGATGTGAAAGTAATTGAAGTCAAAAGCTAGCAGCAGAGAGAGAATAAATATCATTACAACTGGAGATACGGTATCAATATAAAACAGTATGATTGAAACTGATACCGTTAACACAACTGAATAAACGACTGGGGAACAAGATAGTCTTAATAAATAAGGAACCATTGGTGCAGTAAACTTGTGAAGAATAAATGGTTTGATAGTTGCGTAGTATTTGCAACTATGAAAACTCAATTCTTGGTCAGCTTGAAAACTCGAATCGCCTGAAGTGAAGGAAATTACGACAGGCTATGTAAGAAAAGTGTAAATCACTTATCAACGGAGATAGGAACTGGTGGCTTTTTTCCGGGAACACAAAGGCTATTTTATGGCAGAACTATTCGTCATGCGACTCGTCTTGTATCACAAGGATGTATCTTATTAAACACATTCCTATGAAACTTTTGCAGCTGTAATGCGAAGAACAACCTTATCTTACATGATCTCTCATTGTTAGTGAGCTCCCACGTAATGCATGTTGCGGGAAGCTCAGGATTAGAATGAGATTTTGTGCAGGGTACACCATTACAGTGAAGCTTTCCTTAGATATTTCTGTACTTACTGTTAGCTTAGCTCGGCTATGTTATTGTTTTCCTCGAATGATCTGCTGTCTGGAATGGTTTACAGATTTACAGATAGATAAATATCTATTATTTTCGTGTCTACTAATTATGATTCTCATGTCAGGTTGCACTTGCGTGATGGATAGAAGCTTCAGTTCGCTTGCTGGAGCTCTAGATAGGCGGATGTTTCTGGTTTACGGATATTCGGTTTTTATATCAGAAATTCTTTACAGTTGTACAGATTTTCTGTGGCTGGAATTGTTTCAATCTCTTCCTGATGTTAATGATACAGCGACAGCGACAATAACTAGCAAGATAAATTATTAAGAAGTACACTTAAAGTAAATACACTTAAAAAATGCCGATTTCGATTTTTATTATATAGGAAAAATTATGATCATGTACATGGGTAACAATTATTACGATAGTTATCGATTTTGCTACTGGCTCGCCTGGGTCACGTGTGGTCCAAGTATATCGGTCTAATACAATCACTACACTAAACACCTGCGACCACCACAACGTACAATATTCAGTAGGTAACTTTTTGCTGTCTGTCCTCCACACAAATAAAAATGTAAGCACCACACTGTCTCGTGCGTTCAGTACGATTGGTCAACAAAAATGAATTGCTAAAGAAATATTCATGAARAAATCAGAATCCTTTGCGAAAGATGGAAATGGAATTAAACGAAAAATAACGTTTGCAGACTTCAAAAAACCGAGTCGAATCAAAAATTAGATAAAGTACTATATAGCTTTGACCTGATTTAATCTAAATTTCATGTTTGGGTGTACCATCTTTCAGTTCACTAAACTCGGTGACCCGATGGCTGCCTACATTTTCAAATTTCTAATCTGTGATATAATCCCATAACTCACAGTTTATCACATTATTTTTAATCTGATACCTCCAATCCATAAATAAAATATAGTTTGCGATACCATACAATTTTTAAAAGAGGATGGAATTGCCGCGTTTACAAAATGTGGCTGTATAATGTCGGTATGTTAACGCTGTTTTCTCCTGTGCTACTGAAGTCCCAACCCAACCGAAATAACATCGTCTTTCTCTTAAAACATTTGGCTTGAAAGCTCTGAGCACGCGGAACTGTCGAAACTCGTTACACATAATTAATAAACACAGTACAGAAGAAAGTAGTTAGTTAATTGAACAGATAAATAAAGACATGAGTGGAGATAAAGAAACGTGAAACGTGGAATAGGTGGTCTACAGTCACTAAATAAAATATAATACCGCAACGTCCGCCATATTGGAAATAAACGTTTTGGCGGGAACATTCAAATTTCCCAATGTTTGTTTTTCTCTACTTGATCAATAATGGATTTCCATTATTCAACTTGGTCTTATTCCATTTCCAATCTAAGGAAAATTAATATTGTAAAATTTGAATGTTCTTGCCAAAATTTTTATTCCCAATATGGCGGACTTGCGGTACTGATGTATTCCATTTAGTGACTGTAAGGTGGTATCGATGAGAGCACCATCTAGCGGATGGTACACGAACTGCTGCGACAGGCGGCCATATTGTAGAAGTCACACATTATGTAAACCAAAGTTAGTTTTGTGAACCCCTAATTATGGCTACGTTTTTAGCTAATTATTTGCCATTATTATCTGGTGTTGATGCGGATAAGTATAAGCAGTAGCATTATGTGGTGGAATTAAGTTCAAGTGAGGTTCAAATATTTGTTAAATAATTTTATCAACCTTGAAGCTAGCCTTCATATATTAGCTGTTACCATTGTTTGTTTCAGACCTTTATGTCTTTGGCGACTGTTAATTTTAACATCTTAGGTCGATTTATTCGCGAAGCCAAGTTATCCGTCTTCTCGTGGAAAGATCTCTGCTTTTGTCGCAATATTATGGAATTATAGGGGACAAACCATATAAATTTACGGAAATACCATCCCTTCGATATGTGGCCGAACAACCAAAACGCCACAAATTACCATTTTTACAAGATTACAGTACCAAAAAACAGTTGTTCGTCAGCAGTTGCCAGCTACTTTATGAAACGCCAAACCGCCGTCAAGCAATTTAAACAAAAGGTTGCTTCTGCAAGATGACGGCCTTTAAGGAACGTGCTGACGTCACACCGACGTCTCCTTAACTACCTAACTCCTAAACTGCGAATACATTCAACGTTGCCGGATCAGTACCAGCACTTAAAGTACAGGGTAAGGTGTCGGCATGACATTTTAATAAGTGAATATTTGTATATAATTATGTTTCTGCTGTTACCTGTCCGAACACGACGATATTATTACCAACTTGTTCCTTTTTGTTATTTTAACATAAGGAATTGGAGAGAAGGGACCCAGCAGATTAAGCATATGATGATTAATCGACAAAGTTTTCATCCAACTATCCAAACTGTAATGAAACACAGAAATCATAAAAAATGTTTCTATCAAAGAAGAACTATTTAAAGTTAATATACACCTACATTAGTAAAGTTCCACTTCGGTAGCGCAAAGTTGGTGGACTTGAAAACTAAACATCTATAAGAGCTGGTTTCGCCTGAAATGCGAACACTGTGTTTGGTACTACACTGAAGTGGAAATGAATGGAAATTACAAATTCTCTTCCGCAGTTAATGCAAATGTCTAACAAAATTTTCACTTCGTGTTTGTGTTCAAGACCGGGACAATCGCCAATTAGGTACCTGCAGCTCGTCTAATCCGTGCACCTAACTAGCTTAACTTTTAATTGACCCACGACTAGCAGCTTACCTAAATGACGAAAGCTGTGGATTTAAACCTAACTGCAACTACCATATTGGATATTGGAGAAGGTAATTTACCTAAATAGATTGCAATTAGCTAAAAGCCATAAGTCCAACAGATGTAGTTTAGAAGAATATAGCATATTTCTGTATGTATCTTTGATACACCCGTAAGTTTCACATGGACGGGTATATCTTAAATACGTAGTTGATGAGTAAGTTACTTTGTGCTAAAATTAATCATTGAAAGTAATTTCATTTTAATGAACTATCTTCGCTGGGCTTTTTCTGTACTTACAGACGTCCACGTCGTAGTTCTTAAATCTACCGCTAGATGACACACCGATTTTCACAAAATGGCTTGAAAATTGACAATAGGGATGTTGACTATTTTTGGGAAAGTGTTCTAAATTATGCATAAGTACCCCATATAGCCCCGAATATTAACTATTATTTTTTTAAACCGTTTAAAAACTTTAAAAATCCTATTATTAAATCCCGTTTCAAATTTTGCTCTAAAAGGCCAATACCTTGTCACCATGACAGCTGTGACGTCACCTGTTCTCAAATACGGTTAAACTGATAAGGGCGATTTAAAGTTTTTCGCTTTATTGCTGTATAATATGAATTCTAAGTTTTATAAGTGTTGTACGGTGCCTCAGTGTGCATCTACTACAATGAGAACACCTGACAAGCTATTTCTTCATGTTCCACGTTCGGCAAATGGCAGGAACATGTGGCATCAGCTTGCCCGCAGGGATCCGGCGCTTGTAGCGACGCAATCAAAAATGTATTATTACTGTAATTTATAATTTGGTTACAGAACTAACCAATATTGGTATACTACTTACATGCAGATCTTCGCATTTCTGAATTCAGCAGAACAGAAGCTACTATTTGTTGCGAAGAAAGTGGCCACTGTAGGAGTCAATTTTCGACAAATTTGAACTATTTGCCATAATAAATCCACTTTCCATGATATAAAAGCACCTTTTAAACGTTTTCAAAGCGAAACTCGAAAAAATTATTAATTATTACAAAGTTATTTTATCTAAACAATGAAGCCTATAGGCAAGTTTACAATAGTGACACGACATCTGGCGGCAGATACATAAACTATTATAAACAGTACTTTAATGCTGGAAAAAGGCGGAATTATTGTGTAATATTGCTGTTTTTGTTATATCGTATTAGCATTTTTTAAATTGTGGGCAGTGAATATTATTAAGAAAAAGGGGATACATGTAAACACAAAAAGCATGTGTGATATTATATTATAATAGTAATATGCGGTTATGTGATTAAGCGGTTATCACATAGGTCATTGCCACGAGTGTGTTTTGGTTACCATTACCAGTTCCTTTGTAATAATTATATTAAATATACTCGGTTGCGAACCCATCTGTGTTTCATTTTGAGATACAGACGGGTATATTATAATAGCAAGTACTGTTTATTTCCGCCATTTGCAAAGACACACTAGCGCCACCAACGGTCGATAAACTCTCCTATTGACAGCGTAAACGATGTATAGTAGAGATGTGTCAGTCCGTTCTGACCCGTTTCACGGACCCGTATCCGCAAATGGAGCCGTTGGATCCGCATCCACCTACTGAATCGGTCCGGCTCCGGATCCAGTTTTGTTAGCTACTGCGGTTACATACACGGCAAGTGGATGCGGATCCAGATGGAAACATTTAGCCTGCTGGTCTTTGTCAACGGCCGAGCCAAGCCATCGGTCCGTGTTCGCGATGTCAACCGTGTATACTGGAACCGACTGACTCCACTTTTAGCTGTGAGATTTACTTGCATGGTTTATTTTATTTGACTGTCTCTTTCGAATGTATGCTTAAAATTTTAAAGTATTCAGTCTTTAAATAAAAATGTTACTTGCGTAGAAATGTGTCGTTTTGTATAGGCACAAGCATTAAATCTTTTTACATTTATAAAGGTTTTGTATTTATATTTAAGTGCATATAACTACATTAAAAAATACTTTTCAGTAATTTTATATTGTCCGTTTACATACCTGCATATTAAAAAATCGGATCCAAAACTTACAATGTACTGAACTGTTATGAAATTTAAAAAAATGTAGCTTTTATAAATATATTTGGCATTTCATTTCAACTGAACTGGGATCTTTTTATAGTTGTGTATAATATGATTGAAGTAAGTAAAGCAATGTGAACAAATGAAATTGCAGTAGGATGCAGTCATAAAGTATTGAATGCTTAATACTAAAGCGCAACTAAGTCTACGCTTTTCGTATCCACTGCACTGGTTCCACTGAAGAATCGGTGCCGAACATGTAATTTGTTACACATCGTTTCACTTCGTGTCGGACCCATTGGAACGGATCCGACGGATCGGGTCCGCAAGTTGCTTGGATCGGGTGACACCGGATTCATCTGCGGATCCCGGACTGTCCAACTCTAATGTAGGAACAAGTGACGTCATGCACTCGTATTGGCGTTCGTTGTCACGTGACTTGAGAGTGATTTACTCACATTTTATTTATAAAATATTAATAAGATTACGTAAAAATAAGGAAAAATATTGTGCTTTTCAGTATTTACATCATAGAAACTACCACTTTACATTCAAATTATGTTTTTATTTTAACGCAGTCAACATACCTATTAGGTCTCTTTTCTTACTGTAAGTTTCAACTTAGCAACCGCTAGATAGTGCATAGGTAAGCATCTTTACAAAATAATCATCAAAGTGCAGTGTAAAACGTGTTTACGTCTAAATTACTAATGAAAAATGAAAGTATATGTCATTTTTTCACTGACATGATTGATTGATTGATTGATTAAACCAGCGTACGGTCAGCATTTCTGCCACTCCGGGATATACCGCCGGGCCGGCCGTCTACGCTGGGTTGGAGGGGTATATGCTGATTGCTAGTAGTGCCTAGCGCATGTTAAGGAAATATAAGGAGTGAATGGGAAGGTTATATAGGTAACATTCATTTTCTTTGAATGTTTTCTTTGTGCTGTTGACAGCATTGGTCCATTTCAGAGTCGCCTTATTAATTTCTTGTACCTTGTGATTTCTATTCTAGCCATTATTTTTTATTTTTTCCCTGGTTTCTGAATTATCCCCTCTATAGTTGTTTTTCGTGTAAAGCACTTTTTCGTTGGTCTCTGCTTAGCTCCCAAGTCTTCCGTGTGTTTTGCCTCTTTCCTTTAAATGTGTCCCTAGTATTTAATGTGTTTGATGTCGGTTTGGCTCGGCTGCATTGTTCTTGTTGGAGGTCGTTTAAGAGTGCCGAGGCAGTATGTTGAACTGACTTTTGTGATGTTGGTCATTTTCCAATGTAGCTATCATTGATTAAGTTGAAAGTAGTGATAGCTTAGTTAAAGGTAACAGGATCTAAGTAATTCTTCTAAAGAAAATAATTTTTAAAGTGAACTTCACTTTAAGAATTATTTTCTTTAGAAGAATTAATTAATAACTCCACTTAGAGCAGATGGATCAGTTTTCAATTTTTAAGGATCTAAGTGCTCGCAATCAGAAAGTTGGAGTATGCTAGAAACTTCTAGGTAAAGCTAAAATCGCTGCAGGGAAATGCTACTGAAATTATTACATCCGTTTTTTATGCTTTTGATAGAGAAGAACTAGACTGGCGTTGCAAATAATAATGTTAATAATAAACAATTCTTGATCCATCCTTCTTTTGATTCTGCGTACAATATACGATTCCCAACCCTGTTTTACTCTATCGTGCAAATTAAACATTCTTCCTTTTATCTCTACTTTTTTTATTTCCTTCAAATAGTTCACTCTCTGTTCACTAATCGTGGGCGATTCCATTAAAACATGTTTTTTATTTAAGGTTTTGTGGTGAACACCAATGGATATTAAAAATTTCCGCAGGGCTTCGATGCCAACACAAATTCAGCATTATTCAGGTAGAGCAGCAGTTTTCGTTCGTATAGACTTCCAATGCAGTTGTCCAGTCATTCTTCTTGGCTTCGGATTTGAAACCGCGTCTTGGAAGGTCTGGATGCCGACGTTGCACTCACTGTTACAAGAAACATCTGCAGAGCACTACATAATTTTTGTCTACTATCTCGTAAGGATTATGAAGATACCTATGTTTGTTTTGATTAAGCTATACTTTTTTATGAAAGAAAGCTGTAAAACATTGATCTTTACAGGAAGCAAATTAAATTTTCAACACAGCGCAATTCTGTTACTGTTACAACGTTTTATCCAGTATGTAGCGTTAACTGATGCTGTGAACAAACAGATCATGTATTTAGATTTTGTATAAATCTGTTGGGTAATAAACTACTATCAGAAATAATGCTAATATTACCAAAAACGATAGTATGTTCCCTGTTAGTTTTGCAAGCATCTTTGAAGTTGATGAAATGGAATTGGGATCTCTTTAATGCTTGCAATCTTCCTCGTATTGTGATATTCGTCTGTTTATTGTTATAGTGAGCATGATAACTGGTATCACAGTAGCTACAATATTAATTAATATTACAAGCATAAACATGATACTTGTAATTTTTTTGTTTTTGAAGAGCCAGGAGTAAAAAGAAACAAATTTGAACCTATGTAAAAATACCAATTCTCAAGTTTACGAAAATCATTTGTTATTGCAAAACATCCAAGTGTCTGGTTATATAAATGATTTCTTTTACTATAAAGACAGTCCGTTTGAGAAGGTGCAATAGACGTTAGAGGCAATTTACAGAAAATATTACATTTTAACATTCTTTAGAACGAGTTAGATGTACACAACTGCAAATGTTTTAGTCACAGAAATGAATATTATTTCACTTTCTTTTTATAACGTCATATTATAACTTTGTGTGCATGAAACCAGAAACAGCATTGTCTAGACGCTGCCTGGACAGTGGTAATTACGTTTTGATGAAAATGACATTGCTTTGGTCGAATACCTCAATCAATACCTATCTATAACGCACAGCAAATCAATCCATTGACAAACTTTAACAGCTATTACGTTAATTAAGATCTATTACATTTATCACATGGACCTAGTACTTACAATTAACCAAGAAATTATTAGCTTGTAGAAAACCGTCAAATTACTGTCCACTAGGTATAAATTGCTTGTAAGGTATTCTATGACTTATTGTTTAGAGTTCAGTTTGTAATATCTAGGTATAAAGAGAACTTTTGGAGAAACGATTGTTTTTTAGAATACAATTGTTTGCGTTTAATTGACAAGTCAGGCCGAGTTAAAATAATTTACCCAAATGGCCTAATATAACTGCAGTTAACCAAAAAAAAAACAGATATATAATAAAATCGGCAAAAAATGAATATCAAATCTGAGTTTTAGTCCCCTTATTGCCTAATTCAAGGAAGTATGAGGTGACTAATTATTTTTTATTAAGAGGTAATCTAAGATATATACTCACAAATGTCCAAATCCTTAGAAATAAACGTCAAGGCAATTACATATTGTTTCACTGATTATTAATTACAGGATGCGCCATATAATCGACTGGAAGGCAATGCTTTGGTGTGGTTAAAGTACAATTACATCAGCTGATTGGCAATAAACATGCAGAAACGCAATTGTTACTAATAATTACTACCCTGCCAATTACTTGACACGACTAATATTAAGTAGCATCGCATGGGCCACCTATACATACAGAATATAGATTTACGAAGGTCAAATGATGGGTACACAATGAGAACGCATTAGGGCTAAACAAACATCACTGACATGTGCTGATGGTAAAAATCGGGTCAGGAATTAATTAGTCGCAAGCGGAATTTATTTCTGTTCAACATAATCTAGCCACAGGTGCTTGAAATAAAGTGTGCCAACACAAACAAAATAGTATTTTGTTGTGGTATTTCAGCAATTCCTTTTAATGTTACAAACGTTAGGTAGGGGTTGTTGTTAATATTAATGTACTATTAAATACGCTTGATTACTTGCTTTTTTAGGTAGATTGTTACCTATTAATCTAGTCATTATTTTAGTTATCTAACTCTTTCTTGACCTTTCAACTATTTTCATTATTTGCTTTGCTGGTCATTTATCTGTGTCTAAAATGTTGATGATTCAATGGGCACTAGTTAGTAGCTATCATTTTATAGATATATAAAAATATAATGCACTGAGGACGTCGTTAAAACAAACCGCATAATCGCTTTAACACTAACATGCTATAAAATATCCTAGTCGCAGTGGAATGCTTTAATAAAGTAAGTTTACAAATCCTTATTTGAAATAGTTATTTTGCTTCCTGTAGTCACGCTGAAACTGAATCCTCTGTATCAGACAAGATAAATTAGGATTATTGTTGCTAAGAATGCACGACTTGAACAGCCTCACCCCACCATAACCTTTGAAACGTAGGGTTAGAAGCTTCGCACAAAATCTGATTAGTATCATTGAAAGTAAAAAATGACTTCATTTTATACCGTGCATTCCAGTTATAATTTCGTAATTACTATGATCCCGGAAAAATCCTGAAACACGTCAACCTTTGTATCTAAGGAGACATACTTCTATGGCAATAGTTACCCTTTCCTAGTCCACCCTTTCCTCACCACATTACACATCAAAAAGTTCAAATAAATTATTTAGATTTCGATATTCTCTAAATAACTTGCATGAATGGCTAATATTTTGATATGGTTGATTAGAGATATGAAAGACCTTTTAAACGTGGGACTAAGAAAGGCTAACTATTACCATTCAAATAAGTCCCACTAGAAACAAAAGTTGATGTGTTTCAAGATTTTTCAAGAACATATAATTACGGAATTATAAGAGGTGGCTCGTTTTAATTCAAACGCAAGATGTTTTTCTCAAAATCCAAGAGCGCCCACAGTTGTTACCAACAGAAAATTTTCAAATAGCAGCGGGGATCAAGGTCATTTGAAAGCCACTTTTATTATCTTCATGCTCACGTTGAGAAAATTGGTATCAGATAATCCACTCTAAAATTATGGAGGTATCAGTCACTTTTATACAACAAATGAGGTAAGCAGAGATGACCGAATGAAAGCGCGCGGTTTAGACCAATCTACCCATCTACCCAATCGACAATATCAATTATTCTTGTTGATTATTGTATTGTGTATTGTGCTTTGATGGTGATTTCTCAGTTATTCATGAGAAGTTGCGCTGACTAAATATAGAACACGCCTGTTCCAAACATTTAATCGGATTCGTTCATAAGCCTCGTTTGCAAGCTGCAACTCTTAAAAACTTTCTAGTTTAGAACCGAATTCAAGCTTTGCTCACAGAAAAACAATTGTGTCGTGCCAAATGCGGGGAACGAGCAGGGATTTAGCGAGGCCGAGAAGTCCAATCCGTCTTCCTGGATATGTGTTATTAAACTAAGTCTTGGCTTATCTAAAGTAATGCGAAGAAACGCTCTCCTCATCTTCTTTAAAATTATTATACCGTCTGAACAATTGTAGATTTGATGACATTCTCCAACATGGTCAAATGTGAGGGCCAAGCTAAGTTGCCCTGGATAAAAAATAGACCGATGATATAATCACACCATTTTCTTTCTGGTCCGATCAGTAGGGTTTATTACTGTTACCCAATTATGTATACAAGCTTATTTTCACAAGAAGTGGTCTGCTTATTCCTTTTTGTACCTTATCCATAAAACTATAACCATTAACAATTAATCAGCTCCTGATAAATTTTACATAAATTGCTCTTAAAGTCTCTCATCAAAGACTCGTTCTACTTCATGATACTTTGGCTGAATAGGTATGAAACTCACAAAATATAAGAGAAAGATTAATAACAATCTAATAACTACAGAGGTAAGACGAAAACAACATCGATGTAGAATATAACAGTGAGAATAATTGACATGGACAACTGATATCATCCATAACGCACACATTGTCTCTCATACCTTTAGAATTAACTGTCCGATTTCAGTCTTCTAAAGGCGAGGATGTACAAAATTAAAGGTGCTTCCCGACTAGGTGAAAGATAACCCAAATAGTTACTTTTACTTTTCGATTTTGATAAAAATAGATCACCTTTAAAGGGTCATTTTATAACAATAAGTATAGTAACTATATTTTTAGCAGCAGGTCATTATCCATTTTTGTTTTATATGTTTAAACATAAGTGCTAGTTTATGTTATTGTTTTTATCATAATGCGCTTTTACTCCAACAGTTTGTATACCCTAATGGTTACAGACTATTTTTACTACTTAGTATTTTAATCCTCTAACAAGAAAAAATTGCTTCACTATTGATTGGCAACGCGTGTCAGTTCTTTTTTGCCCATTACGTGCTTTGATCCTGGCATAAACATTTTCAACTTATGATAAAAGCCAGATGCCTCCTGTACAAGCAAATGTTTAATGTAATTCCAGGTAGTGATACGCGGTTATTTATCATACTATTAAAGATTCTTTTTTTAGTGTAATTAAGAATTTATATTTTATCTTAAAGCAACCACTTGGTGTAATTTTTACATATTATAGCAAATTTACAATGTAATATATGTGAATGAACTTCCCGTAGGTCACTTACCAATAAAAAAATCCTTGTAGGTGTAACATATTAAACAAGTTTCCAGATATGGATAGGTTGTTCATTCATGCTTCAGTTGCCTAGATGTTATTGTTAAACCTTATTACTGGTGAAGGGGTGAGCTGCAACATATGTATGTTATAAAAACAATGCCATTCATTGTGTTTCTAAAATACAGTTTTTAAATCTGAATTGAAGTAATACGACCAAGTAAACGTATTCTCCCTAATGTTTAGAGCATTGACATTGACATACCTATGTAACTTTTTATTCAAGAGTTATCCAATATACCCACATTGCTTATTCTACAGCATGCAGAGACGAGCGTTTTATTTGCCAATATACCATTAGGCCTCGAAACAGAGAACAAAACATAAAAATGTATATAACCAGTGACAGTTTTATGAGTTCCATAATTTATTATGCTATTATAATTCGAACACATTACAATGAATATTTGTTCAGAACTACAATAACAATCCCTTATGTATGGATAGGGGTGATGTGTGATATATTCGAAGATTGGATTAACTTAAGCGAATATTATCATTCATTCTTCACGTTAAAAGTAAGCGCTAATCTTGTCCTGAAAAAATGCTATAGTTAGCATACCAATTTGTTAATTTAAGCAGAATGGAAACCACTGTCGCACTGTTAAAAATGAATGAGCCGTTTCTCTATAAATGCTGTAAAATAACGCTTTGAAAACAGGTATCTAATCAATGTGTGCGTTACATGTAATGTTGACTTGACAATAGTAACCGTTAATTATATTAAGTGCTCACAAACATTTTTTGTGCTACGAGTCGTGATGCACTATATATATTTTGAAATTAAACAATAATAAGTAATCACAATTGAAACTAAAGTGAAAACATTTCTTTCAATTGATAAGACTTTATTAAGAAGTTGTACAAAAAAACGTATTTTTAAACAGCATATCTTGATCAATTATATCAATTAATGCTAATCAATAATGATCCAACAAATAGTTTCCGAACAAAAATTTTTACCTTGTTAAGAACATGCAATACAATTTAGGTACTCCCAAAACTGCATGGAAAATGTAGGTATCTATGAGACTAGTAGTCTTTTGTTTACATTGATGCACCAATTTTTGACCATACAGTTGAATAAAATACTGATTAATTGAATAGACCTCATTCATATGGACAAAAAAAACAAATATGAAAATAACAAACTAGTTACGAATATTTGCTTTTGGGCGTGGAATGTTGACACTAATTACATTTTAACTGGTGCAGATACAATTTTAAATCAATTTTTGAATTATATAAACCAAATTAATTAAAAATTCATTACGGAAGCAGTTTAAATTTCTTAGAACTCGCCATTACTAGATTTCAGTATAAAGGAAAAAGTGACCATTACAAACACGTTAATTTATGAGCAAACTACACAACTTTTACAAAATAATCATCCTGTTTTCAAAATTTACTTTAGATACTTTTACGTATACCATTGATAAAGCCGATTTTGACAAGGAATTTGATATATGATGAATAAAAAGCCAAAGAGAAAAACAGTTTAAGTTAATTTTGTTTCAATTTTACCCACCTCCACCTTTTAAAAACCAGAAACATATTTGTAGTCAATAATAAGAAGAAATATTAGTTACTAATAACTAATTCATATTAAAAGAAAACGGCAGATTAATCTCAATTTAAAAAATAACATAAAAGCATAATTATTATTATACTTATCAATAAAGGTAAAACACGAAATAAACAAAAATAGCGTTTATGAAATTAATTGTGAAAATTGTAACATTTGTGGTATAGGTTGTACAGGCCGTAGTTTCAAATATAGAATGTACGAACACTAAAATTCAGTAATAAAAAAGTGTTATCTAACAGATTTTTTGTTTCTCAAGACATTACAGAGAATGCAATGTACAAGGTTTCTATAAATGATTCATGCAATGAAGCGCTTATGGAAATTATCGATCAAATCTATTTACCGCCTCTCAGCAAAGTGAACAAAACCTTTTGCTTTGACAGATACTTGTCATCAGTCGATTGCTAAATTGTTTGATATATTTTAATATGACAGAGCGCGTGGGAGTGTGTGTTTTCAACAAGGGTAATGCTGTAGTGTTTTGTAGGATCATTAACTGTTATGTGTGGAATGAATCGGTTTCGTATAACTTTTAGGTTATGTATCGTAGGTGTGAGGTTATGTGGTTATGACTACAGTAAGCCTGTGAATTTGTACTGTGATGAATTAAAAAAAAATGTACTTGGCTGCACTACGGGGCTACCTGGTACCTTTTTTTACGGAGAGGTTTTTTAACTTAGAAATTGTAAACAGCTAAATTGTGGTGGTGCAATGCTAGTTACAAAACAAGTGCAAACATTAAAAGAGGTAAAAACAGATTGACTGCGTAGGCTTTCAAATTTGCGGTAAATAATGAAATTATAATACCGTGTCTGAAAAACGGTGACCGCACAAAAGGCAATTATGACGGACGTAGTTGTGTATATTAAAATGTTGCGTAGTTTCATACAGGCAAATTATTGTTTTTACTTACTTTTGAAATGAAAGTATTATAATAAGTTATTGGAAAATCTTTATAAAACATTAATTTCGTAGCTATAACTTTATCCGCAACCCTTAGTACAAAATATGATAGTTGATAGTGTATTGTGCTTATTGTAGCTTGGTAGCGGTTACAAAACGGCGTCACAAAGAATTCAGAGATCAACGCCGCCCTCACTGCATGAATCATTTATAGAAACCCTATATAATTTCACATGCAAAAAGGTGCACATAACTAAAGCCCCACAAACAAATCCCCCAGTAATCAGCGACCCTATAGGTACATTTATAAATGCCGCTGTAAAACGTAATCTACCGCACTGGCGGTCAAACTGTCATCCCGTAATGAATAGCATTGGTTTTTGTGAAACTCATATAATTTCTCAAACGCTGAAAACTTGCATAATATAAGTCATCAAATACAAACATAGTTTTTTTCAAGTAATTTTTCTACTGCATCTACTACTGCTATCACTTATTAAAAAAAAGTTGTTCGAACTACCGAAATTTAAGCGGCAAAAACATGATATACGAACAGATTCCATGCACCGAAAACAACTACTGTTAAAAGACTATTTAACCTCGACGATGAATTAAAAGCATACCGTAAAAGCCAGTAATTACTTATTGGGATATAAGATATGATGGAATAGATTTAGGCAAAAAAGTCATATACTCTTGGTCTGTAAAGTCGCAAACGAGCAAAAATATGTATTCAAAAACAAGTGCTTATAATCAGGACTATCTGAACCAAACTATTAGTTAGCGGTAAGCCAGTCCCCTGTGCTTCAACCCCATAACTTCGCAAGTAGTAAATCTGCTCGAGTTAAAAGGAAACACGCATATGCCACAATTTCGCCACAGAATACCGTTTTCGGTTCCTGCTACTTTGAACCTATTGCAAAATACATAATTTTTATAGATGTTTAGGTGTCCTCAATGTTATTTAATGCTTACCTAATGTGTTTTAATAACGAAGAATATAACTGAGCTTACGTATTAATTTAAATGGTAAAGAAAGGAAAAATCAGCCTACTGAGAGGTAAGAATTGTATGAGACTTTATTGAAATAGCAATAACTTGACAGGTCTCCACTTAAGTTTCATTCCCCTGAAAATTGTTATCATTGTCAAATATGACCAAAATTAATCCACCTTCGAACAACTATAGGTACATTTAATGAAAAATAATTATGTGGGTTGATTGATTCACTCCCGACCTCTCCAAGATTTGATCTACAAGTATTTATTTTGCCACGTCGAGTGCGTATATCATAAGCTTAATCTTAAAAATTAACTTGTGCTGGGAAGGGCAAAAACATCAATTGACATAAACATGCATACTTCTTGCTAATTATTGATCTACCGCATTGTGTTTAATTAAACCTTTCTTAGGGATATGTAATTAAGCATTTTGGCGCATATACCGAAAACGAACGGCCGCCATTTTATCTGTGCGTTACAAGACGTGTAAACCACAGTAAATTTTGCCCGATATTTTGCAATATTATAATATATATCTCAAACAAAAACACCGAAGCAGCATGGTTTTCTGGGTAGCTTATGGATATAAAAGTTGTAGTAAAAGTTATCAGGTTCCGTTTGAAATAACACAATTCAGTTCAGAGCATGCTTCCTTACTTCTATGTCTGTGTCAGTTAGCAATACCCTTGCTTGATACCTGCGATGTCCATCTTTTTTTTTGTCTAAGGATTAGACTAATCAAATTAGTTGAACACAAAACTGACATTTATCTGTCCCTGAACCTAATCTCTTTCGGTAGTGGGTTGATATAAGTTACTCTTCAGAAAACATAACCGTCTATTTAGTGACGTCATATGAAAATGCCCTGTGGTGTTCCAGGGGAAATCAAAGCTCGCTCTAGATTATATAAACGTAATAAAAAAAACAATATTTGCCACCTAAAGGCAAGCCTTTTTTATTGTTGTTAGCCTTTTTGAACGGTCATGTTATTCACAGGAAAAGGAATCTAAAATGCACTATTGAATTCAACGCTAAACATTATTCTTGCTGGTTGGTAATATGTATGATAATAAACGCTACTGAGTAATTGCAGTCAAACTTATATAGCCCAAACAAAAAACAGAAAATATATATAGCACAACTCCGTCTAAGAAAGAGACGCTGCAAGAGTGATCGGTTTATTTAAAGGGAAACCATATGATCCTTTGAAGACGACCAATTTAGGGAAGCTTGTAAATACAATCATACATACATACATACACAATATGGTGTAAATCCGATAAACATTTTTGTTTGACTCTCTGAAGTACGAGACGGACATTCCGATATATCAAAATCTCGCCCGTCGCTCCTTTGACGTATCATTCCTTTGAGGTTATTCACTGTAATGAAATTCATTACGTAATAACAAAAAATGTATAAGAGGGTTTAAATGCACCAACTCGTTCTTTTTATGTTTCACCTAATTAAACCACGCTTTATGCAATTTGGCGCATCCCGTTTTCCTTAATAGAGAATAATTTAATTGTATGTACACGAATAAATGAATCCATAAAAGATAAAATTATCTGTGATTTAAATCGTTTGGAATGTAGGCTCCTCCGTTCATCGTTCTTAAAAGGAGAATCTGCTCGCAATGGGCGTTGTATTCAACCAAAGATCGACTGCAAATTAGATGATGGCAGCGTAGGAGGACTCGCTTTCGCGGTCTAGAACCCCAAAGATCAAATAACCTCAATTTTATGCGACCTTTCAATGCCTTTGAGCATTCCTTATAATAAACGTGGTATATCTTATCTAGCTTGAGTTCAGCGGATACAATACGCTCTGAATTGATTTTGCTAATTTTTTTACTTTATTTATGTTTCACTTTGATTATAGTATGGTGAATACAAACTCGTAACTGGCTATATTTGTGTAAATTTACTACAACATTTCAAGCACCTAACTTGGCCGCACTAATGTACGTTTATACTGCATAATAACGTAATAACGTTCATTTCATCTACATATATAGATTTCAAAATCAAGTTTGAAGTCTTTAAGTGGACTAACTTGGTTTGGAAACCTTACTATAAAACAAAAATTTATGTAGCAATTTTGTACATTCCAATATACATATGTGAATGCTATAAACATGATAAGTTTTTTGTAGGTGAAACGATTCTATATTTTGCTAAGAACATCAGTTTTTAAACATAATCAGTATAATATTAAGAAACGTAATGGAGGCAATTTTAGGCTTTGTAAACACTTTTATATTTTTTTGTTTCAGTTTTGAAACATGAAGGTTCTGCATAAAGAAAGAAACAAATTTAAAAGACCAATTTAGAAAACTTCTGCCAGCTATACGTACTTGTTTAGATAGCATCCGTAAGGTATGCTAGTACATTTTAACCTATTTTTCTGAGAGTGTATTTCTCAATACAATTTTAATTTTTATGTGCGCTTTTTATTGTTAGTTTATAGATTTTTGTTCATTCTTATATGTATGTATGTACTACGAAATATAAAAACTAATCTTTCAAAATTTCTGTATCAGAAAATGTTTGACAATTAAAAGATAAAAKTAGTTTAGTTACATACCCAATTAAGTACTTCTTATAATCATTACAGCTCTATAATTTAATTACGATTTGGCATCTCAGAGCCTGCTTCGATATTACATACACAGTCAGTATATCCACCTCGCTTAACTACAAGCTGTTCTTCGAAGGCGTGACTTTTGTAGAAATAGCAGAAACACTTCAAACACTACGAACCGTCATTTACACGTATTATTTTATATAATTTTTATTTTGTTTATGCTTGACATACATAAAAAGGTTTTAAACATTGCTTCAAAATTCGGATAATTGTGTACTTGAGAGCTGAACCTTATTTCCTTCCGCCAAACACTGCCTAGATAATTAAAAAAAAATCTAATAAGCACACCTACTAATTAAATTTGCTAAATATTACTGGATAAAATATTATTGTTCTTGTGCTATATAAAATATGCCCACTGCTGGCAAAGTTAAGAACATCAGACTTTTTTTAGTATATTTTCTGAAAGGCTTTACATGTCCGTCTTAATTGCAGGTGATATTTGTTTATGCTCGCTTTTTTAGTGATTGTAGACTTGAAGTGCATAAGCTACATAACTATTTACTATTATCAGCTGTATTAGATATTAAGACACAAGGCCACTGAACACACAATACTAATAACGAATGGAGTCAAATTTTATTGGCTAATTAAAACGTATCGCATGGTATACAAGATAACAATAGCACGAAACAAAGCTATACTACCTATTTCTACCAAAAGTATATATTCTCTTTCTGAATAAAATCAATAACGTCTGTAGTTTTATGTTCCTTTTTGACAGTGAATTGTTCGTAACGATTTAGGCAACAACTTTTTCCTTAAGAAAACCCATAATATATTTTACTAAAGAGACTTTCACGCTTGTTTCATAAATAGTTTTCCCAGAACCTAACGATATTTTCTTCTCGCGCAACCAGATCTATAAAAGCCTATATGTTTAACGCTGTGGAAATAATTTGTATGCATAATGTTCCCCGAGAAGATTTATTTTCCGGAATAGAACGTCCCTAGAGAAAACTTTTTTACATTGATTTAGAGTCAGAGCATCAACATGCGTCTCCTGGAGTTACTAACTTGTCAATCTTATGTCATCTAAAACTTGCGTCATGGGTAACTAAAAGTATTAATGTAGCTTCAGACAACATGTTTGACCTGTTGTCCTGTACGACTCAAAAGTTTTTTTCTCTTGCCGCAAACATCAGTTTCATATACTTGACAAAGAATCTATTCCTATGATACGAATGTGTGGGACATGTATTTTTTTTTATTGTACCCGCAAGGCTTGCCTGTCTACTCGCCGTAACCATTCAATTAGCTTGTTTCAGAAATACGCAGAATTCAATTTAGAGTTAGCACTTGTAGMTTCGAAGGKTATATTAAGGCGCCAAATTGTGTTTCGCTTTTCTACGTTTGACATCTTAAAGCTTAAAGTTAATAAAAAGTTTGTGAACAATTCGAATATAAGCTAGATACATACTGGCATATCCAGGTACATCCATCTCTCCGACATTAGCAAAACCTTTAGATGACATTCCATTGTAAGTTGTTAAATAATTATTATGCAATTAATAAATACTAATACAACGCCCTTGTGTCAGTTATAATATCTTATTGACTAATTTATTTAGAGTTTATTATGTAATTAAAGTACAAAAAAGGTTGACCTATTTGGCCATCCAAAATATAGTAAAAATGTAGACTCTGTGAGTTTACTTTTAGGTAGCTGAAATATTTATAAGCTCTCCAAACCGAAGATGCTACTACTACCTACTACTACTAAAGCAAATACGTATAATGGACAGCAGCACGTACACTTCTGTAACCAATTTCATTTACAGTATATCTAAAACATGTAAATCTCGCCCTCGTTTTACAGTTCAAGATAATCATCTAAAAAATACTAACCTACGTCGTAGTGCGCAAAGCCATCGTTAAGTGACACATTACCGATTTTCACCAAATGACCGGGCCATCGACAATGTATAGGTCTCTGTACTTACAGACCGTACCAACCTGCGGCGTAGTTCGTAAAGCCACCGCTAGATGACTTACAAGTATTTTCACAAAATGATAAGACGGCTCAAGGATAGGTTCAAACGTCTTACGAGTATATTAACAATTCTAAAGCGAATCCGTATATAAATTTTAAACGGAAACTAACGAAACATACTACAGTAAATCTGTTTATGCTTACTTATTTACATATATTTTACTACAATTAATATCTAAGTCAATCTTTAATGCATTGAATATATTTGGGGAATCAATCGAACTATTCAGGTATTCCTCCCGTTGGTCCATCATTATTATAATCATTTTGCGCTAATAAGAAAAGTAACTATGAAACTTTGTCCACTACAAAAAAGTTGTTGTTATATAATAAGGTTTTATACAGTAGTATTGTCGTTCATTTATTATTGAGTGATGTAAGTAGAAAACTACATAGAAAAGCCACCTAGTTACATTAACGGGAAATATTTCCTAAAGGAATATTCTACCAAGTTGGCATTGAATGATGATTTTCCGGAGAAGTGCAAAATCTCTGACATTTTTTCCTTGCAAAATGATAAAAAGCGTACCCTTGCACATTTACCTGGTTTGCGTTACAAATAATTTCGTTAATTTTTATCGAATATTTGCCGTAGGCTATTTTTACCATAACTTCAAAGTAAACTGTAAAAGAGAATATTCTTAATGAGCTTTGCTGAGATCCCTAGATCCCTTGAATGGCGCTCCAGTGTTGGAACATGCACACGACCAGGGTCTGTGCAAAATTGACACACCAGGGATTAAACAATTTAAACTGCAAATATACTTACTCAAATGAAATTTCGACCGGTGATGAACACTAACGAAGTACAAAACTGACATTCAGCATTGGTTAGTTTGTCAACAAATTAAATCTAGGCAGAATCAGACGGACAATTTAATCTCAGCAGTCAAAGTATACGTAGCTTAAAGCCACTGATCAGTTGCAGTCGCCATTTTGTTGGTGGCAAATATTGGAAGCTCCTATTGAATTTTGTCGATTTTTTATGTGTATATTGAATAGAAATGTGTATAAATGGTTAGCTGTTCAGCCTTTGACTGCCGAAATTGCAGTGAACGAAACTAAAAAAGATAACGTTTAGGGCTAAACAAGGTTAGTTCTAGTAGTGAGTATAGTCTATAATGTACCTAATCATAGCCAAATATATTATAACCTGCGTTTAGTGACAATTACAGACTAGAATTGATGACGCTTAGTGTAAAGTATGTAAACGTTTTATAGCTATTTGTGTCATTTTTGATTGTTTATTATTCAACTGGTTAATATAGTACCGACATGGTACCAACTTTGGCGGCAAAGAAGTGATCTTTGTTAGTTATATAATTGTATAATCGTATAACAATAATAACAATAATAGGAATAGTGAAAATAACTATAATGACTCAATTGCCTAGTACAGAAATATTTTTTATTATTTAGGTAAACCGTTTTATTTGTTTCTGTGTTCTATAAACAAATTAGTTTCAGTGAAGATTACTATGTTTAGTGAAAAAAAAGTGGATCGATTCATAAGAACCGATATTTTAATGAATCGATTTATTTTGTGTTTATTTTGACCATCCGCAATAAGCACACCAATTTCGAGATTTTCGATTAGAGATCGAGAATGACGTATCGAAATCTCGTCTGGTCTCGTCTCGCGGCAACACTGTATACGATAGTATATTCAAAAACTAGTTTAATAAGGCGCCATTCGCCTTCGGCTTACAAAACGGGGTGTTTATACATTTTTTTTTAATTTTGCGTGATTTCCGTCATCTATACAAGAAAATGTGAGAAATTTAATGAAAATCAAAAATTAAGGGAATTTTAACCTGCCATGCTTAATTTGGCTGTGACAATTTTTACAAGACCCATGACAGTTACGACGTTAGGAGATAAATTTGGTTTAATGTTCCCTCAGAGTTTTTTACTGACACCAATACGGAAAAATAACAAAAACAAAAACAAAAAAAACAAAATAGAAAAATACTATTATGACACCGATGGTGGCTTGTTAGACAAAAGCGCTCTACCATTTCGAAATAATGTATAAACTTCGGAATTTTTCGATTCTGGAGAAACAATTCATTTTCCAACCTTGAATTAACGGATCAGTTTTCAAGGTTGAATAAATATGTAGTAGATCTCATTCTATACAAATGACATCTAGTTCCTTCTCAAAAAAGTGCATTTCAATATAAGACAAATATTGTAACTCACTTGAATTATGTAAGAAAAATTAAAAGCAATGGGTTAGCTATCAACAAACATACAAATGTACTATTAAAGTGACAACTTTTCAAATTATCAAATAAATTCATGACAAACTCCTTATTGATTGATAATCAGTTCGTTAAATATGTTGCGTAGAATAAATAATACCGGCATAGTGTCAACCAAGCTTTTCTTAAAAATGGTAACAATATTGTATTGAGTAGGTTTTAGCACGATCTGATTTATTTTCACAAAGTACGTGATGCGCGTTTATGCAAACCTAGGTATCTACCAAAATGCAAAAAAGGTCTGTCTGCGATTTCGTACGTATCCTCACACATTTTTAAGGTACAAGATACTGCAGCGGCAGGTGAAAACAGAAAACCCGGGTTTGTACCATTTTGGCTCCTGATAATTAATTTATAGGCACGCGATAATAAGAGACCCATCTTAATACTCTACAAAATGTTATATTAAATCGAAGAGATATACATTTTCCTCTAGCTGGATACCTAAAACTGCTGCTTGCTATTCAAAAAATATACAATCTTATTACATATGTATGAAGATAAAATTATTCAGTGCAGGTGAGCTTTTTCGCTACACGCATGTTTGCCTGGGCCATGGTGGGGTGCGATGGCACCTTACTTGTTTTATTTGCCAACAGAAATCTCAGACGCTCCACAAACATCCCGACTGTAGTCCTGTTTTAACTTTCCATTAAGGCGCCGGCATTTAAGTTCATTCACGAGATTAACTCGATTTAAGAACGGTAAATACATTTGCATATTCTAGCAGGCGATGTCGATGCTTGCTAATTTAATTGTAGGTCATAGATCTGCCCAAATAGTCTAAAGCACTTGCGTTTGTTACAGATGCTGTCTGACGTAGAAGCCGTCCAAGCAAATCAGATTAAAACTTAGTGGAGTATAGTGCAAAATAAATGTGGATAATGTGATGCAGGTGGCCGGCGTGATGTCCAATAAAACTATTAACGACAGCGTTACCACCAGTGGGGACAGCCAGTCAACGAACAATGATGAATCAATTTTGTATCCTCTTGAGGTGGTCGTACCGATCACGGTCGTGTACGTTGTTATATTTTTAACCGGAGTAGTGGGAAACGTTAGCACGTGTGTAGTAATTGTACGCAACAGATACATGCACACGGCAACAAACTATTACCTCTTCAGTCTTGCCGTTTCCGACATGTTGCTGTTAATATCCGGTCTTCCGCCTGAAATGTACAGGATATGGTCCCCGGGCACCTACGTGTTCGGGGAAGCTTTTTGCGTCCTTCAGGGCTTTGCCGCGGAGACATCGGCAAACGCGACCGTGTTGACTATAACGGCGTTTACAGTTGAACGCTACGTGGCTATTTGTCACCCCTTTTTCTCGCACACTATGTCAAAGCTCTCGCGAGTGATAAAATTTATCATCGCTATCTGGATCCTGGCACTGTGCCTTGCGGCACCCCAAGCCATGATTTTTGGAGTCCAATATGAGACAAGGAATGGAGTGCAAGAGCCGCAATACTGCACGGTAGTTTCCAAAGGAGTTTATGAACATGCATTCGAAATTTCTACGTTCCTGTTCTTCGTTGGTCCCATGACTTTAATAACCATCTTATACCTTCTAATAGCGATAAGATTAAGCAAGTCCAGTAGAATGCCAACCAAAAAGCGCCAAGCCACTAACGGATGGGGTGTTGAACAAAGCGAATGCCGAGTTTCTCGTAACAATACTGCACAAAAGCGAGTCATCAATATGTTGGGTAAGTTAGCTTATTACTTCACAAGTAGGGGAAAAGCGCCGTTCTGAGCCCTAATTTGCATATTTGCATATTAATTAGGGTAATTAAAACAATGGGTAATTAATTAATTAAGACAATGGGTAATTAATTAAAACAATGGGTAATTAATTAAGACAATGGGTAATTAGTGATTTTGATGAACTAATTAGGATAATTAGCAGTTTGATAAGGGTAATTAGCAGTTTGATTGGGGTAATTAACAGTTTGATTAGGGTAATTAACGGTTTGATTAGGGTAATTAATAGTTTGATTAGGGTGATTAGCAGTTTGATTGGAGTAATTAGTGATTCTGATTAATTAATTAGGGTAATTAATAGTTTGATTAGGGTGATTAGCATTTTGATTGGAGTAATTAGTGATTCTGATTAATTAATTAGGGTAATTAATAGTTTGATTAGGGTAATTAGTGATTATGACTAATTAATTAGGTTAATTAATAGTTTGATTAGATGAATTATCAGCTTAATTAGGGTCGTTCTGAGCCCTAATTTGCATATTTGCATATTAATTAGGGTAATTAAAACAATGGGTAATTAATTAATTAAGACAATGGGTAATTAATTAAAACAATGGGTAATTAATTAGGACAATAGGTAATTAGCGATTTTGATGAGCTAATTAGGGTAATTAGCAGTTTGATAAGGGTAATTAGCAGTTTGATTGGGGTAATTAACAGTTTGATTAGGGTAATTAACGGTTTGATTAGGGTAATTAATAGTTTGATTAGGGTGATTAGCAGTTTGATTGGAGTAATTAGTGATTCTGATTAATTAATTAGGGTAATTAATAGTTTGATTAGGGTAATTAGTGATTATGATTAATTAATTAGGTTAATTAATAGTTTGATTAGATGAATTATCAGCTTAATTAGGGTCGTTCTGAGCCCTAATTTGCATATTTGCATATTAATTAGGGTAATTAAAACAATGGGTAATTAGCGATTTTGATGGGCTAATTAGGGTAATTAGCGGCTTGATTGGGGTAATTAGCAGTTTGATAAGGGTAATTAGTAGTTTGATTAGGATAATTAACAGTTTTGATTCGGGTAATTAGCGGCTTGATTGGGGTGATTAGTAGTTTGATTGGGGTGATTAGTAGTTTAATTAGGGTAATTAGCGGTTTAATTAGGGTAATTCGCGGATTAATTGATTGATTAGGATAATTAGACGTTGCAATTAGGGTAATTAGAGTTTTGATTAAAGTAATTGGCTGTTTGATTAGGGTAATTAGAGTTTTGATTAGAGTAATTGGCTGTATGATTAGGGTAATTGACGGTTTTTAATTGATTGATTAGGTTCTAATAAGCGTAATTCGCGATTTTGATTGATTGATTAGGACAATTAGCAGTTTAATGAGGGTAATAAAAGGTTTAATTACGGTACTTAGCTTATAGCGGTTATAATTGATTGATAACGATAATTAAGGTTTTAATTCGCGGTTTTGATTAATTTATGACTAATGATATGGAGGTAATTAGCGATTTAATTATAATTAGCGATGTGTACTTACACATTTCTTACTATAGCCGTACAACATCAATTCATATATGCCAAGCTTCGAGGCTGGTTTGTATATATAACATCGGACAACCCCACCCCATCGACAAAACCCATAATTTATAGGTATAAATCACCTGTCAAGGAAAGGTAAGGTCCTTTGTTCCCTAATGCACCCTCATTAAATCACCTTTTGTTGTCTAATTTATGGGAGACCCGTTGTAACAAAAGAACATCTGCTCCTTTGTGAGTGTACCTACGTTAAATCGCCTGTCAAGGAAAGATAAGATCCTTTGTTCCCTAATGCACCCTCATTAAATCACCTTTTGTTGTCTAATTTATGGGAGACCTGTTGTAACAAAAGAACATCTGCTCCTTTGTGAGTGTACCTACGTTAAATCGCCTGTCAAGGAAAGATAAGATCCTTTGTTTCCTAATGCATGGCAGACCACCCACATTAAATCTCCCGCAACTAAAGACCACCTGCCCCTTTGTTCTCTAATTTTAATTAGCAGTTTGATTAGGGTAATTAGGGATTTGATTATGGTAATTAGCTGTTTGATTAGAGTTTGATTATGGTTATTCGCGGTTTAGATTAGGGTAATTAGCGGCTTGATTAGCAGTTTGATAAGGTTAATTAGCAGTTTAATTTATTAATTATGATAATTATCGGATTAAATTAGCATGATTTGCTGTTTTAATTAGGGCGATTCTCGGTTTTAATTGATTGATTAAGGTGATCAGCGGTTTTAATTAGTGTGATTGATCAGCATAATTAGCGGTTTTAATCGATTGATTATGATAATTAGGGTGATCCGCAGTTTAATTAGCGTGATTCGTGGTTTTTGATAAGGATGATTCGCGGTTTTAATTAGCGTAATTCGCGGTTTTGATTGCGGTTTTAATTAGCGTAATTCGCGGTTTTGATTGATTGATTAGGATGATTCGCGGTTTTTGATTGACTGAGGATAATTAGCGGTTTTAATTAGGGTAATAATAGTTAATAGCGATTTTGATTAATTAATAGGGTAATTATGGAGCCCCCAGTTCAACAAAGGACAGACCACCCAATGACAGCCTGCAACAAAATAAGACCCCCCATCGAGCACCCTTGCTTGCAACAAAAGAACATCTGCCCCTTTTAGATAGACCCCCATTGAGAATCCGCGTTAAATTGCCTGCAACAAAAGAACATCTGCCCTCGACCTTACATTGAGAACCCGCGTTAAATTGGTTGTAACAAAAGAACATATGTGAGACCGACGTTAAATCACCAAGTCCATCATACATCAAATACACAAGCGCAGCACCAACGAACAGAAGAATACCAAACTCCGAATCTGGTTTAAATAATCTTAAGCAAACCCCTACACATGCAAAGTATTTTTCTACCTGCCCGCAACCCAACGTCAAAACATCTGTCACGGTTCTACCTGTCTTCAAGAAAATACAAGATCTGCCTCCTTGCTCCCTAAAGCATAACAGACCACCCGCAGCAACCATTTTGAACCCTAACTTGAGGGAGACACCCATTATACTGTTCGTGCGCTATATAGTTCCTATTTTCACTTGGGAGTGATGTAATATCTTGTGCTATAGTTTTTATTTATATAAGCTGTCCCATTTCTGCTATACCGCATGCAACTACTTTATTTTAAATAAAAAACTATCTATTACCGCATTTTGTTAAGATATTGATCAAATTAGCACACTAGTTAAAATTTTACATAATGAGAATTCTTATTATTATAGCCTTATATCACAAGCTCTCATTTTATTTGATATGGGGAGGAAAAATTTCGTATTTTACTAAGTAGGTACTAGCCCGATCTGAAAAGTTGCAAAATGGAAAAATTTACTCTTGAAGAAAGAGAAATTACATACCCTTATTGCTTTCTTGAACAAAGGAGTCTATCATACACAACCGCACAGTTCAAATCCAACGGGAGAATGCCAAGATTCGAATGAATCTGGTTTAAATAACCTCTATTTTACAGGCCTGCATTCGTAAAAATCACAAGTGTCTGAATTCCATATGCTTCTTTATGGGAGACCATTCGTAGAGAACCCTCGTCAAATCACCTGTCAAGTTACTTACCCTCCCCCCCCCCCCCCCTCACTCCCTAATCGGCAACCTTTGTTAGATCATGTGTCTAGATTCTACCTGAAACCAAGAAAAGATATATGTCCTTTTTTTTATGAGCACGAGCACCCTCTTTAAATCGCATCTCACATTTCTACATACCTGCAACAATAGATAACATCTGTCCTTTTATGGGAGACCTCCCATAGAATAAACAAGTTCTTGTTCTGAATGCTTACAACAAAAGATAACATTTATGAGAGACCTCCACATTAAATAAGCCATGATCAATGTTTTTAACCAGCAAAAAGATGCTAAGTCATGGGAGACCGGCTATAAATAAACTTTTATCTTTACCAGACACTCTGATGGATTTTGCACTATTCCCTAGTGTTCTATCATGGTCATCAAAGACAGAAGTGCAATTCTCAGAACCTTTTCTGTGAGCATATTATCCATTCAGTAAAAACATAATCTCATCACACAATAGATAACATATACCTATAGAGAACCCTCGTAATGCTAACAAAATCATATCATCTACCCTCCATTAAACCATCCAACATGTTATTCTTCTACCTGTTTTACAATTTTACATGCTTCCATCTTTGAGACGCCAAAGTTATATCGACCGTGAACAATATTCCTAACCAACGGAAATATGACATATACTTTTAAGTTATGAGAGACCGCCTGCTATTCGATAACCTTAGCAAAGTTATTCTTCTACCTGATTGCAATAAAATATGTATCACTCACCTACCATACGTTATTGTTCTATAGTCTCTGTTTTTCCCTATTCAACAGTTTTTTTTTTAAATTATATATCGTCATATTATCTTACAATAAAAAGATGGAATACCACACATCGAGCATTGATTCGCATTTTTTTTTAACTCCTCAACACCCCAAATCGTAAAAATTATAAGTCTTTTGAGCTCCGGATGTGGTATATGCTATCGGATAGAAGAATCCATATTATACTTCTCGATTWAATGTTTAATAACGCCAATATCCTCAGCGGAATGCTGTGATGAACTCTTGCGATGAMAAGGTCACCTTCTTGTATCTTTAAACACCCCGAACTCGTAATAATTATAAGCTATTTTGAACTCTACATAATATGATATCGATTATTCGATATTCTGTACCAACGGCTTCAAACACAAACATAACTCTTATGTGATCCATATATGGGAGACAGTCCACTATTCAGCATAAGATGGCTGACCCCGACTATTTAAAGAAAAAACTCATTAATGAGGTTCTTCAAATACTTCAGTTTTTTTTCTCTTACTATTGGTTAAATTGTCGTGATTTCACGCCTATAGTATTTAAAAATTCGATACAACGCTTTAAGATAAACTGTTTTTCAATTATTTAAGTACATTTGCCTATCGAACATTCTGTCTAATAAAAGCCAAGAATATCACATATTTGCGCAATCACTTAATGATTTCAGAATTTCAGATTGGGAATTAACTCAATTTTTCATTATTGGTACTTTACGTATTGGTAGATAAGGTATAATTGCACATGCATATAAAGAACTTTATACCAACATTCGAGTATTACACACATTGATTTACATAAGCTTCACATATGCTCCTTAAGCTTTCAAATAATACCCACAATTCTTAGAAAAAAACGATATTATTAAATTAATCTAGCATGGGTGGACTCGGAAATCTGTGTTCGAAGATGTATTCCAAACCCGTCTTAGCGATAAGTTTAACATAAAACATCTCCAAATTAGCAATGCTATACTTAAATGTGACAAATTGCATGTATAAAACATCATACTAACACAATCGCGTATACCTGAATCAGAGCAATACGACAGAGCGGATGACTTCCTACCTGCCTTCGATTTTATATTAGACTCAATTTTTCATTGTTGAACTTTACATACTGGTAGTTAAGTTATACTTGCTTATCAGAATTGATAACTTCTAAATACACATGTACATAAGTATTATACATTGATTTCCACACGGCATCTAATAATATCGCACAATTCTTAGAAAAACAAAAACAACTTAGTTTTTTTACGAATTATTAATTAATTTTCAGTATGAATTGGCTCAGAAATTTGTGTTCGAAGAGTATTCCAAACCCATCTTAACGATAAGTTTAGCACAAAACGTATCCAAATAGCAATGCTCTAGTTAAATGTAACAAATTATATGTATAAAAACAGCCGTGCTAATGCAATTGTGTACACCTAAATCTGAGCGATATGACAGGGCGGGCGACCCTAAGACGTGACTTTCTACCTGCCTCCGAATTTAAAAGCGTCCTACCTTGCGTGATCGACCGACCCGACCGCATTATGTAGTTACAGACACTCAAAATGCACTAGCCGTCAAATACTCGCTTTAATTCACTTGCAAGAATAACATTTTCCGCAAACATGCTCATCGAACTATTTCACAAAAAACGGGTCCTCAATTAAACTTATATCGTCTCAGATCAGGTTTTTATACTTAAATACATTGTATCAAAAATTATATCTATAAAAAAGCACGCATTCAAATACGTATACCTGAGTGATGGAACCGATCGGGCTGGGTTATGCAGTCCCTGTACACGCATGCATACAAAGACCGAACGATCCAAAAATGCCTTCAAACAATTATCAATTCGTAATGCATTTAAATGTTAAAAAAAGGCAAATCAACAATATTTCAGGGCAGTCTGTTTGAATATGAACACCATGCTTTATATTACAAGTACTATAAGCTTACAGAAAAATGAATATATGTCAAAAAAAGGCGAAACACTAAACATATTTTAAGGAGGTCTGTTTGAATATACGTCATGCAAGTACTTTAGGTGTATAGTCAATACATTTTGAATGAAAGGAAGCGAGACTGTCCTTGAAAGTTAGGATAGCATATTACAAGCACGTATTTTTCAAGTTATACTTACTGTTGTCAATATTAAACACCACACACTTTTTTTTCAAGCTGAAAAATAAGAAATTACACTTAAAAAAATACAAGTGTATATGTTTTTTCGGTTTATTCAAGTTATGTTTACATTGCAACTTAATTTCTTTTTTAAAACGGCGGGGGTAGGTAATAAGTAATATTCTGAAAACAACACTTGTTGACGATTGATGCTGCATGTAATGAGGGATTCCTGGATGCTGGACGTGATTGATTGGATCTGAAATAAAAAAGAAAAAATTGTATTAGTAATATATATAAGAA